>JASDQU010101637.1:171206-189202 GCA_032191745.1 Picea mariana
AGGTTGTGGGGAAGAGAGAGAGAGCTAGAGGATTGGAACTGTTGTGGGAGTAGAACCCTAGTTTTGGGGTTGCAGTGCGTGGAGAGTGGATAACTAGTGGGACAGATCTCCTTGTGAAATCATAGCCTCAACTCGGGGGTGGCCTATTGTTTAGAGAAAATGAACAACAATGCCTATGGCTAGGAGGTTCATCCTTCGTTTGCAACCAATTAATTAATCATTCATAGATAAGTGTTTATGTCATGTTCTTATGTTAATTCCACTGTATAAATTATTTTTATGAATGATGTGAGTTTTTTGTTTGTTTGAACAGTTGTATTCATGTTTAATATATGATTTTAGATGGACTTAGAACTGTAGTACCATTCCAATGGTCAAATTTGTGTGTGATCTATGACTGTTAAGATACATGAATTTAATTAAGTAGAAAATATACATATTTAATGTGTATTTCGCATGTAATTATGCTCAACTGAAGGCTGGGTACGTTACAATCCACTATTTTTGATATCCTCTTTAACTATAATGGTATCCTGGACTGCCTCATGCAAGGTATGAGGCATTAGGATCCTTACCCTTTCTTTAATATTGTCGTTTAGTCCAAAAATAAACTTGTCGACTTGTAACTTTTCAGTATTTAAGAGTGGGGAATACCTCAACAATTCCATAAATATGGCTTCATATTTAGGAACTAATCTATTTCCATGTCTAAGTGAATTGAATTCATTCAATTTCCTCTCAATGAAATATTTAGACAGATAACATTCTAAAAAATGATCCTCGGAAATCTCCTAAGAAACTTCACATATATCCACCCCTAACTATAATAGAAGTGTCTTCCACCACAATAAGGCTGAAAGACACCCATGTGTACCTTAAGGTTAGAAATGTAGTCCCTTAGGGAAAAACACATAGCCATATTCTCCAACCAGGCCTCATCTACCTATTTGACTATGGATCCACAAAACTATGGAAATTTTAATTTCTCAATTTCTCTATGCATATATGCTTGCAGTTAGGATTTTGAGATCCTTCAACATGAGTGTATTCCTCCTTCTTCTCTCTCTAGTATTTTCATCAAAGCATCAGGCGTTCTTTAGAATGTATGCATAATTTTCATTACTTCTTCAGTAGAAATGTGTTCTTGTCCTTGGACACATTATTCTTCTCTGGGCGGAGAGTTTGTAGGTGTATTTTGTAGTGGAGTATGCATACCTTGACCCCTATCAATCCTACCTCTACCTCTTCTTCCTTTTCTATTCATAGTTACTTATCAAAAGAAGAAAATTGAAAGTTTAATTAGACAACATTTATACATAATTAAAATATTTCAATAGATGTAAGCCATAATGGGTCCATGGTATTATCATGTTGAATCATACTATGATACCATATGTAACACTCATCTATGTTTAACTAAAGATGTATTTTTTTCCGTTGCATCAAGATGACACTGGCATAATCACCATTTTTTTTTCTCAGTTCTTTTTTTTTNCTCATTGTTACATATTATTCTTCAAATTAAAGTAATTTTTTTCCATGCAACAACAATTTTGTCGAAGCAAGTCAACTACACTTGTTATGAGTATAAAATCATACACAATAGTCAAATAATAATATATAAATTCTTTTCACTTTATTAATATTAAAATCCTTACGGTAGGGAAAGGCCATATATTATCCCTTGTGGAAGGAAAACACTCCTCAAGAAATTCTTGATACAATTACATCATTCTTTACCATGCTTCATTACATTGCTTATACTTATTTATATAGTAATATCTACCTCATAGGAACATTATAGAGAAAGAACATTCTAGTAGGTGGAATATTCTAGTCAACCTTTTTACATTCATTGACCTCCTAGGAACATTCTAGTAGGTGGACCCTTCTAACAAGCCTTCTTATATTCATAATTTTTACACGATTACACAAGCCTTATTTATTAAAAATTCTCTCCATAAATAGAAATACATAGTCATATATCTATTATTATTCCCATTGGATACCTCCCTAGGTACTCCATATTATCCCCTAGGTAGACTACATTCTACCCCCCTTCACATGTTTCATCCTCAAAACATGGGAAGTACCAAGCATGAGCATCCATCAATTCTAGTGAAATGTGAACATGGTGTCCAACTGCTTCCTTTCCACCTTGACTTGGAATCTGGCTTCTCTTTGCTGTGCTATTATGATATCTCCATGTACCTCTAGATTTCTTTCCTTTTTGGTGCCATGATGGTCCATAATAATTTTGTTTACATCCACACCCATTCCTTGATGATTATTGTTTCTCTGGGTGGTGAGGGTGGCGATATACAACAACTTTAGCAATCAATTCTTCTTTCTTTGACTCTTCAACATGTGGTTCCTTAGTTTCTTATTCTTTTCTATGACCTTCCCAATGTTTTGCTTCAAGTGATTATGTAGGATCTTCTTCAAATTCAACCCCAGACTCTTCATCTAATGTGTCATTAGGAACTGCAATTTATTTTCCTGCAAGGATTTCTTCATGTGCATCCTTGGACCCTTCTTTCTTAGTAAGATAAATATCAGAATGGAACACATATGTATCCATCGTAAGCTTAAAATATTTGAAAATTTGAACATTCTCACTCTCAAATTGAGTGCTTTGAATAGACTTTACAATAATTTGCACTCTTTTAGCCAAGTTAATATTGATGAAATTATGTTGGCAACAAGGTTTAATATAAATAATGATCATTTCTTTATGAATAGAACCATGAACATGTAATATAGAGTTGTCACATGAAAATAAATCCTTGGTGCTCTCTTTATCCTTTTTCTCAACATGATACCACATATCTAAAAACACCTTTTCTAATTCTTCATTAGAGAGTGCCATCATCTTTCTATGGTTAATCAACTTCCACCAAATGGTCACATCACCTACTAAATTACAATTTATTCAAAAATTTGAATGATTTTTCCATAATAAATTTTGAGATTCTATAAATTCTTCAATATTAGGGACATCCTCTTTGTCGTTAAAATACATCTTGCCTTGAAAACCAAAAAGATAGAACTAGGGTTTTAAAGAAAATCACTTACTTTTGAATAGAGCTCCTTTAGGCCGCTAAATTAAAATTGACATAACTATGGTTATACTTATCTAATTGAATATTATGACCACAATTATGAAATTCCAGAACCAATTTACATATATTCGTTCTAGTTTGAATGGAATTTAAGCACTCTAAAAAATGATATTTGATTCGCAAATCACGTGGCCATCCCAGGAAAAACCCTAAAAAAATGTCAATTTTAAATTGCCTATAAATTCAATTCCCAGACTTTGTTTCATATGATTTTTTTTTAAATTAGGTATTTTTCCAAGAGGAACTAAAATATACAACGGGTTTTTTCAAATTCTGTATAGAACGTTTTGGAATTTAATTTGAAGTGTGTCACCCCCTTTTTTCCTTGAAAAATATGCAAAAAGAAAAACAAATCTATGATTTTTTTCGCAAGAAAGAGTTATGATACCAAATGTTATGAGTTCTGATATCAAATGTTATGTGTTTGATATATGAATATAAAATCATACATAAAATTCAAAGAGTAATATAGAAATTCTCCACTCTTTATTAATATCAAAACCCTTAAGGTATGGAAACAACATATATTCTTCCTTATGGAATGAAAACACTCCTCAAGCAATGTTTGATATAATTACAACATTCTTCACAATGTTTCATTACATTGCTATGAATATTCTAGAGAAGGACATTCTAGTAGGTGTAACCTTCTAGTAATCCTTCTTACATTCATTAACCTCCTAGGAACATTCTAGAGAAAAAACATTCTAATAGGTCGAACCTTCTAGTAATCCTTATTTCGCTCATTTTTTTCACGCTATTACATAATCCTTATTTATTAAAAATGACCTCCATACATATAAATACATAGTCATATATCTATTATTATTCCCATTGGGTACCTCCCTAGGTATACTACAACACTCTACAAATCCGATGTTTTGTTTGAATAGTTAGTTTTAGAATAGTTAGGCTCTTTATTTAACAACCGATTTGTTTAATGTCTAATTTAGAAAGCATAATGGAAGAACAAGATGAAGGGGAACTTGAAAAAAAAAATTATTCATTACTTCGTAAAATTGTTGAGATTTCTAAAATTTGAAACATACATCACAATAACTTGTCAATTAAAAATGAATTGTAAAATAATTATTGTACAGACATATTTGTGCAATCCTAATATAGTTATCAATTATAAATTTAATAATGAAATATAATCATAATAGATATAATCAATTAAAACAACCAAGGGTTACTGTCAACCATCAATTGTATTATGAATTTGAAGGTGAGCTCAAATATTTGCGTCAATTTTCTGAAGTCCTTTTGTCAACTTTGTCGAAGTCCTTATGTAAACTTCACTGAAAACCTTGCATCCAACTTCCCAATCATTGGAGATTCACCAATTGACCTCCTTACCAATTCCTTTAGGTACTATTCTTCCCCAAGGACTCTCGAGCTAAAATAAGGTTGTATGGAGGTTATTCTTAGAAAACTATTGAAGATGGAAGCTCGTAAGCTTGAGAAGAATCTCCACTTCTGTACCACCTTCAATTACCAAACTATCAATAATATCAATCACTAGTTACTATGTCATTATGACAACCATCTAACATTAGGGTACATAAAAGTGTTTTCCCTCATCCCAAAGCCCTTTTTTATAATATTTTAGACTTATGCCACATGTCTCTTCCATGCAAAATTACAATTTACTAAATACCTAAATGATTAATGTTCATCTTTACATGTGTCACTCACATGCACAATTGTACATGTATTTACCATTTAAAAATTATAAATAAATAATTTTACTCACCCACTCTTCCTTGATTCCTAAATTTACTCGTAAGTATTTCCTAGATCTTCTTCAAGTTTCCTATATTTGTGTTGAGTAGTTACATGTCCTTTTTATTTACTATCTCTCTTAATTTAACTTTAATCTACCTTTGTTTTATCTCACAATTCAAATTTGGTTAGGATTCTCATTCCTAATTCTTCTCCATGATTTATGGGTGTTCTTGAATCAAATTTTCTCTAATAATTAGTTGGTTTAAATTAATGTCATGCACAACTTCATAACCTATTTCTTCATCTTAATATTTTTGTTTCAATTAGAACTTTATTATGTATAAATTTCAAGGATCAAATATGTTGTTTTAGGCTATTAATTTAATTTCTCTTTTCTAATTAAAATATACTAAATTATTATTTTCTCCTAAAATGAAATGCATAGTAATAATTTTCCTTGTACATATTACATTTTTTTTTTAAATTCACTTTTCAATTTATTATTCAATGACAATTTTTAGTAAATATATCTAAGGGTGTCATGCATGCATGCCCTTCAAGTATCTAACTTTTGATTGATGGGGAAATGACACAATAATGGAGACATTGTTAACTCAACTTTGTTGTCCTTATTGAGAGACTAATGGCTACTGAGGAATAAGGCTTTCACTTTATTGCGCACCCCTCAACTGATCTTTATGAGTGAAAAAATTCATGGCCTATCCTCACGTCAATGTGCAACCTCCAAGTAAAAGTGTCCTATACTTTTCAACTCAGGCCATAGAAGGAGCGCTACTAGGTGGAAACATGGACATTTCTCCACCTCATTATGGCACTCGATATGCCTCCATACAATTCCATTACCCATGTGTGGATCGATCAGAAAGTATGTTCCATGTGACTACATTCACTACATCATTTCATTAATAATTTCATAATTCATATCAATTTTACAAGACATATTCACAAAACAATTACTATTTCCTTACTCAATCTAGAGTCCAATATTTTGTCGGCAAAATTCCATGTCCATACACCTTTATAGTTTTCTGTCACATTAGGAAAACTATTAGCAATATATATGGTTTAATATGTCCATATCTTATTTTAAATCATCAAGAGAATCAAATCATTATCATTCAAATCATCAGATTAAAACATAACTGGTTGATCTAAATATCATATGAACTAACAATTTAATTACTCAATCATTATCATATTTACTCAATCATAAATAAAAATTCAAGTTTTAGTATCATAATAATATTCATACAATCAGACATTTGTAAGTTTAGTTTGTCATAGTAATCGAATAAAATGGGGCATTGCACTAGTCTCTATTTGATTTTTTTCTTATTTTTTCATTCAAGTTACAATTTAAATTATTATGTTTGTTAACATTTTCACTGTGTGATGCATTAATATTACACACACACAAAAAAAAAGTGATTTATTTCACATGAAAGAGAGACATGAAAAGACGTGAAATCACAGTAGGAATTATGCATGGGCTAGTGGCTTGTCCTAACGTCAATCTTTGCAAGGAATTTATATTCGAGTTAGCTGGCCTATTTTCATGAGAATTTTATATTCAGATCATCCACATATATTAAACCAAGTAATGTTTTAGTCATTAATAAACACAAATGAAAAATAACAAGCTTTGGTTTATCCAAATTCCTCCTAGAAGATCAGATCCACATTACATTATGTAAGCCATAGAAAGTTGTACAAAATTTTAATAGTACTTTAGTTAATAGATCTAATTTATTAATAAAATATGGATTTGGCATTGTTTAAATGTTATAAAATTATATAAATTTATTAGTTGTTTCTTAAAATATTAAAAGTAGATCTTGGTTTCTTAAAATTAATATAGTTGTTCATAAGAAAAGAAATTCATAAAAAATTACCTAGAAATTGTTTTTTTCTATTTGAACTTTGCATTACATAAGTTCTTCACCCACACATTATACACACTTTTCTCCTTTTATTTTTTTCATATGACATTCTAGGTGGTTAAATGGAGTAATAAAATACACCATTGAAATTTAAACAATCCATTATGTACCTAGGACCTGGATCCCCAACATTTGAAGTTTCAACTTCTCCTTCTTCTTTCCTACATAGTGTTTTTCAAATGAATTAATTTATATTTAACTTAAACAAATAGAAGCAACTAATTTTATATTAAAAGGGGTCGCAATCGAATCATCCAATAGGTTAATATGAAATGTGTGAAACAAAAATATCTTCAAAGTTCTTCAAAATTTTGACGAAATTACTCCCTATCTGTAGTATTCTTTGAGTTCTATTACTAGATATGACTACTTGGCTTGTATATAGACTAACATATTGTCCTAATTAAAACAAAAGTAACTTGTAGAGCATCGTAGCTTTTAAATATTATTTTTCCATACTTGATGTGGGCATTCTACTTCCTTCCAACCATTGACAAGAGATTGAAAAACTTGGTTTCCTTGCTTGTCAGTGTCTTGTTGACTAGTATCTTCTTTTATGCCTACCACTTGGTCCATTCCAAAAGATGAAATAGATATAACATGGATCACTAATTTATTTATTTCTCATATCTAGGAGACTGCTCCAATTCCAATTTCAAAACTCTATCCTAGAGTACTTTTATTTTCTCCACAACTTCCCATAATCTCTCATTGTTTCTTTCCTCACTAATTTCCAACTGAATTTGATTGCTCTTAATATTCTCTGTCTATTACTTTTATGTTGATCATTTGTATTTGCATTACCTGGATGTCCCTTGAATTTTTTTCTCCTAATATTTTCTTAATCCTTCCCATTTCCTCACATACAGAGAAATACATTCTTGGGATTTATCATAATTCCTTTCATGCATTTGGATTCCTCTATGAAGCTTGGAGTTTTCACAAAATATTCATTTTTTTTGTTCCTATGCACATTTACCACCATCCCGATCTCTTTCTTGAATGGATTCCCAACCTTAGGCATTTTGAGGCACTTCCAGACCTGCATAAAACCACTGGATTTGATGCCCTTCAAAAACCTTTGTATTCGATGAAGAAAGATGACAATAAATGCTAGTGGGATTAAACTCTAGGTTGATGTGATAACAAAACCACATGATTTAGGCCATCCCATATAGGTAGGGATCAAATGAATTCCAACTCGTGTTAATGAATATGGGAATGCATGAGGTTCAAGGTCATTAAAATTGCATTAACCATTGTTAGCATTTATCACCTCTTGTCCATTTAATAGATAGTCATATGGTACCTATAGTTTTATTTTTTAATTCATGAGAGATTACAAATAATTAAGTCTCCCACTTTTATTCTCATAGATCCATATTGCAAATAGACTTCCTCATTTTCCATTTTATTTTTCAAGGAATGATCCCTTGGAGAGTGTAAAAAAATACATGACTTCAAAAGTTTCAACTATTGTTTCTACTCTAAAGACTATCCTGATTAGCTAACGCTACAAGGAAAAGAATGTCTAACAGAGGTTTTTGAGAAAGCCCCTATAAAAATAGCCCAAAACCCATTTATAACAGAAGACACTAGCGGAGGCTAGTGACTGGAGGTTTTAGTGGAAATTTTTTCACAGTTCTTTTATAAATACAAAGCACACTGATGCATTTATAACATAGACGCACCGATGCTCTAACACATGGTGCATCGTGGTAGGGTTATTAAAAAATATATATATATAATCCGATGTGCTACTTAAATATGGACGCACTGGTGCTTTAACATATGGTGCACCATGGTAGGTTTATTTCAAAACAATATACTTCGGTGCTCTCCTTAAATATTGATGCATTGGTGCTTTAACAAAATGGTGCACCGTGGTTGGGCTATTTTGAAAAATATACTCCAGTGCGCTATCTAAATACTGACGCACCGGTGCTTTAAAAAATGGCACATCGTGGTAGGGTCATTTAAAAAAAATATATTGTGGTGCGCTTCTTAAATACGAACACACCAGTGGTCCAAGTTACTCTAAAAAATAGCGCACCATGGTAGGGTTATTTTTAAAAATTATATACCTTGGTGCACTAGGTAAATACAAATGCACCAATGCGTCTAAAAATTGAGTGCACCGTAACAGGGTTAAATAATTTTTTTTACCGGCGATAAAATATCATTTTTACCATTTTCAATGTTGTAGACTTCTCATGCATTGGTGCAACTTTTTGCACTCTGAAATGCCCTACTATCAGTGCTTCCCTTTCTTGCCTTCCTTTCGTCTATTGCTTAGTGCGTGAATTTCAAATTTTTCCAAATGGTGGGAAAATTTGGTTTTTTGGACTATATGCCAACCATGCCTCCCCGACAAGAAAATGTCCAGTTAATGTCTTTGTTTCTTTATAGCTTAAAATCTTAGCAGATTAAAATTCAAAATTTAGTTAAATTTCCACTGTTTATTTTTTTTTTCTGCGCGGTACATTCGAGTTGTTCAACTCACACCACGGTCAATGCACCCTGAAAATTTACAAGGTGCACTGAAAAACAATGTCAATTTTTTTATGGCAGTGCATTTGTAAACATTAATGCACTAGGGCGTAAGTTTACCCTACGCACCGCATAAAATAATATATCTATTTTTGGCAGTGCATCTAATCAATGTTAATGCACCAGGGTGTTATGTTAGAAGACGGACCGTATAAATAATATATATTTTTTTATGTAGTGTGTTGGTAAACGTACGCACTGGTGCATTAATGATTACACAATGCACCACCTTAAAAAAAGAGAGAATAAATTCCTAAGTACCGTAATTATTGATTTAAAAAAAATTAGTGATGCGGTGCATTGCCTTTCCTAAAAAGCATCGGTTCATGTAGGGGAAAATATATGCACCGCAAAACCATTTTTTTAATTTTTTTTTACGGTGCTTTAATATTTTAATATTTTATTATTTTAGGTGGTGTGTCGGATAACCTTCAAGCACTGGTGCAGTAAGGTTATACAACTCACTGCATAAAATAATATAACAAATTGCATACAGTGCAATAGGTTACAAGGAAGCACTGTCAGCGATGCTCATAAGTAATATATGCACTATGAGAGGTGATTTACTTCTTTTGGGGCACACCGATGATGAAATTTACTTATTTTTTGAAGGAAATTATTTTTCCATATTTATAAATAAATTTCTCATTTACTAGATTTTTTGTATGTTTTATGAATGAGGCTGATGTATTTCATATGTTAATTATGAAGAGACATCATTAGAGAGAACAACAACAACAATATGAGCATAGGGTTGACCTGTACAATGTTGTATGATATTGGGAGGCAAGGGAGAGGGAGAGGGATTTGTACCCTCACCCTATTACTACAACGACCCATGTCCTCTTGAGGAATGTAGGCCTCCTTAAGTACTATGAGGAGGCTACATCCCTGAAGGGGAAATATGGGTTGTTGGTGCAACTGATCCATCGATGGGATGTTCATCAACAACCATTCTGTGTCA
Source organism: Picea mariana (assembly GCA_032191745.1). NCBI lineage: Eukaryota > Viridiplantae > Streptophyta > Pinopsida > Pinales > Pinaceae > Picea > Picea mariana. The sequence goes on from JASDQU010101637.1 coordinate 181,532, forward strand.
GTCCCGATCAGTGGTACCATACCACTTAGGAGGATATGTATTTTATCACTGGGTTATCCAGGAGAGGGGAGGATTTTCCCCAGTTCCCTCATGTCCTAGTAGGTGTTGCAACAAATATTCAACTCATGAACTCTCAAATATATAATGGGGTTGATTTACTTTCCCCAGTTGATTTTCAGGTGTCTGGTGGAAAACTATGGATCACTTATTTTGGTGCATAGGAGGTTAGGTGCCTCTCACTATTAGTGACGACCATTGCACACTTTACCAGTGATGGTTAGTGCATTAGTTTCCCTCTTTTTTATTATGTTGATTCTTTGGTACAGAGGCCATGATGTATTAGATGGTCTGCCATTTTTTTGCGGCAATTTTGTATAAATCTAGATAGATGTTGTGCTATGATACATGGGAGGGAAAACTTCCCTTTTGCTTTAGAGTTGTTTTGTTTATTTTTGGATAGGTTTCTGGAGACAAGGCCTACTTTTTTCCATCAGCCTTTTAGGCCGATGACTCAAGTGCAGATGCACATGTGGGAAGATATGATTCCCAAGAGGGGATAACTAGAGTTTCTAGCCAGGATTTCCACTGACGCATTGGGGCTACTAGCTCGTGAGGATGATCAAATTTTCGTGATGGTTTTGTGTCCTTAAGCGGGGTTAGATTGGCGAGGATGTACAAACATCCTCTTTACACCGGATGAGCCACCAGATGCTAGAGATAATATTAGTTTTTTGTTTAAATTAATCCAGTTTCATTTTATTGTCTTACTTAATTAGAAAAAAAATAATTCTAACACATTATTTAACTTGTTTTATTAAATTGTTTAATGAAATTGTGTAATTATTGTTGTGAACTATATATTTTGCAGATATTGGCACATTCATTGGGGACATGCCTCCTCCTCTACCAAATGATGATGAGGATATGATGCTTGAGGTCACAGTGGGTCATGGTCATTGGGTGAAAATAATTGGTGGCATCCGCCATAGGCCAGATACTAGATTCAGGTTGGAGTTGATAAACCAACTCTGTGCACTTTTGGATGAGGTGGGAATCCACCCTGTGTTGATGCGATTCATCATGGTAGATCCTATACTCTTGGATATTTGGAGGGATATTTTGTGAGATATGATACCTCTTATGCGTCATATCGTCAGAGCTACCGGGATACTAGCAACCATGAGGGATCCCGATGATACATACTCTTCTTCCATTACCCGTTCATATAGTACCCCATCGATTGATGAGGGTGGTCATGATCCTTCTGCACATCCTCCTCCTCCTTCACCTCACCAAGATAATGAGAAGGAAACACCTATTCCTCCACCGACTATTTCTAATCAAAGAGTCGACCAAGCACTTCCTCCTGACCATCCATCATCGTCTACTACAGACCATTCTTCCACTACTATTTTATATATGATTATCTCATTGGTTGGACCAGATATGTGTTGGACTATTGGTTATTGTCATTAATGTCAACCCTGGTCATTAGTTTTGGACCACAATAATTATGAAGGTATTTGCACATGAAGGACAATGCACATGGATATACAACAACCATGTATGGATAGTATACGTCATGTTATTTATGGTGGTAGGTGGCACGTCACGTGGATCCTCACGGTTGAGGAGAAATGTATTTTTGAAGACGAACATGTGAATTTACAAGTCATCCCTGAAGATAATTAAAGAAAAGAATTACAAAATGAGAAAGTGATAGGTTGACCCTAATGTCAAAAGGAAGTGTCACAAAGAGTATAAATACATATGGAAGACTTTCATTTTATTATCCAAGAAAGTGTGATGGAGCTATCATAAGTGGGTTTGCACTTTTTCTAGGAGTATTTTTGGAGTTTAGCGGGAGCAAGTCTAAGGTGGTGAAGTATGGAAGGCCCAAAAGTATTGGAATTGTAGAAACCCTAGTTTTCTAAAGGCATATGCGGGATGACAGTTAATAGGTAGAGTACATATTCGGGCTGAGAATATAATAGGTAGCATACGTATGCGGACTGATTGAAGATAGGTAGTGTACATGGAAAAGTCTTGAGAAAGTTGCAAGGAAGGCACATCTTTGAATCTAGTTCATTTTTCTAAGTATGGTTATGGTATTTTGATGATATTATCAGTGATATCGTGATGTAAAGATTCATTATCTGTTGTATATTATTGGGTGGAAGTAAGGGGCAAGGATAGAGGGTTTAACCCCCTCTTTATCTTGGAGGATTGTATCTTCCCTTGAAGGTTTATCCCTACCTTGAACTTGGAAGTTGTAGCTTCCCTTGGAAGTCATTACTTCCCTTGAACAATAACTACTGATTACTTCTCATATATTGTGCATGGTGTATTGTGGTGTATTGGTGTAACTCTTCTACCATTGTTCATTTTTCATTAGATATAATTGAATATATAATCTGGTTGAAGTATAATTTGAAAAAGTGTTTAAATTGTACTTGATACTAATTCACCCCCCCTCAGTACCAAAAATTGGTATCGAAGCAGGTTAACTTCAATATAGTTTAACCACTAGAAGGAATATCCTAAGAAAAAATGGAAGAAAACATTCCAAATGGGATTCCACCATTTGATGGAAGAAATCATGGATATTGCAGTAATAGACTGCAAACATACTTGACAGCTTTAGGAGCAGATGTCTAGTTCTCAGTTGTTTTAGGATACAAGGCTCTGAAGAAACTAAAGATTGTAGCTCATAAGGAAGCAAGAAGGAACAACAAATTGGAAATGGATACTATCCTAGATGGATTGACTGATTCAGTAAAATCCAAGGTGGGATTATGCGCATCAACAAAGGAGCATTGGGATAAGCTACAAGATATTTATGCAAATCCAAAAGAAAAGTAAGTTGAAGCAAGTTGCAACTCACATGTCGAAGAAATTCTTATAGGTGTGTTATTTTGTTATAATTGTGAAGGAGTAGGAAATATTGAACATGAATGTCCTTATCCAAAAAATTGAAAGAGGTGATATCGAGGAAGAAGAAGAGTTCAATGAAGAAGAAGACAATTTTGAAATAGAAGAATAAAATCACGAAGCATAAGTGATTCAACAAGAAGATGAGAATCTTGAAAAATTGATTCATGTTGAGATTGAAAATAGCAAGATCAGAAACCTGCATAGAAAACTAAGAAGTGAATTAGATAGTTGTGAAAAGACAATTGATAGCTTGAAGAAACAATTAGAAGACTTTGAAAAACTAAGAGAAGAAACCATATCCTTGAATACTCTACTCGAAGAAGCAAGAAGAATAGAAGAAGTGAGGAATGTCCAAATGATGAAGAAAGAAGAAGATTGCGAGAAACTTGAACAAGAATTTGTCTCATTAAGAAATAACGTAATAAAATCTCAAGTGCCAAAATACTTAACACATATTGGATACATGGGTGAAAATTTACACAAAGAAGATACAAATGCCAGCAAGAAGGTTGAAGTGTAACATCCCGCTCTTGCAATCACATGTTATTGACTTATTATTTGAGGACACTTGCGTGCAAGTGATCCAGTTTTAGTATATGGTTGTCTGTTTCTCTTATGGATTCCTGTGATGATGTTGATGGATTATGATTTATGTTGTATGATATCTATGTATTGACAAATGCTATTGACGAGTTTCCCGTGAGTGTGCAGGACACTTGACAAATTGAGGATGTCGATGGCGTCACTGGACCTCCTTGGACTCTGGATTGAGTCAGGGAGTGGATTGTATTAGTTTGAGTATTCCATTTATGCATATGTGACATATGATCGATTATATTAGGATGTTTTTTATGGATCTTTGACAATGTTTTGTTGATGGATGCAGGTTGACAATTACTTGCTAATTTGACTCACATAAAGAGTAAAGGTTCCATTCACAACAACCAAATATTGAGGGAGAGGTGTGGAAACATCCCTGTCATAGCCTACTAGCACTCCCACAGTGGCTCAAATTGTAGGTTAACGATTACCTAGTTCAAGAGATCCACGATTCCGTGAGGGTATACTAAGACAGTTTCTCATGAAGATTATAAGGGGTGCGCAATAACGTAGGGTCCTTATTATGTAGAGGCTCTTAGTCTCTCACAAGGTAGGTTGAATGGAGTATTGAATCCAAGGGTTGGACGACTACCAAAACCAATCAAAGGCGAGTGTAACACTTGGAGCACAGAGTGCATCTTGAAGGGCACGTCGCGTAATAAAAATTTGAATCAAAGGCGAGTGGAACCCTTGGAGAAAAGAGTGTGTATTGAAGGGAACATCGTTGAATTAAACTTAAGTCAATGAGTCTAGGTGGCCTAGAAAAATCTGAGCGAATATTAAACCTTGTAAAAACTTGAGCACTGCCAAATTAATTAATTAATTAATTAATTTAAGAATGAATTTATTAATCATAATCCATAATGGTCCAAGATTTTGCAAATAAAAATTTAACTAAGCCTAAGTGTAAATCTTGGTGAGACTTCTAAAACTAAACTACAAATTAGATGAAATAAGAAAAAGGGTAAACCAACTTAAGATATTAAGAGAGATGAAATAAATCTAAGGAATTAATACAATACACATGTGTGCATAAAATACCAAATTAGAAATTAAAATGAGAAAGGAATAAAGCATAAAATAATGTGTAAGCATAGAAAGGTATCTAAAGTCTAGTCTAACTAGAGAACATTCCTATTTTAACTCAAACCCGTTTTAGAAAGGCGTCAATCATAAATGAGAAATAAAGGGAATAAAGGAACACCTAGGAGTGATTTTAGGAGCGCTTTTAGGATGGGTGAGGGAAACTGACTTTTAATTAAATTAAATTGTGAATTTATTGGTGCAACTAAGGGAACAGGTGACAAGTGTATGGGGGAAATAATTCCTAATTAAATTAAAAAAAAAACAAATTAAATGTGCAAATGGCAAGCTGTCACTAAGGAAATTCTATAAAACAAATGGCTGAGAGGAGGAATGGAGGACACCGGTTATGAGTAAGGTTATGCTACATAAATTCTGATTGGTTTTAGTTGTGATAGTTCGGATACCCAGCTTGAGAGAGAGAGTGGTGGCTCTACCTTGCGAGGTGAGCTGGGAGCTAGAGGATTCTGGTTGTATATGTGCGTGGCCCCTTTGCATTTCGGGGGGATACGGGGGAAGAAGAGTACCCATAGCATTGGTTGGGAGGTACCGGTGAAGTCTCAATGGTTAGCAAGAGGAAGAAGGAAGGGAACTCCAGTCGCCAAGGATCGTCATCAAGCATATCTTCACCGGTCACAGCATTTTCATTTGAGTTTGCATTGTGTTAAGTTTTTATTGTATGGATGGTTTTTAGAATTAGTATATTGATTGATGGCCTTGCAAAGCTGAGTGACTTTTGAATGCTTCCTATGCAACTTTATATATTTTTCATCCTCTACGATTTATTAATTCTTTTTGTTTTAAACAATTCGCCCAATATCCAAGTAACCCATGTGTTTTAAAACCATTTCACCCATCATCCTTCATCTGAAATTTTTTCTGAGTTGATTAATTCTTCTTCATTTTTTTTTTTCATGTGAGTCAATCTCTGCGTTTTTAATATCTCCGAGCACTTAACCTATGCGTTTTCCTAATAAAAAGAAAAAAAAAATTCCCAACATTTAAATCTATGCGTGTTGATCTCTGAGTTCTATTCTCTACGTTTTTCCAAATCTCTGAGTTATCTCCCTCAACGATTTTGTACAGGCGTATTCCCCAACATTTTCACTTGTTTTCCCCTCTATGTTTTTAATTACACCAGCTGAGCAAACCCTTCTTTATCCTTTGTGATTTAAGGCATTCACCCATCTTGGTATACATTCCATTCTTGGAGTTTTCATCTCATTTTCACCTCTGCACCTTCACTCATTTCTTAGAAAATTGATTCTCTGTGTTTTTGATGGATTTTATGCCCTCAGAGAATTTCCAGGAGATTACCCAGCGAGCTGCATCCACACTTGGCCTTAGCAAGCTTATTCTCTGCGTTTTTTATGGATACTATGCCCTCAACGAATTTTCTAGGTGATTACCTAGCGAACTGCATCCACACTCATCCTTAGCAAATTTATTCTCTACGTTTTTGATGGATTTTATGCCCTCTGTGAAATTTCTAGGTGATTACCCAACGAACTACATCCACACTCATCCTTAGAAAATTTATTCTGTGCGTTTTTGATGGATTTTATGCCCTCAGGGAATTGTTAGGAGATTACCCAACGGATTATAAACTCTGCATTTTTGGGGAGAGTCATAAGCTTTGCGCCCTCACCCACTTGCCCAGTTATTGGCAGTTGTTATCTGCTTTGTCAATTTTAATGTTGCACCAAAATTCATTTGTGTCAATGTTGTAATCAATGGGGAAATGTGGGAGGAGCATAGGGAAATATATTAAAACTAGGAATATCATAGAGATATATATTAAAACTGGGAATATCATAGAGATATATATTAAAACTTGAAAGTGTGTAATACTTGTCATGCTAAGAAGGTGATGGATGAAAAACTTTTACTTGAAATGCTTCCATATATTAAATCTCATTCTCACCTTTATTGGTATAATTATAGATTTCCTCAAATTTTAAATTCTCGGAAGCATTAATTTATTGCATTGAATTTATATTGCTCATGGTTGAATTTGATAGATTAAATTGGACCACATTTAATGGATTGTAAGTAGTTTTATTCTCTGCTTCTATGCTTATTTAGATTGATTTTATAGTTGCTTGGGACACAGAATAAAATCTAAACTTGAGTTCCCCAGTGGTTGTTAAAAGGAAATTTTGGTCGCAGCTTTAAACCTTAATTTGGAATTTGATTTGAGGCGGGAAGTCCTCACATTTGTTTAAATAAGAATTGTCCTACTTTAAGTATTTTCCTCTCACACTTGTATTATTTTGTCGAAGAAGTTTTTATTGTTTAGTAACTTATGAATTGCATCACAAAGATGAAATGTTAGTCTTGGTAGATAGATCTAGTATCGAATTACCTTGAATTGGTTTTTATGTAGCTTACGCGTGCGCCATGATATAATGTTGAGGTGTGACTAATTAAATAGTTATATTACATGCACGTCCTTAGAAAATGTTGTTATATGACTGATTAAGCATTATAATCTCTTAAGCCTTATGAAATAAAGTTGATTACACATGCACCTATAGAGTAGTTCGACATATGATTGATTAAGAAATAATCTTCTCTTGTGACCTAAAACAAAGTAGATTTCTCTTATTCCTTGAAGAATAATGATGTATGGATGATTAGGTGATTAGATTGTGTGTGCTATGGACTAATGATGATGCATGAATAATTTTGCTTTTAGATTACTCACACACATTGTAATAATGTTGATGTATGATTCCTAAGTAAATGGATTAATTGCATGCATTGAATGATGTTGATTCATGTTTAATCCAGTAATTATTTCGTGCGCGCACGTTGAAAATAATGTTGATTATTGTTGAATTCAATGATTGATTAATCACACGCCTTAAAGTAAAGTAGATGTCTACTTTTGCGCCATGAAAATAAAATAAATATGATTACATTGTGCCTTAACTTATGTTGTGGTATGATTGAATTAGTAATTAAATTCTCTTATGCCTTGGAATTTATGTGAGGTGTGATTGGTTATTAGAACACTATTGCGCCATTGATTATCGTTGATGTGTTGATTTA
>JASDQU010101637.1:189222-215712 GCA_032191745.1 Picea mariana
CTCATTGTTACATATTATTCTTCAAATTAAAGTAATTTTTTTCCATGCAACAACAATTTTGTCGAAGCAAGTCAACTACACTTGTTATGAGTATAAAATCATACACAATAGTCAAATAATAATATATAAATTCTTTTCACTTTATTAATATTAAAATCCTTACGGTAGGGAAAGGCCATATATTATCCCTTGTGGAAGGAAAACACTCCTCAAGAAATTCTTGATACAATTACATCATTCTTTACCATGCTTCATTACATTGCTTATACTTATTTATATAGTAATATCTACCTCATAGGAACATTATAGAGAAAGAACATTCTAGTAGGTGGAATATTCTAGTCAACCTTTTTACATTCATTGACCTCCTAGGAACATTCTAGTAGGTGGACCCTTCTAACAAGCCTTCTTATATTCATAATTTTTACACGATTACACAAGCCTTATTTATTAAAAATTCTCTCCATAAATAGAAATACATAGTCATATATCTATTATTATTCCCATTGGATACCTCCCTAGGTACTCCATATTATCCCCTAGGTAGACTACATTCTACCCCCCTTCACATGTTTCATCCTCAAAACATGGGAAGTACCAAGCATGAGCATCCATCAATTCTAGTGAAATGTGAACATGGTGTCCAACTGCTTCCTTTCCACCTTGACTTGGAATCTGGCTTCTCTTTGCTGTGCTATTATGATATCTCCATGTACCTCTAGATTTCTTTCCTTTTTGGTGCCATGATGGTCCATAATAATTTTGTTTACATCCACACCCATTCCTTGATGATTATTGTTTCTCTGGGTGGTGAGGGTGGCGATATACAACAACTTTAGCAATCAATTCTTCTTTCTTTGACTCTTCAACATGTGGTTCCTTAGTTTCTTATTCTTTTCTATGACCTTCCCAATGTTTTGCTTCAAGTGATTATGTAGGATCTTCTTCAAATTCAACCCCAGACTCTTCATCTAATGTGTCATTAGGAACTGCAATTTATTTTCCTGCAAGGATTTCTTCATGTGCATCCTTGGACCCTTCTTTCTTAGTAAGATAAATATCAGAATGGAACACATATGTATCCATCGTAAGCTTAAAATATTTGAAAATTTGAACATTCTCACTCTCAAATTGAGTGCTTTGAATAGACTTTACAATAATTTGCACTCTTTTAGCCAAGTTAATATTGATGAAATTATGTTGGCAACAAGGTTTAATATAAATAATGATCATTTCTTTATGAATAGAACCATGAACATGTAATATAGAGTTGTCACATGAAAATAAATCCTTGGTGCTCTCTTTATCCTTTTTCTCAACATGATACCACATATCTAAAAACACCTTTTCTAATTCTTCATTAGAGAGTGCCATCATCTTTCTATGGTTAATCAACTTCCACCAAATGGTCACATCACCTACTAAATTACAATTTATTCAAAAATTTGAATGATTTTTCCATAATAAATTTTGAGATTCTATAAATTCTTCAATATTAGGGACATCCTCTTTGTCGTTAAAATACATCTTGCCTTGAAAACCAAAAAGATAGAACTAGGGTTTTAAAGAAAATCACTTACTTTTGAATAGAGCTCCTTTAGGCCGCTAAATTAAAATTGACATAACTATGGTTATACTTATCTAATTGAATATTATGACCACAATTATGAAATTCCAGAACCAATTTACATATATTCGTTCTAGTTTGAATGGAATTTAAGCACTCTAAAAAATGATATTTGATTCGCAAATCACGTGGCCATCCCAGGAAAAACCCTAAAAAAATGTCAATTTTAAATTGCCTATAAATTCAATTCCCAGACTTTGTTTCATATGATTTTTTTTTAAATTAGGTATTTTTCCAAGAGGAACTAAAATATACAACGGGTTTTTTCAAATTCTGTATAGAACGTTTTGGAATTTAATTTGAAGTGTGTCACCCCCTTTTTTCCTTGAAAAATATGCAAAAAGAAAAACAAATCTATGATTTTTTTCGCAAGAAAGAGTTATGATACCAAATGTTATGAGTTCTGATATCAAATGTTATGTGTTTGATATATGAATATAAAATCATACATAAAATTCAAAGAGTAATATAGAAATTCTCCACTCTTTATTAATATCAAAACCCTTAAGGTATGGAAACAACATATATTCTTCCTTATGGAATGAAAACACTCCTCAAGCAATGTTTGATATAATTACAACATTCTTCACAATGTTTCATTACATTGCTATGAATATTCTAGAGAAGGACATTCTAGTAGGTGTAACCTTCTAGTAATCCTTCTTACATTCATTAACCTCCTAGGAACATTCTAGAGAAAAAACATTCTAATAGGTCGAACCTTCTAGTAATCCTTATTTCGCTCATTTTTTTCACGCTATTACATAATCCTTATTTATTAAAAATGACCTCCATACATATAAATACATAGTCATATATCTATTATTATTCCCATTGGGTACCTCCCTAGGTATACTACAACACTCTACAAATCCGATGTTTTGTTTGAATAGTTAGTTTTAGAATAGTTAGGCTCTTTATTTAACAACCGATTTGTTTAATGTCTAATTTAGAAAGCATAATGGAAGAACAAGATGAAGGGGAACTTGAAAAAAAAAATTATTCATTACTTCGTAAAATTGTTGAGATTTCTAAAATTTGAAACATACATCACAATAACTTGTCAATTAAAAATGAATTGTAAAATAATTATTGTACAGACATATTTGTGCAATCCTAATATAGTTATCAATTATAAATTTAATAATGAAATATAATCATAATAGATATAATCAATTAAAACAACCAAGGGTTACTGTCAACCATCAATTGTATTATGAATTTGAAGGTGAGCTCAAATATTTGCGTCAATTTTCTGAAGTCCTTTTGTCAACTTTGTCGAAGTCCTTATGTAAACTTCACTGAAAACCTTGCATCCAACTTCCCAATCATTGGAGATTCACCAATTGACCTCCTTACCAATTCCTTTAGGTACTATTCTTCCCCAAGGACTCTCGAGCTAAAATAAGGTTGTATGGAGGTTATTCTTAGAAAACTATTGAAGATGGAAGCTCGTAAGCTTGAGAAGAATCTCCACTTCTGTACCACCTTCAATTACCAAACTATCAATAATATCAATCACTAGTTACTATGTCATTATGACAACCATCTAACATTAGGGTACATAAAAGTGTTTTCCCTCATCCCAAAGCCCTTTTTTATAATATTTTAGACTTATGCCACATGTCTCTTCCATGCAAAATTACAATTTACTAAATACCTAAATGATTAATGTTCATCTTTACATGTGTCACTCACATGCACAATTGTACATGTATTTACCATTTAAAAATTATAAATAAATAATTTTACTCACCCACTCTTCCTTGATTCCTAAATTTACTCGTAAGTATTTCCTAGATCTTCTTCAAGTTTCCTATATTTGTGTTGAGTAGTTACATGTCCTTTTTATTTACTATCTCTCTTAATTTAACTTTAATCTACCTTTGTTTTATCTCACAATTCAAATTTGGTTAGGATTCTCATTCCTAATTCTTCTCCATGATTTATGGGTGTTCTTGAATCAAATTTTCTCTAATAATTAGTTGGTTTAAATTAATGTCATGCACAACTTCATAACCTATTTCTTCATCTTAATATTTTTGTTTCAATTAGAACTTTATTATGTATAAATTTCAAGGATCAAATATGTTGTTTTAGGCTATTAATTTAATTTCTCTTTTCTAATTAAAATATACTAAATTATTATTTTCTCCTAAAATGAAATGCATAGTAATAATTTTCCTTGTACATATTACATTTTTTTTTTAAATTCACTTTTCAATTTATTATTCAATGACAATTTTTAGTAAATATATCTAAGGGTGTCATGCATGCATGCCCTTCAAGTATCTAACTTTTGATTGATGGGGAAATGACACAATAATGGAGACATTGTTAACTCAACTTTGTTGTCCTTATTGAGAGACTAATGGCTACTGAGGAATAAGGCTTTCACTTTATTGCGCACCCCTCAACTGATCTTTATGAGTGAAAAAATTCATGGCCTATCCTCACGTCAATGTGCAACCTCCAAGTAAAAGTGTCCTATACTTTTCAACTCAGGCCATAGAAGGAGCGCTACTAGGTGGAAACATGGACATTTCTCCACCTCATTATGGCACTCGATATGCCTCCATACAATTCCATTACCCATGTGTGGATCGATCAGAAAGTATGTTCCATGTGACTACATTCACTACATCATTTCATTAATAATTTCATAATTCATATCAATTTTACAAGACATATTCACAAAACAATTACTATTTCCTTACTCAATCTAGAGTCCAATATTTTGTCGGCAAAATTCCATGTCCATACACCTTTATAGTTTTCTGTCACATTAGGAAAACTATTAGCAATATATATGGTTTAATATGTCCATATCTTATTTTAAATCATCAAGAGAATCAAATCATTATCATTCAAATCATCAGATTAAAACATAACTGGTTGATCTAAATATCATATGAACTAACAATTTAATTACTCAATCATTATCATATTTACTCAATCATAAATAAAAATTCAAGTTTTAGTATCATAATAATATTCATACAATCAGACATTTGTAAGTTTAGTTTGTCATAGTAATCGAATAAAATGGGGCATTGCACTAGTCTCTATTTGATTTTTTTCTTATTTTTTCATTCAAGTTACAATTTAAATTATTATGTTTGTTAACATTTTCACTGTGTGATGCATTAATATTACACACACACAAAAAAAAAGTGATTTATTTCACATGAAAGAGAGACATGAAAAGACGTGAAATCACAGTAGGAATTATGCATGGGCTAGTGGCTTGTCCTAACGTCAATCTTTGCAAGGAATTTATATTCGAGTTAGCTGGCCTATTTTCATGAGAATTTTATATTCAGATCATCCACATATATTAAACCAAGTAATGTTTTAGTCATTAATAAACACAAATGAAAAATAACAAGCTTTGGTTTATCCAAATTCCTCCTAGAAGATCAGATCCACATTACATTATGTAAGCCATAGAAAGTTGTACAAAATTTTAATAGTACTTTAGTTAATAGATCTAATTTATTAATAAAATATGGATTTGGCATTGTTTAAATGTTATAAAATTATATAAATTTATTAGTTGTTTCTTAAAATATTAAAAGTAGATCTTGGTTTCTTAAAATTAATATAGTTGTTCATAAGAAAAGAAATTCATAAAAAATTACCTAGAAATTGTTTTTTTCTATTTGAACTTTGCATTACATAAGTTCTTCACCCACACATTATACACACTTTTCTCCTTTTATTTTTTTCATATGACATTCTAGGTGGTTAAATGGAGTAATAAAATACACCATTGAAATTTAAACAATCCATTATGTACCTAGGACCTGGATCCCCAACATTTGAAGTTTCAACTTCTCCTTCTTCTTTCCTACATAGTGTTTTTCAAATGAATTAATTTATATTTAACTTAAACAAATAGAAGCAACTAATTTTATATTAAAAGGGGTCGCAATCGAATCATCCAATAGGTTAATATGAAATGTGTGAAACAAAAATATCTTCAAAGTTCTTCAAAATTTTGACGAAATTACTCCCTATCTGTAGTATTCTTTGAGTTCTATTACTAGATATGACTACTTGGCTTGTATATAGACTAACATATTGTCCTAATTAAAACAAAAGTAACTTGTAGAGCATCGTAGCTTTTAAATATTATTTTTCCATACTTGATGTGGGCATTCTACTTCCTTCCAACCATTGACAAGAGATTGAAAAACTTGGTTTCCTTGCTTGTCAGTGTCTTGTTGACTAGTATCTTCTTTTATGCCTACCACTTGGTCCATTCCAAAAGATGAAATAGATATAACATGGATCACTAATTTATTTATTTCTCATATCTAGGAGACTGCTCCAATTCCAATTTCAAAACTCTATCCTAGAGTACTTTTATTTTCTCCACAACTTCCCATAATCTCTCATTGTTTCTTTCCTCACTAATTTCCAACTGAATTTGATTGCTCTTAATATTCTCTGTCTATTACTTTTATGTTGATCATTTGTATTTGCATTACCTGGATGTCCCTTGAATTTTTTTCTCCTAATATTTTCTTAATCCTTCCCATTTCCTCACATACAGAGAAATACATTCTTGGGATTTATCATAATTCCTTTCATGCATTTGGATTCCTCTATGAAGCTTGGAGTTTTCACAAAATATTCATTTTTTTTGTTCCTATGCACATTTACCACCATCCCGATCTCTTTCTTGAATGGATTCCCAACCTTAGGCATTTTGAGGCACTTCCAGACCTGCATAAAACCACTGGATTTGATGCCCTTCAAAAACCTTTGTATTCGATGAAGAAAGATGACAATAAATGCTAGTGGGATTAAACTCTAGGTTGATGTGATAACAAAACCACATGATTTAGGCCATCCCATATAGGTAGGGATCAAATGAATTCCAACTCGTGTTAATGAATATGGGAATGCATGAGGTTCAAGGTCATTAAAATTGCATTAACCATTGTTAGCATTTATCACCTCTTGTCCATTTAATAGATAGTCATATGGTACCTATAGTTTTATTTTTTAATTCATGAGAGATTACAAATAATTAAGTCTCCCACTTTTATTCTCATAGATCCATATTGCAAATAGACTTCCTCATTTTCCATTTTATTTTTCAAGGAATGATCCCTTGGAGAGTGTAAAAAAATACATGACTTCAAAAGTTTCAACTATTGTTTCTACTCTAAAGACTATCCTGATTAGCTAACGCTACAAGGAAAAGAATGTCTAACAGAGGTTTTTGAGAAAGCCCCTATAAAAATAGCCCAAAACCCATTTATAACAGAAGACACTAGCGGAGGCTAGTGACTGGAGGTTTTAGTGGAAATTTTTTCACAGTTCTTTTATAAATACAAAGCACACTGATGCATTTATAACATAGACGCACCGATGCTCTAACACATGGTGCATCGTGGTAGGGTTATTAAAAAATATATATATATAATCCGATGTGCTACTTAAATATGGACGCACTGGTGCTTTAACATATGGTGCACCATGGTAGGTTTATTTCAAAACAATATACTTCGGTGCTCTCCTTAAATATTGATGCATTGGTGCTTTAACAAAATGGTGCACCGTGGTTGGGCTATTTTGAAAAATATACTCCAGTGCGCTATCTAAATACTGACGCACCGGTGCTTTAAAAAATGGCACATCGTGGTAGGGTCATTTAAAAAAAATATATTGTGGTGCGCTTCTTAAATACGAACACACCAGTGGTCCAAGTTACTCTAAAAAATAGCGCACCATGGTAGGGTTATTTTTAAAAATTATATACCTTGGTGCACTAGGTAAATACAAATGCACCAATGCGTCTAAAAATTGAGTGCACCGTAACAGGGTTAAATAATTTTTTTTACCGGCGATAAAATATCATTTTTACCATTTTCAATGTTGTAGACTTCTCATGCATTGGTGCAACTTTTTGCACTCTGAAATGCCCTACTATCAGTGCTTCCCTTTCTTGCCTTCCTTTCGTCTATTGCTTAGTGCGTGAATTTCAAATTTTTCCAAATGGTGGGAAAATTTGGTTTTTTGGACTATATGCCAACCATGCCTCCCCGACAAGAAAATGTCCAGTTAATGTCTTTGTTTCTTTATAGCTTAAAATCTTAGCAGATTAAAATTCAAAATTTAGTTAAATTTCCACTGTTTATTTTTTTTTTCTGCGCGGTACATTCGAGTTGTTCAACTCACACCACGGTCAATGCACCCTGAAAATTTACAAGGTGCACTGAAAAACAATGTCAATTTTTTTATGGCAGTGCATTTGTAAACATTAATGCACTAGGGCGTAAGTTTACCCTACGCACCGCATAAAATAATATATCTATTTTTGGCAGTGCATCTAATCAATGTTAATGCACCAGGGTGTTATGTTAGAAGACGGACCGTATAAATAATATATATTTTTTTATGTAGTGTGTTGGTAAACGTACGCACTGGTGCATTAATGATTACACAATGCACCACCTTAAAAAAAGAGAGAATAAATTCCTAAGTACCGTAATTATTGATTTAAAAAAAATTAGTGATGCGGTGCATTGCCTTTCCTAAAAAGCATCGGTTCATGTAGGGGAAAATATATGCACCGCAAAACCATTTTTTTAATTTTTTTTTACGGTGCTTTAATATTTTAATATTTTATTATTTTAGGTGGTGTGTCGGATAACCTTCAAGCACTGGTGCAGTAAGGTTATACAACTCACTGCATAAAATAATATAACAAATTGCATACAGTGCAATAGGTTACAAGGAAGCACTGTCAGCGATGCTCATAAGTAATATATGCACTATGAGAGGTGATTTACTTCTTTTGGGGCACACCGATGATGAAATTTACTTATTTTTTGAAGGAAATTATTTTTCCATATTTATAAATAAATTTCTCATTTACTAGATTTTTTGTATGTTTTATGAATGAGGCTGATGTATTTCATATGTTAATTATGAAGAGACATCATTAGAGAGAACAACAACAACAATATGAGCATAGGGTTGACCTGTACAATGTTGTATGATATTGGGAGGCAAGGGAGAGGGAGAGGGATTTGTACCCTCACCCTATTACTACAACGACCCATGTCCTCTTGAGGAATGTAGGCCTCCTTAAGTACTATGAGGAGGCTACATCCCTGAAGGGGAAATATGGGTTGTTGGTGCAACTGATCCATCGATGGGATGTTCATCAACAACCATTCTGTGTCAGTCCCGATCAGTGGTACCATACCACTTAGGAGGATATGTATTTTATCACTGGGTTATCCAGGAGAGGGGAGGATTTTCCCCAGTTCCCTCATGTCCTAGTAGGTGTTGCAACAAATATTCAACTCATGAACTCTCAAATATATAATGGGGTTGATTTACTTTCCCCAGTTGATTTTCAGGTGTCTGGTGGAAAACTATGGATCACTTATTTTGGTGCATAGGAGGTTAGGTGCCTCTCACTATTAGTGACGACCATTGCACACTTTACCAGTGATGGTTAGTGCATTAGTTTCCCTCTTTTTTATTATGTTGATTCTTTGGTACAGAGGCCATGATGTATTAGATGGTCTGCCATTTTTTTGCGGCAATTTTGTATAAATCTAGATAGATGTTGTGCTATGATACATGGGAGGGAAAACTTCCCTTTTGCTTTAGAGTTGTTTTGTTTATTTTTGGATAGGTTTCTGGAGACAAGGCCTACTTTTTTCCATCAGCCTTTTAGGCCGATGACTCAAGTGCAGATGCACATGTGGGAAGATATGATTCCCAAGAGGGGATAACTAGAGTTTCTAGCCAGGATTTCCACTGACGCATTGGGGCTACTAGCTCGTGAGGATGATCAAATTTTCGTGATGGTTTTGTGTCCTTAAGCGGGGTTAGATTGGCGAGGATGTACAAACATCCTCTTTACACCGGATGAGCCACCAGATGCTAGAGATAATATTAGTTTTTTGTTTAAATTAATCCAGTTTCATTTTATTGTCTTACTTAATTAGAAAAAAAATAATTCTAACACATTATTTAACTTGTTTTATTAAATTGTTTAATGAAATTGTGTAATTATTGTTGTGAACTATATATTTTGCAGATATTGGCACATTCATTGGGGACATGCCTCCTCCTCTACCAAATGATGATGAGGATATGATGCTTGAGGTCACAGTGGGTCATGGTCATTGGGTGAAAATAATTGGTGGCATCCGCCATAGGCCAGATACTAGATTCAGGTTGGAGTTGATAAACCAACTCTGTGCACTTTTGGATGAGGTGGGAATCCACCCTGTGTTGATGCGATTCATCATGGTAGATCCTATACTCTTGGATATTTGGAGGGATATTTTGTGAGATATGATACCTCTTATGCGTCATATCGTCAGAGCTACCGGGATACTAGCAACCATGAGGGATCCCGATGATACATACTCTTCTTCCATTACCCGTTCATATAGTACCCCATCGATTGATGAGGGTGGTCATGATCCTTCTGCACATCCTCCTCCTCCTTCACCTCACCAAGATAATGAGAAGGAAACACCTATTCCTCCACCGACTATTTCTAATCAAAGAGTCGACCAAGCACTTCCTCCTGACCATCCATCATCGTCTACTACAGACCATTCTTCCACTACTATTTTATATATGATTATCTCATTGGTTGGACCAGATATGTGTTGGACTATTGGTTATTGTCATTAATGTCAACCCTGGTCATTAGTTTTGGACCACAATAATTATGAAGGTATTTGCACATGAAGGACAATGCACATGGATATACAACAACCATGTATGGATAGTATACGTCATGTTATTTATGGTGGTAGGTGGCACGTCACGTGGATCCTCACGGTTGAGGAGAAATGTATTTTTGAAGACGAACATGTGAATTTACAAGTCATCCCTGAAGATAATTAAAGAAAAGAATTACAAAATGAGAAAGTGATAGGTTGACCCTAATGTCAAAAGGAAGTGTCACAAAGAGTATAAATACATATGGAAGACTTTCATTTTATTATCCAAGAAAGTGTGATGGAGCTATCATAAGTGGGTTTGCACTTTTTCTAGGAGTATTTTTGGAGTTTAGCGGGAGCAAGTCTAAGGTGGTGAAGTATGGAAGGCCCAAAAGTATTGGAATTGTAGAAACCCTAGTTTTCTAAAGGCATATGCGGGATGACAGTTAATAGGTAGAGTACATATTCGGGCTGAGAATATAATAGGTAGCATACGTATGCGGACTGATTGAAGATAGGTAGTGTACATGGAAAAGTCTTGAGAAAGTTGCAAGGAAGGCACATCTTTGAATCTAGTTCATTTTTCTAAGTATGGTTATGGTATTTTGATGATATTATCAGTGATATCGTGATGTAAAGATTCATTATCTGTTGTATATTATTGGGTGGAAGTAAGGGGCAAGGATAGAGGGTTTAACCCCCTCTTTATCTTGGAGGATTGTATCTTCCCTTGAAGGTTTATCCCTACCTTGAACTTGGAAGTTGTAGCTTCCCTTGGAAGTCATTACTTCCCTTGAACAATAACTACTGATTACTTCTCATATATTGTGCATGGTGTATTGTGGTGTATTGGTGTAACTCTTCTACCATTGTTCATTTTTCATTAGATATAATTGAATATATAATCTGGTTGAAGTATAATTTGAAAAAGTGTTTAAATTGTACTTGATACTAATTCACCCCCCCTCAGTACCAAAAATTGGTATCGAAGCAGGTTAACTTCAATATAGTTTAACCACTAGAAGGAATATCCTAAGAAAAAATGGAAGAAAACATTCCAAATGGGATTCCACCATTTGATGGAAGAAATCATGGATATTGCAGTAATAGACTGCAAACATACTTGACAGCTTTAGGAGCAGATGTCTAGTTCTCAGTTGTTTTAGGATACAAGGCTCTGAAGAAACTAAAGATTGTAGCTCATAAGGAAGCAAGAAGGAACAACAAATTGGAAATGGATACTATCCTAGATGGATTGACTGATTCAGTAAAATCCAAGGTGGGATTATGCGCATCAACAAAGGAGCATTGGGATAAGCTACAAGATATTTATGCAAATCCAAAAGAAAAGTAAGTTGAAGCAAGTTGCAACTCACATGTCGAAGAAATTCTTATAGGTGTGTTATTTTGTTATAATTGTGAAG
This sequence comes from Picea mariana, assembly GCA_032191745.1. Classification (NCBI taxonomy): domain Eukaryota; kingdom Viridiplantae; phylum Streptophyta; class Pinopsida; order Pinales; family Pinaceae; genus Picea; species Picea mariana. The sequence goes on from JASDQU010101637.1 coordinate 200,985, forward strand.
GAGTAGGAAATATTGAACATGAATGTCCTTATCCAAAAAATTGAAAGAGGTGATATCGAGGAAGAAGAAGAGTTCAATGAAGAAGAAGACAATTTTGAAATAGAAGAATAAAATCACGAAGCATAAGTGATTCAACAAGAAGATGAGAATCTTGAAAAATTGATTCATGTTGAGATTGAAAATAGCAAGATCAGAAACCTGCATAGAAAACTAAGAAGTGAATTAGATAGTTGTGAAAAGACAATTGATAGCTTGAAGAAACAATTAGAAGACTTTGAAAAACTAAGAGAAGAAACCATATCCTTGAATACTCTACTCGAAGAAGCAAGAAGAATAGAAGAAGTGAGGAATGTCCAAATGATGAAGAAAGAAGAAGATTGCGAGAAACTTGAACAAGAATTTGTCTCATTAAGAAATAACGTAATAAAATCTCAAGTGCCAAAATACTTAACACATATTGGATACATGGGTGAAAATTTACACAAAGAAGATACAAATGCCAGCAAGAAGGTTGAAGTGTAACATCCCGCTCTTGCAATCACATGTTATTGACTTATTATTTGAGGACACTTGCGTGCAAGTGATCCAGTTTTAGTATATGGTTGTCTGTTTCTCTTATGGATTCCTGTGATGATGTTGATGGATTATGATTTATGTTGTATGATATCTATGTATTGACAAATGCTATTGACGAGTTTCCCGTGAGTGTGCAGGACACTTGACAAATTGAGGATGTCGATGGCGTCACTGGACCTCCTTGGACTCTGGATTGAGTCAGGGAGTGGATTGTATTAGTTTGAGTATTCCATTTATGCATATGTGACATATGATCGATTATATTAGGATGTTTTTTATGGATCTTTGACAATGTTTTGTTGATGGATGCAGGTTGACAATTACTTGCTAATTTGACTCACATAAAGAGTAAAGGTTCCATTCACAACAACCAAATATTGAGGGAGAGGTGTGGAAACATCCCTGTCATAGCCTACTAGCACTCCCACAGTGGCTCAAATTGTAGGTTAACGATTACCTAGTTCAAGAGATCCACGATTCCGTGAGGGTATACTAAGACAGTTTCTCATGAAGATTATAAGGGGTGCGCAATAACGTAGGGTCCTTATTATGTAGAGGCTCTTAGTCTCTCACAAGGTAGGTTGAATGGAGTATTGAATCCAAGGGTTGGACGACTACCAAAACCAATCAAAGGCGAGTGTAACACTTGGAGCACAGAGTGCATCTTGAAGGGCACGTCGCGTAATAAAAATTTGAATCAAAGGCGAGTGGAACCCTTGGAGAAAAGAGTGTGTATTGAAGGGAACATCGTTGAATTAAACTTAAGTCAATGAGTCTAGGTGGCCTAGAAAAATCTGAGCGAATATTAAACCTTGTAAAAACTTGAGCACTGCCAAATTAATTAATTAATTAATTAATTTAAGAATGAATTTATTAATCATAATCCATAATGGTCCAAGATTTTGCAAATAAAAATTTAACTAAGCCTAAGTGTAAATCTTGGTGAGACTTCTAAAACTAAACTACAAATTAGATGAAATAAGAAAAAGGGTAAACCAACTTAAGATATTAAGAGAGATGAAATAAATCTAAGGAATTAATACAATACACATGTGTGCATAAAATACCAAATTAGAAATTAAAATGAGAAAGGAATAAAGCATAAAATAATGTGTAAGCATAGAAAGGTATCTAAAGTCTAGTCTAACTAGAGAACATTCCTATTTTAACTCAAACCCGTTTTAGAAAGGCGTCAATCATAAATGAGAAATAAAGGGAATAAAGGAACACCTAGGAGTGATTTTAGGAGCGCTTTTAGGATGGGTGAGGGAAACTGACTTTTAATTAAATTAAATTGTGAATTTATTGGTGCAACTAAGGGAACAGGTGACAAGTGTATGGGGGAAATAATTCCTAATTAAATTAAAAAAAAAACAAATTAAATGTGCAAATGGCAAGCTGTCACTAAGGAAATTCTATAAAACAAATGGCTGAGAGGAGGAATGGAGGACACCGGTTATGAGTAAGGTTATGCTACATAAATTCTGATTGGTTTTAGTTGTGATAGTTCGGATACCCAGCTTGAGAGAGAGAGTGGTGGCTCTACCTTGCGAGGTGAGCTGGGAGCTAGAGGATTCTGGTTGTATATGTGCGTGGCCCCTTTGCATTTCGGGGGGATACGGGGGAAGAAGAGTACCCATAGCATTGGTTGGGAGGTACCGGTGAAGTCTCAATGGTTAGCAAGAGGAAGAAGGAAGGGAACTCCAGTCGCCAAGGATCGTCATCAAGCATATCTTCACCGGTCACAGCATTTTCATTTGAGTTTGCATTGTGTTAAGTTTTTATTGTATGGATGGTTTTTAGAATTAGTATATTGATTGATGGCCTTGCAAAGCTGAGTGACTTTTGAATGCTTCCTATGCAACTTTATATATTTTTCATCCTCTACGATTTATTAATTCTTTTTGTTTTAAACAATTCGCCCAATATCCAAGTAACCCATGTGTTTTAAAACCATTTCACCCATCATCCTTCATCTGAAATTTTTTCTGAGTTGATTAATTCTTCTTCATTTTTTTTTTTCATGTGAGTCAATCTCTGCGTTTTTAATATCTCCGAGCACTTAACCTATGCGTTTTCCTAATAAAAAGAAAAAAAAAATTCCCAACATTTAAATCTATGCGTGTTGATCTCTGAGTTCTATTCTCTACGTTTTTCCAAATCTCTGAGTTATCTCCCTCAACGATTTTGTACAGGCGTATTCCCCAACATTTTCACTTGTTTTCCCCTCTATGTTTTTAATTACACCAGCTGAGCAAACCCTTCTTTATCCTTTGTGATTTAAGGCATTCACCCATCTTGGTATACATTCCATTCTTGGAGTTTTCATCTCATTTTCACCTCTGCACCTTCACTCATTTCTTAGAAAATTGATTCTCTGTGTTTTTGATGGATTTTATGCCCTCAGAGAATTTCCAGGAGATTACCCAGCGAGCTGCATCCACACTTGGCCTTAGCAAGCTTATTCTCTGCGTTTTTTATGGATACTATGCCCTCAACGAATTTTCTAGGTGATTACCTAGCGAACTGCATCCACACTCATCCTTAGCAAATTTATTCTCTACGTTTTTGATGGATTTTATGCCCTCTGTGAAATTTCTAGGTGATTACCCAACGAACTACATCCACACTCATCCTTAGAAAATTTATTCTGTGCGTTTTTGATGGATTTTATGCCCTCAGGGAATTGTTAGGAGATTACCCAACGGATTATAAACTCTGCATTTTTGGGGAGAGTCATAAGCTTTGCGCCCTCACCCACTTGCCCAGTTATTGGCAGTTGTTATCTGCTTTGTCAATTTTAATGTTGCACCAAAATTCATTTGTGTCAATGTTGTAATCAATGGGGAAATGTGGGAGGAGCATAGGGAAATATATTAAAACTAGGAATATCATAGAGATATATATTAAAACTGGGAATATCATAGAGATATATATTAAAACTTGAAAGTGTGTAATACTTGTCATGCTAAGAAGGTGATGGATGAAAAACTTTTACTTGAAATGCTTCCATATATTAAATCTCATTCTCACCTTTATTGGTATAATTATAGATTTCCTCAAATTTTAAATTCTCGGAAGCATTAATTTATTGCATTGAATTTATATTGCTCATGGTTGAATTTGATAGATTAAATTGGACCACATTTAATGGATTGTAAGTAGTTTTATTCTCTGCTTCTATGCTTATTTAGATTGATTTTATAGTTGCTTGGGACACAGAATAAAATCTAAACTTGAGTTCCCCAGTGGTTGTTAAAAGGAAATTTTGGTCGCAGCTTTAAACCTTAATTTGGAATTTGATTTGAGGCGGGAAGTCCTCACATTTGTTTAAATAAGAATTGTCCTACTTTAAGTATTTTCCTCTCACACTTGTATTATTTTGTCGAAGAAGTTTTTATTGTTTAGTAACTTATGAATTGCATCACAAAGATGAAATGTTAGTCTTGGTAGATAGATCTAGTATCGAATTACCTTGAATTGGTTTTTATGTAGCTTACGCGTGCGCCATGATATAATGTTGAGGTGTGACTAATTAAATAGTTATATTACATGCACGTCCTTAGAAAATGTTGTTATATGACTGATTAAGCATTATAATCTCTTAAGCCTTATGAAATAAAGTTGATTACACATGCACCTATAGAGTAGTTCGACATATGATTGATTAAGAAATAATCTTCTCTTGTGACCTAAAACAAAGTAGATTTCTCTTATTCCTTGAAGAATAATGATGTATGGATGATTAGGTGATTAGATTGTGTGTGCTATGGACTAATGATGATGCATGAATAATTTTGCTTTTAGATTACTCACACACATTGTAATAATGTTGATGTATGATTCCTAAGTAAATGGATTAATTGCATGCATTGAATGATGTTGATTCATGTTTAATCCAGTAATTATTTCGTGCGCGCACGTTGAAAATAATGTTGATTATTGTTGAATTCAATGATTGATTAATCACACGCCTTAAAGTAAAGTAGATGTCTACTTTTGCGCCATGAAAATAAAATAAATATGATTACATTGTGCCTTAACTTATGTTGTGGTATGATTGAATTAGTAATTAAATTCTCTTATGCCTTGGAATTTATGTGAGGTGTGATTGGTTATTAGAACACTATTGCGCCATTGATTATCGTTGATGTGTTGATTTAGCTAGTTGGTTTTTGGAATTGATTGTGCTAGTGGGATGTAGACACATCCTTGTTCCTCAGAACAATCACCAACCCTAAGACCTTAAATGGTCAAAATAAATTGAATCCTAGGCTTGAGCATTGCTTATGTGTCTTGGAGGTCCTAACCTTGTAGGGTAGGTTGGGCGGGTAGTTTCTCTATGTTATCTTTATGTGATGAGTTGTTCTTGCATCGCCATTTGTGATACTTGTTGAATTGTGTCATTATCTCTGTGATGATGTGTTAATTATGTGTTGTTACTAATCAAGTTGATGCGTTGATTTCATCATTATTTATTACAATGATGAGTAGTTTGTAATTCTTTTAATTATGATGTCATTGATTAGGCGCTTCTATGAATTATGTGTTGACGTTATTTTCCTAATGCTTAATTTTTTTCTTTTTACCTTTAGTGCTTCGCTTTCCTAGTCGTAACAAAAGGGGTGTTACATGAAGAAATCCCCACGCAACCAACAAGGAGAGTTGATGAAAAGTGGATCAAGGTGTCGGAAAGAAGGAATGATTATAGAAGAAATGAATATCCAAGAATACCTCCTACCTTCAGAAATCAAAGAAGATTTAATAAGTATGAAGGAAACTATAGAAGAATATATCATGATCAAACATGGCACCAACCCAGATGGATTACACCATAAATAAGACCACTTATTCCCAGGTATCAAAATTTATTTCTTGGTCATTGTTATACTTGCATAAATTTTGGACATAAGGAAATTAATTGTAGAATCAATGAAAAGAACAACTATGCAAGAAACATGAATGGTGTAAATAGAAGATATGGAATTTTTCGTGAATTTGTCAACAAAAGTTATAATCCATTTTTTCTACTGATGGACCAAAACATCGCATTATACAAATGTAATAATATTGGTCACAAAGAACGAGACTGCAAATATGTGAATGAAGATACTCCTATGAAAAATTTCCCTATGTCAACCACAATATGGAGAATGAAAGAAATACCAAACAATGAAGATTGTTGAATAGCATTGACCACTTAAGAATGTAAAGAAGAAGATGAATGACACATAGACAATGGATTTTATTCACACATGACCAGGGATCAAGAAAAATTCATCAACTCGAAGAGAAAAGGTGGAAACATTGCATTTGGAGATGACTCATATTCCAAAATACTTGGAAAAGGCATAGTAGAGCTTGGAAGCAAAGAATGTCCTATTGGTTAAAGACTTGAAGCATAATATCCTCAGTGTGAGTAAATGTGTGATCAAGGATACACTCTCACGTTTGACTCTCGAAGATGAAAATTAAAAAAAGAAGACTTAGGAATATTGGTTGTAACTGCTACAAGAAGACCAAGTAACATATACATCTTAGATCCATGAAAGAGCTCCAAGGAAGAAATAGACTATAAAAATGAAGTATTACTAAGTTCCATATGTTCATAAGGAGCAACCCCAGAGAAGAGAGTTACCTTTTTCCATTGAACTCATGGTTATTAGCCCCACCCTTTGCCATTGATGTCAAAGTGGGAGAGAAACTAGGAGCATGGTGACATGGGGAGCATGAGTGTTGACATCAATGCCAAAGGGGGATATTGTTGGAAGATTGGTTGTTGTCATTGATGTCAACCGTATTCATTGGTTTTGGACCCCAATATTGATTAATGTATTTGTATGTGGAGGACAACGCACATGCAGATACAACACCCATGGATGTATAGTATATGTCATGCCATTTTTGGTGGTAGGTGGAATGTCACCTAGATCCTCATGGTTGAGGAAAAATGATTTTTTGAAGATGAACATGTGAATTTATAGGTCGTCCCAGAAGATAATTAAAGAAAAGAATTAAAAAATGAGAAAGTGATAGGTCAACTCTAATGTCAAAAGGAAGTGTCACAAAGAGTATAAATACACATGGAAGACTTTCATTTTATTATCCAAGCAAGTGTGATGGATCTAGAATAAATGGGTTTGCACTTGTGCTAGGAGTATTTGTGGAGCTCATCATGGAGCAATTCGGAGGTGGTGAAGTCTGGAAGGAATGAAAGTCTAGGAATTGCAGAAACCCTAGTTTTCTAAAGGCGTATGCAGGTTGACAGTATAATAGGTAGCGTACATACATGGGCTGACATTATAATATGTAGCATACATATGTAGGTTGATTGAATATATGTAGCATACATGAAAAAGGCTTGAGAAAGTTTTAAAGATTCACATCTTGGCATATGGTTCAGATTTCTAGGTATGGTTATGGTATGTTGATGATATTATCAGTGATATGGTGATGTAAAGMTTCATTATCTTTTGTATATTCTTGGGTGGAAAGAAGGGGCAAGGATAGAGGGTTTAACCCCCTCTTTATCTTGGAGGATTATATCTTCCCTTGGAGGTTTATCCCTCCCTTGAACTTGGAAGATGTAGCTTCCCTTGGAATTCATTACTTCCCTTGAACAATAACTATTTATTACTTCTCATATATTGTGCATGGTGTATTGTGGTGTATTGGTGTAACTCTTCTACTATTGCTCATTGGATATAATTGAATATATAATTTGGTTGAAGTATAAGTTGAAAAATTGTTTAAATTGTACTTGATACTGATTCACCCCCCTCTCAATATCAACAATTAGTATCAAAGCAGGTTACCTTTAATACAGTTTAACCACTGTAAGGAAGATCCTAAGAAAAAATGGAATACAACATTCCAAATGGGATTCCACCATTTGATGGAAGCAATCATGCATATTGGAGTAATAGAATTCAAACATACTTTCCAACTTTAAGAGAAGATGTCTGGTTCTCAGTTGTTTTAGGATACAAGGCTTTGAAGAAACCAAAGACTGTAACTCAGAAGGAAGAAAGAAGGAACAACAAATTGACAATGGATACTATCCTGGATGGATTGGTTGATTCAGCAAAATCCAAGTTGGGATTATGTGCATCAACAAAGGATCTTTGGGATAAGCTACAATATATTTATGCAAATCCAAAAGAAAAAGAAGTTGAAGCAAGTTGCAACTCACATGTCGAAGAAATTCTTAGAGGTGCAGTGTTTTGTTTTAATTTTGAAGGAGTAGGACATCTTGAAAATGAATTCCCTTATCCAAAAATTGAAAGAGATGATACTGAGGAAGAAGAAGATGACAATTTTGAAATAGAATAAGAAAATCATGAATTATAATGATTCAACAAGAAGATGAGAATCTTGAAAATTTGATTCATGTTGATATTGAAAATAACAAGATCATAAACACACATAGAAAACTAAGAAGTGAATTGGATAGTTGTGAAAATACAATTGATAGCTTGAATAAACAATTAAAAGACTTTGAAAAACTACGAGAAGAAACCATATCCTTTAAGAATCTACTTGAAGAAGCAATAAGAATAGAAGAAGTTAGGAATGTCCATATGATGAAGAAAGAAGAAGATTGTGAGAAACTTGAACAAGAAGTTGTCTCATTAAGAAAGAACTTAAGAAACTCTCAAGTTTCAAAATAATTAACACAACTTGGATGCATGGGTGAAACTTTACACAAAGAATATACAAATGCTAGCAAAAAGGTTGAATAAATCCCCACACAACCAACAAAGAGAATTGATGAAAAGTGGACCAAGATGCCAAAAAGAAGGAATGATTATAGAAGAGATGAATATCCAAGAAGACCTCCGCCCTTCATAAATCAAAGAAGCTTCAATCAATATGAAAGAAACTACAAAATAATAGATCATGATAAAAAATGGCATCAACCCATATGGATTACACCACAAATAAGACCAGTTACTCCCAGGTATCAAAATTTCTTTCTTGGTCATTTTTATACTTGTAGAAATTTTGGACATAAGGCAATTAATTGAAGAATCAATGAAAACAATAACTATCAAAGAAACATGAATGGTGTAAATAGAAGATATGGAAATTTTCATGAATTTGTCAACAAAAGTTATAATCCATTTTTTCCGTTGATGGAGCAAAACATCGTATGCTAGAAATGTAATAATCTTGGTCACAAAGCACAAGACTACATATATGTGAATGAAGATACACCTATGAAAAATGTCCCTATGTCAACCACAATATGGAGAAGGAAATAAATTCCAAACAATGAATATTGTCAAATAGAATTGACCGCTGAAGAAGGTAAAGAAGAAGATGAATGACACATAGACAATGGATGTTCTTCACACATGACTAGGGATCAAGACAAATTCATCAGCTTGAAGAGAAAATGTGACAATGTTTCATTTGGAGATGACTCATTTTCCAAAATACTTGGAAAAGGCATAGTAGATCTTGGAAGAAAAGATGTAAAAGCAAAGAATGTCCTATTGGTTGAATACTTGAAGAAAAATATCCTCAGTGTGAATAAAATGTGTGATCAAGGGTACACTCTCACGTTTGACTCCCGAAGATGTAAGATCCAAAAAGAAGAATCAAGAAGATTGGTTGCAACTGATACAAGAATACCAAGTAACATATATGTCTTAGATCCACAGAAGAGCTCCAAGGAAGAAAGAGACTAGAAAAATGAAGTATTACTGAGTGACATATGTTCATGGGGAGCATCCCCAAAGAAAAGAGTTACCTTTTTCCATTTAACTCGAGGGGAGCAGCCTCACCCTTTTCCATTGATGTCAAATGAGGAGAGAAACTAGGAGCATGGTCATAGGGGGAGCATGAGTGTTGCCATCAATGCTAAAGGGGGAGATTGTTGGAATATTGGTTGTTGTCCCTGATGTCAACACTAGTCATTGGTTTTGGACCCCAATATTGATGAAGGTATTTATACATGAAGGAAAATGCACATGAATATAAAACACCCATGGATGGATAGTATACATCATTCCATTTCTGGTGGTAGGTGGCACATCACGTGGATCGAAACGGTTGAGGAGAAATGATTTTTTGAAGATGAACATGTGAATTTACAGGTCGACCCTGAAGATACTTAAAGAAAAGAATTACAAAATGAGAAAGTGATAGGTTGGACCTAATGTCAAAAGGAAGAGTCACAAAGAGTATAAATACACATGGAAGACTTTCATTTTATTATCCAATAAAGTGTGATGGAGCTAGCATAAGTGGGTATGCACTTGTGCTAGGAGTATTTTTGGAGTTCAATGTTGAGCAAGTCTGAAGTGGCGAAGTCTGGAAGGCCCAAGAGTCTCAAAATTGTAGAAATATTATTTTTATGAAGGCATACGTGGGATGAAAGTTAATATGTAGAGTACATACATGGGGTGGAAATATAATGGGTAGTGTACATACGTGAGCTGATTGAAGATAGGTAGCATACATGAAAAAGGCTTGAGAAAGTTTTAAGGAAGGCACATCTTGGCATATGGTTCATGTTTCTGAGTATGGTTATGGTATGTTGATGATATTATCGGTGATATGGTGATGTAAAGCTTCATTATATTTTGTATATTCTTGGGTGGAAGGAAGGGGCAAGGATAGAGGGTTTAACCCCCTATTTATCTTGGAGGTTTATCCCTCCCTTGAACTTGGAAGCTATAGCTTCCCTTGGAAGTCATTACTTCCCTTTAACAATAACTATTGATTACTTCTCATATATTGTGCATGGTGTATTGTGGTGTATTGGTGCAACTCTTCTACTATTGCTCATTGTTCATTGGATATAATTGAATATATAATCTGGTTGAAGTATAAATTTAAAAAGTGTTTAAATTGTACTTGATATTGATTCACCCCCCTCTGAGTATCAAAAATATGTTATAACAATTATTTGACCTTTTCATTATATATATATATATATATATATATGGTGCATTTTTTCTGTTCATGTCAATGTTGATGTGTATATTGTTAGGTCATGTTAGATATGTTTGTTAAATTTTCTTGATAGATGTGTATGTTATAACAATGTTCATTAGATGTGTATTTTTCCTATTGATCATGATGATGTACTTAAATAATTTATATGTTGATGTTGATTTGTACATTGTTAGGTCATGTTAGATATGTTTGTTAAATGTGCTTGATAGATGTGTATGTTAAATTATTCTTGTTAGATGTGTGTGATGATGATGTTAGACAATGCTTGTGTTTTGTTAGATGTGATCACAATGATGATGCCCTGCTAGATTATTAGATTTGTGTGTTAGATAATTAATGACGTTTATATGTGGTAGAGGTATATATAATTAGATGATGTTAGTGAATTTAAATGTGTATTTTAGATGATGTTTATGTTTGTTATATGGTTATCATCACAATGTTTTTATCTTATTAAATGATCTTTATTATAGATTATGTATTGGTGAACTTATATCAAAATTTTATATATGAAACATAAAGACTTAATTTAAATAAAATATGCAAAGATATTTTTATAAATTACAAAGTTCAATATGGTTGAAATTATAATTGTAAAATTACCATAAACATTTTTCTATTGCATAGATAGTTCATACATATTCATTCTAACTAAATGTTTTTCAAAAAACAAATTACATATGAGTAAATGTTATTTTTCATTGTACTATTTACTCTTTTTGAATAGAATCTTCTACACTAAAAATTGTAATTATAAAAAGTTATGATCTCCAATGATAAGAATTCTATTGGCCCTAAAATGTTATGGATGCAAATCTTCCTATTTATTTTTTTCATTATAAAACTTTATATGGAGAAAGTAAAATTTCATATCTCATTAAAAATTCAACTAGTTTGAAATTTTTTAGGATTTCACAATTGGAAATACTAGTTTGACTTTGTGAATCTTACCAATTATATAAAATGCCAACTATAAAATGGTTGGCGAAATTTTTCTAAAAACATGTTGTTACGAATTTATCATGAAAATAATTCTTAAAATTTTGTATTAAAAATGCAATGACATATAAATATCTTCAAATAACAACATAAAATTCTATTTCAATCAATTGTTCCATGCAATCACAAATAATTTGAAAGACAAACACATTATGCATCAAACTGACTGTTAACCAACTAAAGTTGTTCAAAGATTTGTTATCATGAACTTTCCATTTCCTCCATCACAAGATGAATAAAAATCAATATAATTAGCAAAATAAAGATAAAAAAAACATACAACAACAATATAAATGATGAAATAAAACATGTACATATCACTCTTCGTTGCCATCACCTTGATTATCTTCCTCGCTTGGCATGATAACAATGTTGTTCTCAAAATATGTTTTGATCTAGGGTCGTGTCTTAATACGAACCACCAATCCCTATCCAACACATATAGGTTAAAACAAAATTGGTTACGGTGTTTTGGGAAAACAAAAGGCTCCTTAGCTTCATCCCACATCTTTCTAGAGTTGATACATATCATCCCACTATCATGATCTTCATTTACATTATTCCTATCAAAGGTGTCCCACCACTTGCACCGAAAAATAACACATTGGAAAGAAGATAAGTCCACTCAAATGATCTTTTGTATCTTTCCAATGTAACCTAACTTCCCTTGTATTAGGTTTTGAACATGGTGGCTAGCATGACTAGATTGGTTGAACTCGTCTTCCAATCCACAGTCTTCTGTCATGTTTCCATCATCGACATCCTCTATGTGAAAATGATTTCCATATGACCACATAGATGGGAACAAATTCACCTATAAAAAATTGAAAAAATTACAATGTCATGTGTCTAATAACCCGACCAATAAAATATAAAATATAGATGATCTGAAAATGATAAAGGATTGTATTCTTGAAATATTTGCAAAGTTTAATTTAAGTGTGCTTATGCAAAAGGATCAATTTGCAAACACAATTTTTAGAGAAAATTACACATTCAAGATGCAGATAATAAGCAACAAATAACAGTGAACAGTAAACACATAACACAACAAATGATAAAGGAGTTCACCCCTCTCTTGGGCTACATCTCTTGGTCCAACTTCCAATGGATATTTTATATTATTTGCTCAAAGTTCTAAAATATGTTCTTTAAAATGATCAAAATTCCAAATAGATGGCTCCAATGGCTTCAGAACGTCCGAAAACCCCTAGCTGGGCTTTTTCGGCACTTGATTTGGCCAAAAATTGAAGAAGATAGGCTTCCTGGAAGTTCCCCTTCAAACTTGTTGTCTCTGGATCGCCAAAATGCACCTATGTGTGTCCAACCTAGTCTCTGTGTGTTTTTTCGTGCTTAAACCTAGCACCAGGCACATAACTGCAAAACACGCACAACTGTAGAACGGTTAGGGAACCTAGCCCCTACCCGCAAGCCGTTGGGCACATGGATCATGTGACCACGCCTCCGCACATAAAAGGGCTAAGTCCCAACATATGGGCAAGCGGAAAGTGTCCAGGCACGTGGGGCTTTGAATCCGTTTGAAATGCACACGCGGGTGGTCGTATGGTGATCCGCATATGAATGGGGGCTGGGGCTTAGCCCCAACCCGGTTTGCACCCAAACCATAATATAATTCAAATTTAAATATAATTGAAACCATATATATAACAAGAAACATAGCGTGGGATATTGGTAACCCACACCATGCGAAGGTGCTCCACCAAGGTAGGAGGTCTGGGGTTCGATCCCCACAGAATCCATATAATTTTAACAACCAAACCAAATACGGTGCCACGTGGCAACCCATGTTTGGGCCACATGGCACCATCCCACTTGTCAAAAATGTGCCAAGTGTCAAGAAATGATTGGACTTCACAACTTCCAACTATCTGCCAACTCAGCACCTACCACGTCAGTGTACGACCTTGCCACGTCAACAACTGTACGAACTGTACAGTCAGCAATTTTTTTTTTGCCTGTTTGACAATTTGAACAGAACGTGATATCTCACTCATCCAATGTCCGTTTGAACCCATTCGAGTTGTGTTGGGTTCATGGCAACGAGGCCCACACACCTGTTTAATTTGAAGTGATTATGAGGACTTTGAATTTTGAGCAAAATTTGATCCCCTGGATCACACCTCCCCATTGGAAAGCTTTTGGACCTCCAAAAGTCTACTTTCAGACTATCTGAAGATGAGGGTATAGTTCCCTCACCTTCCCAACCTCAATCCATTTGGATTTGCTTGGATTTGTGCCTTTAAGACCAATTCAAAGATATTCCACATTTCCCCGTTTTGAAGTTCTCATCCTCCTGTCAAGGATTGTGTCTTCATGCAGTTCTATAAGATATTCTGGGGAGAAATCATCTATAGAAGGAATCTGAACATGTTCTCCTTGATCATCAATTAGAGGAGGCTCATACAATTTCAAATTCTCAACATTAACAACTGCATACATTTGCATTTAAGGAGGCAAATCCAAACGGAAGGCATTGTTACCAATCTTCCCAAGAATCTTGAAAGGACCATATCTAATTGGTTTCATTTTTTTACCTTCTCCTTTAAGCCTCTCCTTACTAATGTAAAGCCAAACTTCATCTCCAACTTGGAAATTGTGATCAACACGATGCTTGTCATGTCTTGTTTTGTACTTGGCTTGACTCTTTTCCAACTATTCTTGTACCATTTGATGTATCGATTGAATTTGTTCAATGAACTTTTATGCCCTATCAATGTCATATTGATCATCAATAGCAATATCCTTCCCAAAGATAAAATCTAAAGGAGATTTGGGCAAATAGCCAAAACATGCTTCAAATGGCGATGTTTGAGTTGAAAAGTGTTTAGCTCGGTTGTAAGCATGCTGAATGTAGTGTAAATGCTCATCCCAAAGTTTAGGATGCTTGCTTCAATAACCATGAAGAAGATGCACCACTGTTCTATTAACCACTAACATGCTAAAAGAACATTTGTGTCATTTTCTCAGTTGTAACCTGCTTATTACAAGGCATCACAATACACATTTTGCTAAATCGATCAACCACAACATAAAGATAATCATGATTTTTTTTAGACATAGGTAGACCTCCTACAAAGTCCATGGAAATACTTTCCCAAGGATAATAAGGATCCGGAAGTGGAGTATACAAACCCAACTTTCTATTGCTAGGTTTGCTTGTGACACA
>JASDQU010101637.1:215732-241635 GCA_032191745.1 Picea mariana
CTCATTGTTACATATTATTCTTCAAATTAAAGTAATTTTTTTCCATGCAACAACAATTTTGTCGAAGCAAGTCAACTACACTTGTTATGAGTATAAAATCATACACAATAGTCAAATAATAATATATAAATTCTTTTCACTTTATTAATATTAAAATCCTTACGGTAGGGAAAGGCCATATATTATCCCTTGTGGAAGGAAAACACTCCTCAAGAAATTCTTGATACAATTACATCATTCTTTACCATGCTTCATTACATTGCTTATACTTATTTATATAGTAATATCTACCTCATAGGAACATTATAGAGAAAGAACATTCTAGTAGGTGGAATATTCTAGTCAACCTTTTTACATTCATTGACCTCCTAGGAACATTCTAGTAGGTGGACCCTTCTAACAAGCCTTCTTATATTCATAATTTTTACACGATTACACAAGCCTTATTTATTAAAAATTCTCTCCATAAATAGAAATACATAGTCATATATCTATTATTATTCCCATTGGATACCTCCCTAGGTACTCCATATTATCCCCTAGGTAGACTACATTCTACCCCCCTTCACATGTTTCATCCTCAAAACATGGGAAGTACCAAGCATGAGCATCCATCAATTCTAGTGAAATGTGAACATGGTGTCCAACTGCTTCCTTTCCACCTTGACTTGGAATCTGGCTTCTCTTTGCTGTGCTATTATGATATCTCCATGTACCTCTAGATTTCTTTCCTTTTTGGTGCCATGATGGTCCATAATAATTTTGTTTACATCCACACCCATTCCTTGATGATTATTGTTTCTCTGGGTGGTGAGGGTGGCGATATACAACAACTTTAGCAATCAATTCTTCTTTCTTTGACTCTTCAACATGTGGTTCCTTAGTTTCTTATTCTTTTCTATGACCTTCCCAATGTTTTGCTTCAAGTGATTATGTAGGATCTTCTTCAAATTCAACCCCAGACTCTTCATCTAATGTGTCATTAGGAACTGCAATTTATTTTCCTGCAAGGATTTCTTCATGTGCATCCTTGGACCCTTCTTTCTTAGTAAGATAAATATCAGAATGGAACACATATGTATCCATCGTAAGCTTAAAATATTTGAAAATTTGAACATTCTCACTCTCAAATTGAGTGCTTTGAATAGACTTTACAATAATTTGCACTCTTTTAGCCAAGTTAATATTGATGAAATTATGTTGGCAACAAGGTTTAATATAAATAATGATCATTTCTTTATGAATAGAACCATGAACATGTAATATAGAGTTGTCACATGAAAATAAATCCTTGGTGCTCTCTTTATCCTTTTTCTCAACATGATACCACATATCTAAAAACACCTTTTCTAATTCTTCATTAGAGAGTGCCATCATCTTTCTATGGTTAATCAACTTCCACCAAATGGTCACATCACCTACTAAATTACAATTTATTCAAAAATTTGAATGATTTTTCCATAATAAATTTTGAGATTCTATAAATTCTTCAATATTAGGGACATCCTCTTTGTCGTTAAAATACATCTTGCCTTGAAAACCAAAAAGATAGAACTAGGGTTTTAAAGAAAATCACTTACTTTTGAATAGAGCTCCTTTAGGCCGCTAAATTAAAATTGACATAACTATGGTTATACTTATCTAATTGAATATTATGACCACAATTATGAAATTCCAGAACCAATTTACATATATTCGTTCTAGTTTGAATGGAATTTAAGCACTCTAAAAAATGATATTTGATTCGCAAATCACGTGGCCATCCCAGGAAAAACCCTAAAAAAATGTCAATTTTAAATTGCCTATAAATTCAATTCCCAGACTTTGTTTCATATGATTTTTTTTTAAATTAGGTATTTTTCCAAGAGGAACTAAAATATACAACGGGTTTTTTCAAATTCTGTATAGAACGTTTTGGAATTTAATTTGAAGTGTGTCACCCCCTTTTTTCCTTGAAAAATATGCAAAAAGAAAAACAAATCTATGATTTTTTTCGCAAGAAAGAGTTATGATACCAAATGTTATGAGTTCTGATATCAAATGTTATGTGTTTGATATATGAATATAAAATCATACATAAAATTCAAAGAGTAATATAGAAATTCTCCACTCTTTATTAATATCAAAACCCTTAAGGTATGGAAACAACATATATTCTTCCTTATGGAATGAAAACACTCCTCAAGCAATGTTTGATATAATTACAACATTCTTCACAATGTTTCATTACATTGCTATGAATATTCTAGAGAAGGACATTCTAGTAGGTGTAACCTTCTAGTAATCCTTCTTACATTCATTAACCTCCTAGGAACATTCTAGAGAAAAAACATTCTAATAGGTCGAACCTTCTAGTAATCCTTATTTCGCTCATTTTTTTCACGCTATTACATAATCCTTATTTATTAAAAATGACCTCCATACATATAAATACATAGTCATATATCTATTATTATTCCCATTGGGTACCTCCCTAGGTATACTACAACACTCTACAAATCCGATGTTTTGTTTGAATAGTTAGTTTTAGAATAGTTAGGCTCTTTATTTAACAACCGATTTGTTTAATGTCTAATTTAGAAAGCATAATGGAAGAACAAGATGAAGGGGAACTTGAAAAAAAAAATTATTCATTACTTCGTAAAATTGTTGAGATTTCTAAAATTTGAAACATACATCACAATAACTTGTCAATTAAAAATGAATTGTAAAATAATTATTGTACAGACATATTTGTGCAATCCTAATATAGTTATCAATTATAAATTTAATAATGAAATATAATCATAATAGATATAATCAATTAAAACAACCAAGGGTTACTGTCAACCATCAATTGTATTATGAATTTGAAGGTGAGCTCAAATATTTGCGTCAATTTTCTGAAGTCCTTTTGTCAACTTTGTCGAAGTCCTTATGTAAACTTCACTGAAAACCTTGCATCCAACTTCCCAATCATTGGAGATTCACCAATTGACCTCCTTACCAATTCCTTTAGGTACTATTCTTCCCCAAGGACTCTCGAGCTAAAATAAGGTTGTATGGAGGTTATTCTTAGAAAACTATTGAAGATGGAAGCTCGTAAGCTTGAGAAGAATCTCCACTTCTGTACCACCTTCAATTACCAAACTATCAATAATATCAATCACTAGTTACTATGTCATTATGACAACCATCTAACATTAGGGTACATAAAAGTGTTTTCCCTCATCCCAAAGCCCTTTTTTATAATATTTTAGACTTATGCCACATGTCTCTTCCATGCAAAATTACAATTTACTAAATACCTAAATGATTAATGTTCATCTTTACATGTGTCACTCACATGCACAATTGTACATGTATTTACCATTTAAAAATTATAAATAAATAATTTTACTCACCCACTCTTCCTTGATTCCTAAATTTACTCGTAAGTATTTCCTAGATCTTCTTCAAGTTTCCTATATTTGTGTTGAGTAGTTACATGTCCTTTTTATTTACTATCTCTCTTAATTTAACTTTAATCTACCTTTGTTTTATCTCACAATTCAAATTTGGTTAGGATTCTCATTCCTAATTCTTCTCCATGATTTATGGGTGTTCTTGAATCAAATTTTCTCTAATAATTAGTTGGTTTAAATTAATGTCATGCACAACTTCATAACCTATTTCTTCATCTTAATATTTTTGTTTCAATTAGAACTTTATTATGTATAAATTTCAAGGATCAAATATGTTGTTTTAGGCTATTAATTTAATTTCTCTTTTCTAATTAAAATATACTAAATTATTATTTTCTCCTAAAATGAAATGCATAGTAATAATTTTCCTTGTACATATTACATTTTTTTTTTAAATTCACTTTTCAATTTATTATTCAATGACAATTTTTAGTAAATATATCTAAGGGTGTCATGCATGCATGCCCTTCAAGTATCTAACTTTTGATTGATGGGGAAATGACACAATAATGGAGACATTGTTAACTCAACTTTGTTGTCCTTATTGAGAGACTAATGGCTACTGAGGAATAAGGCTTTCACTTTATTGCGCACCCCTCAACTGATCTTTATGAGTGAAAAAATTCATGGCCTATCCTCACGTCAATGTGCAACCTCCAAGTAAAAGTGTCCTATACTTTTCAACTCAGGCCATAGAAGGAGCGCTACTAGGTGGAAACATGGACATTTCTCCACCTCATTATGGCACTCGATATGCCTCCATACAATTCCATTACCCATGTGTGGATCGATCAGAAAGTATGTTCCATGTGACTACATTCACTACATCATTTCATTAATAATTTCATAATTCATATCAATTTTACAAGACATATTCACAAAACAATTACTATTTCCTTACTCAATCTAGAGTCCAATATTTTGTCGGCAAAATTCCATGTCCATACACCTTTATAGTTTTCTGTCACATTAGGAAAACTATTAGCAATATATATGGTTTAATATGTCCATATCTTATTTTAAATCATCAAGAGAATCAAATCATTATCATTCAAATCATCAGATTAAAACATAACTGGTTGATCTAAATATCATATGAACTAACAATTTAATTACTCAATCATTATCATATTTACTCAATCATAAATAAAAATTCAAGTTTTAGTATCATAATAATATTCATACAATCAGACATTTGTAAGTTTAGTTTGTCATAGTAATCGAATAAAATGGGGCATTGCACTAGTCTCTATTTGATTTTTTTCTTATTTTTTCATTCAAGTTACAATTTAAATTATTATGTTTGTTAACATTTTCACTGTGTGATGCATTAATATTACACACACACAAAAAAAAAGTGATTTATTTCACATGAAAGAGAGACATGAAAAGACGTGAAATCACAGTAGGAATTATGCATGGGCTAGTGGCTTGTCCTAACGTCAATCTTTGCAAGGAATTTATATTCGAGTTAGCTGGCCTATTTTCATGAGAATTTTATATTCAGATCATCCACATATATTAAACCAAGTAATGTTTTAGTCATTAATAAACACAAATGAAAAATAACAAGCTTTGGTTTATCCAAATTCCTCCTAGAAGATCAGATCCACATTACATTATGTAAGCCATAGAAAGTTGTACAAAATTTTAATAGTACTTTAGTTAATAGATCTAATTTATTAATAAAATATGGATTTGGCATTGTTTAAATGTTATAAAATTATATAAATTTATTAGTTGTTTCTTAAAATATTAAAAGTAGATCTTGGTTTCTTAAAATTAATATAGTTGTTCATAAGAAAAGAAATTCATAAAAAATTACCTAGAAATTGTTTTTTTCTATTTGAACTTTGCATTACATAAGTTCTTCACCCACACATTATACACACTTTTCTCCTTTTATTTTTTTCATATGACATTCTAGGTGGTTAAATGGAGTAATAAAATACACCATTGAAATTTAAACAATCCATTATGTACCTAGGACCTGGATCCCCAACATTTGAAGTTTCAACTTCTCCTTCTTCTTTCCTACATAGTGTTTTTCAAATGAATTAATTTATATTTAACTTAAACAAATAGAAGCAACTAATTTTATATTAAAAGGGGTCGCAATCGAATCATCCAATAGGTTAATATGAAATGTGTGAAACAAAAATATCTTCAAAGTTCTTCAAAATTTTGACGAAATTACTCCCTATCTGTAGTATTCTTTGAGTTCTATTACTAGATATGACTACTTGGCTTGTATATAGACTAACATATTGTCCTAATTAAAACAAAAGTAACTTGTAGAGCATCGTAGCTTTTAAATATTATTTTTCCATACTTGATGTGGGCATTCTACTTCCTTCCAACCATTGACAAGAGATTGAAAAACTTGGTTTCCTTGCTTGTCAGTGTCTTGTTGACTAGTATCTTCTTTTATGCCTACCACTTGGTCCATTCCAAAAGATGAAATAGATATAACATGGATCACTAATTTATTTATTTCTCATATCTAGGAGACTGCTCCAATTCCAATTTCAAAACTCTATCCTAGAGTACTTTTATTTTCTCCACAACTTCCCATAATCTCTCATTGTTTCTTTCCTCACTAATTTCCAACTGAATTTGATTGCTCTTAATATTCTCTGTCTATTACTTTTATGTTGATCATTTGTATTTGCATTACCTGGATGTCCCTTGAATTTTTTTCTCCTAATATTTTCTTAATCCTTCCCATTTCCTCACATACAGAGAAATACATTCTTGGGATTTATCATAATTCCTTTCATGCATTTGGATTCCTCTATGAAGCTTGGAGTTTTCACAAAATATTCATTTTTTTTGTTCCTATGCACATTTACCACCATCCCGATCTCTTTCTTGAATGGATTCCCAACCTTAGGCATTTTGAGGCACTTCCAGACCTGCATAAAACCACTGGATTTGATGCCCTTCAAAAACCTTTGTATTCGATGAAGAAAGATGACAATAAATGCTAGTGGGATTAAACTCTAGGTTGATGTGATAACAAAACCACATGATTTAGGCCATCCCATATAGGTAGGGATCAAATGAATTCCAACTCGTGTTAATGAATATGGGAATGCATGAGGTTCAAGGTCATTAAAATTGCATTAACCATTGTTAGCATTTATCACCTCTTGTCCATTTAATAGATAGTCATATGGTACCTATAGTTTTATTTTTTAATTCATGAGAGATTACAAATAATTAAGTCTCCCACTTTTATTCTCATAGATCCATATTGCAAATAGACTTCCTCATTTTCCATTTTATTTTTCAAGGAATGATCCCTTGGAGAGTGTAAAAAAATACATGACTTCAAAAGTTTCAACTATTGTTTCTACTCTAAAGACTATCCTGATTAGCTAACGCTACAAGGAAAAGAATGTCTAACAGAGGTTTTTGAGAAAGCCCCTATAAAAATAGCCCAAAACCCATTTATAACAGAAGACACTAGCGGAGGCTAGTGACTGGAGGTTTTAGTGGAAATTTTTTCACAGTTCTTTTATAAATACAAAGCACACTGATGCATTTATAACATAGACGCACCGATGCTCTAACACATGGTGCATCGTGGTAGGGTTATTAAAAAATATATATATATAATCCGATGTGCTACTTAAATATGGACGCACTGGTGCTTTAACATATGGTGCACCATGGTAGGTTTATTTCAAAACAATATACTTCGGTGCTCTCCTTAAATATTGATGCATTGGTGCTTTAACAAAATGGTGCACCGTGGTTGGGCTATTTTGAAAAATATACTCCAGTGCGCTATCTAAATACTGACGCACCGGTGCTTTAAAAAATGGCACATCGTGGTAGGGTCATTTAAAAAAAATATATTGTGGTGCGCTTCTTAAATACGAACACACCAGTGGTCCAAGTTACTCTAAAAAATAGCGCACCATGGTAGGGTTATTTTTAAAAATTATATACCTTGGTGCACTAGGTAAATACAAATGCACCAATGCGTCTAAAAATTGAGTGCACCGTAACAGGGTTAAATAATTTTTTTTACCGGCGATAAAATATCATTTTTACCATTTTCAATGTTGTAGACTTCTCATGCATTGGTGCAACTTTTTGCACTCTGAAATGCCCTACTATCAGTGCTTCCCTTTCTTGCCTTCCTTTCGTCTATTGCTTAGTGCGTGAATTTCAAATTTTTCCAAATGGTGGGAAAATTTGGTTTTTTGGACTATATGCCAACCATGCCTCCCCGACAAGAAAATGTCCAGTTAATGTCTTTGTTTCTTTATAGCTTAAAATCTTAGCAGATTAAAATTCAAAATTTAGTTAAATTTCCACTGTTTATTTTTTTTTTCTGCGCGGTACATTCGAGTTGTTCAACTCACACCACGGTCAATGCACCCTGAAAATTTACAAGGTGCACTGAAAAACAATGTCAATTTTTTTATGGCAGTGCATTTGTAAACATTAATGCACTAGGGCGTAAGTTTACCCTACGCACCGCATAAAATAATATATCTATTTTTGGCAGTGCATCTAATCAATGTTAATGCACCAGGGTGTTATGTTAGAAGACGGACCGTATAAATAATATATATTTTTTTATGTAGTGTGTTGGTAAACGTACGCACTGGTGCATTAATGATTACACAATGCACCACCTTAAAAAAAGAGAGAATAAATTCCTAAGTACCGTAATTATTGATTTAAAAAAAATTAGTGATGCGGTGCATTGCCTTTCCTAAAAAGCATCGGTTCATGTAGGGGAAAATATATGCACCGCAAAACCATTTTTTTAATTTTTTTTTACGGTGCTTTAATATTTTAATATTTTATTATTTTAGGTGGTGTGTCGGATAACCTTCAAGCACTGGTGCAGTAAGGTTATACAACTCACTGCATAAAATAATATAACAAATTGCATACAGTGCAATAGGTTACAAGGAAGCACTGTCAGCGATGCTCATAAGTAATATATGCACTATGAGAGGTGATTTACTTCTTTTGGGGCACACCGATGATGAAATTTACTTATTTTTTGAAGGAAATTATTTTTCCATATTTATAAATAAATTTCTCATTTACTAGATTTTTTGTATGTTTTATGAATGAGGCTGATGTATTTCATATGTTAATTATGAAGAGACATCATTAGAGAGAACAACAACAACAATATGAGCATAGGGTTGACCTGTACAATGTTGTATGATATTGGGAGGCAAGGGAGAGGGAGAGGGATTTGTACCCTCACCCTATTACTACAACGACCCATGTCCTCTTGAGGAATGTAGGCCTCCTTAAGTACTATGAGGAGGCTACATCCCTGAAGGGGAAATATGGGTTGTTGGTGCAACTGATCCATCGATGGGATGTTCATCAACAACCATTCTGTGTCAGTCCCGATCAGTGGTACCATACCACTTAGGAGGATATGTATTTTATCACTGGGTTATCCAGGAGAGGGGAGGATTTTCCCCAGTTCCCTCATGTCCTAGTAGGTGTTGCAACAAATATTCAACTCATGAACTCTCAAATATATAATGGGGTTGATTTACTTTCCCCAGTTGATTTTCAGGTGTCTGGTGGAAAACTATGGATCACTTATTTTGGTGCATAGGAGGTTAGGTGCCTCTCACTATTAGTGACGACCATTGCACACTTTACCAGTGATGGTTAGTGCATTAGTTTCCCTCTTTTTTATTATGTTGATTCTTTGGTACAGAGGCCATGATGTATTAGATGGTCTGCCATTTTTTTGCGGCAATTTTGTATAAATCTAGATAGATGTTGTGCTATGATACATGGGAGGGAAAACTTCCCTTTTGCTTTAGAGTTGTTTTGTTTATTTTTGGATAGGTTTCTGGAGACAAGGCCTACTTTTTTCCATCAGCCTTTTAGGCCGATGACTCAAGTGCAGATGCACATGTGGGAAGATATGATTCCCAAGAGGGGATAACTAGAGTTTCTAGCCAGGATTTCCACTGACGCATTGGGGCTACTAGCTCGTGAGGATGATCAAATTTTCGTGATGGTTTTGTGTCCTTAAGCGGGGTTAGATTGGCGAGGATGTACAAACATCCTCTTTACACCGGATGAGCCACCAGATGCTAGAGATAATATTAGTTTTTTGTTTAAATTAATCCAGTTTCATTTTATTGTCTTACTTAATTAGAAAAAAAATAATTCTAACACATTATTTAACTTGTTTTATTAAATTGTTTAATGAAATTGTGTAATTATTGTTGTGAACTATATATTTTGCAGATATTGGCACATTCATTGGGGACATGCCTCCTCCTCTACCAAATGATGATGAGGATATGATGCTTGAGGTCACAGTGGGTCATGGTCATTGGGTGAAAATAATTGGTGGCATCCGCCATAGGCCAGATACTAGATTCAGGTTGGAGTTGATAAACCAACTCTGTGCACTTTTGGATGAGGTGGGAATCCACCCTGTGTTGATGCGATTCATCATGGTAGATCCTATACTCTTGGATATTTGGAGGGATATTTTGTGAGATATGATACCTCTTATGCGTCATATCGTCAGAGCTACCGGGATACTAGCAACCATGAGGGATCCCGATGATACATACTCTTCTTCCATTACCCGTTCATATAGTACCCCATCGATTGATGAGGGTGGTCATGATCCTTCTGCACATCCTCCTCCTCCTTCACCTCACCAAGATAATGAGAAGGAAACACCTATTCCTCCACCGACTATTTCTAATCAAAGAGTCGACCAAGCACTTCCTCCTGACCATCCATCATCGTCTACTACAGACCATTCTTCCACTACTATTTTATATATGATTATCTCATTGGTTGGACCAGATATGTGTTGGACTATTGGTTATTGTCATTAATGTCAACCCTGGTCATTAGTTTTGGACCACAATAATTATGAAGGTATTTGCACATGAAGGACAATGCACATGGATATACAACAACCATGTATGGATAGTATACGTCATGTTATTTATGGTGGTAGGTGGCACGTCACGTGGATCCTCACGGTTGAGGAGAAATGTATTTTTGAAGACGAACATGTGAATTTACAAGTCATCCCTGAAGATAATTAAAGAAAAGAATTACAAAATGAGAAAGTGATAGGTTGACCCTAATGTCAAAAGGAAGTGTCACAAAGAGTATAAATACATATGGAAGACTTTCATTTTATTATCCAAGAAAGTGTGATGGAGCTATCATAAGTGGGTTTGCACTTTTTCTAGGAGTATTTTTGGAGTTTAGCGGGAGCAAGTCTAAGGTGGTGAAGTATGGAAGGCCCAAAAGTATTGGAATTGTAGAAACCCTAGTTTTCTAAAGGCATATGCGGGATGACAGTTAATAGGTAGAGTACATATTCGGGCTGAGAATATAATAGGTAGCATACGTATGCGGACTGATTGAAGATAGGTAGTGTACATGGAAAAGTCTTGAGAAAGTTGCAAGGAAGGCACATCTTTGAATCTAGTTCATTTTTCTAAGTATGGTTATGGTATTTTGATGATATTATCAGTGATATCGTGATGTAAAGATTCATTATCTGTTGTATATTATTGGGTGGAAGTAAGGGGCAAGGATAGAGGGTTTAACCCCCTCTTTATCTTGGAGGATTGTATCTTCCCTTGAAGGTTTATCCCTACCTTGAACTTGGAAGTTGTAGCTTCCCTTGGAAGTCATTACTTCCCTTGAACAATAACTACTGATTACTTCTCATATATTGTGCATGGTGTATTGTGGTGTATTGGTGTAACTCTTCTACCATTGTTCATTTTTCATTAGATATAATTGAATATATAATCTGGTTGAAGTATAATTTGAAAAAGTGTTTAAATTGTACTTGATACTAATTCACCCCCCCTCAGTACCAAAAATTGGTATCGAAGCAGGTTAACTTCAATATAGTTTAACCACTAGAAGGAATATCCTAAGAAAAAATGGAAGAAAACATTCCAAATGGGATTCCACCATTTGATGGAAGAAATCATGGATATTGCAGTAATAGACTGCAAACATACTTGACAGCTTTAGGAGCAGATGTCTAGTTCTCAGTTGTTTTAGGATACAAGGCTCTGAAGAAACTAAAGATTGTAGCTCATAAGGAAGCAAGAAGGAACAACAAATTGGAAATGGATACTATCCTAGATGGATTGACTGATTCAGTAAAATCCAAGGTGGGATTATGCGCATCAACAAAGGAGCATTGGGATAAGCTACAAGATATTTATGCAAATCCAAAAGAAAAGTAAGTTGAAGCAAGTTGCAACTCACATGTCGAAGAAATTCTTATAGGTGTGTTATTTTGTTATAATTGTGAAGGAGTAGGAAATATTGAACATGAATGTCCTTATCCAAAAAATTGAAAGAGGTGATATCGAGGAAGAAGAAGAGTTCAATGAAGAAGAAGACAATTTTGAAATAGAAGAATAAAATCACGAAGCATAAGTGATTCAACAAGAAGATGAGAATCTTGAAAAATTGATTCATGTTGAGATTGAAAATAGCAAGATCAGAAACCTGCATAGAAAACTAAGAAGTGAATTAGATAGTTGTGAAAAGACAATTGATAGCTTGAAGAAACAATTAGAAGACTTTGAAAAACTAAGAGAAGAAACCATATCCTTGAATACTCTACTCGAAGAAGCAAGAAGAATAGAAGAAGTGAGGAATGTCCAAATGATGAAGAAAGAAGAAGATTGCGAGAAACTTGAACAAGAATTTGTCTCATTAAGAAATAACGTAATAAAATCTCAAGTGCCAAAATACTTAACACATATTGGATACATGGGTGAAAATTTACACAAAGAAGATACAAATGCCAGCAAGAAGGTTGAAGTGTAACATCCCGCTCTTGCAATCACATGTTATTGACTTATTATTTGAGGACACTTGCGTGCAAGTGATCCAGTTTTAGTATATGGTTGTCTGTTTCTCTTATGGATTCCTGTGATGATGTTGATGGATTATGATTTATGTTGTATGATATCTATGTATTGACAAATGCTATTGACGAGTTTCCCGTGAGTGTGCAGGACACTTGACAAATTGAGGATGTCGATGGCGTCACTGGACCTCCTTGGACTCTGGATTGAGTCAGGGAGTGGATTGTATTAGTTTGAGTATTCCATTTATGCATATGTGACATATGATCGATTATATTAGGATGTTTTTTATGGATCTTTGACAATGTTTTGTTGATGGATGCAGGTTGACAATTACTTGCTAATTTGACTCACATAAAGAGTAAAGGTTCCATTCACAACAACCAAATATTGAGGGAGAGGTGTGGAAACATCCCTGTCATAGCCTACTAGCACTCCCACAGTGGCTCAAATTGTAGGTTAACGATTACCTAGTTCAAGAGATCCACGATTCCGTGAGGGTATACTAAGACAGTTTCTCATGAAGATTATAAGGGGTGCGCAATAACGTAGGGTCCTTATTATGTAGAGGCTCTTAGTCTCTCACAAGGTAGGTTGAATGGAGTATTGAATCCAAGGGTTGGACGACTACCAAAACCAATCAAAGGCGAGTGTAACACTTGGAGCACAGAGTGCATCTTGAAGGGCACGTCGCGTAATAAAAATTTGAATCAAAGGCGAGTGGAACCCTTGGAGAAAAGAGTGTGTATTGAAGGGAACATCGTTGAATTAAACTTAAGTCAATGAGTCTAGGTGGCCTAGAAAAATCTGAGCGAATATTAAACCTTGTAAAAACTTGAGCACTGCCAAATTAATTAATTAATTAATTAATTTAAGAATGAATTTATTAATCATAATCCATAATGGTCCAAGATTTTGCAAATAAAAATTTAACTAAGCCTAAGTGTAAATCTTGGTGAGACTTCTAAAACTAAACTACAAATTAGATGAAATAAGAAAAAGGGTAAACCAACTTAAGATATTAAGAGAGATGAAATAAATCTAAGGAATTAATACAATACACATGTGTGCATAAAATACCAAATTAGAAATTAAAATGAGAAAGGAATAAAGCATAAAATAATGTGTAAGCATAGAAAGGTATCTAAAGTCTAGTCTAACTAGAGAACATTCCTATTTTAACTCAAACCCGTTTTAGAAAGGCGTCAATCATAAATGAGAAATAAAGGGAATAAAGGAACACCTAGGAGTGATTTTAGGAGCGCTTTTAGGATGGGTGAGGGAAACTGACTTTTAATTAAATTAAATTGTGAATTTATTGGTGCAACTAAGGGAACAGGTGACAAGTGTATGGGGGAAATAATTCCTAATTAAATTAAAAAAAAAACAAATTAAATGTGCAAATGGCAAGCTGTCACTAAGGAAATTCTATAAAACAAATGGCTGAGAGGAGGAATGGAGGACACCGGTTATGAGTAAGGTTATGCTACATAAATTCTGATTGGTTTTAGTTGTGATAGTTCGGATACCCAGCTTGAGAGAGAGAGTGGTGGCTCTACCTTGCGAGGTGAGCTGGGAGCTAGAGGATTCTGGTTGTATATGTGCGTGGCCCCTTTGCATTTCGGGGGGATACGGGGGAAGAAGAGTACCCATAGCATTGGTTGGGAGGTACCGGTGAAGTCTCAATGGTTAGCAAGAGGAAGAAGGAAGGGAACTCCAGTCGCCAAGGATCGTCATCAAGCATATCTTCACCGGTCACAGCATTTTCATTTGAGTTTGCATTGTGTTAAGTTTTTATTGTATGGATGGTTTTTAGAATTAGTATATTGATTGATGGCCTTGCAAAGCTGAGTGACTTTTGAATGCTTCCTATGCAACTTTATATATTTTTCATCCTCTACGATTTATTAATTCTTTTTGTTTTAAACAATTCGCCCAATATCCAAGTAACCCATGTGTTTTAAAACCATTTCACCCATCATCCTTCATCTGAAATTTTTTCTGAGTTGATTAATTCTTCTTCATTTTTTTTTTTCATGTGAGTCAATCTCTGCGTTTTTAATATCTCCGAGCACTTAACCTATGCGTTTTCCTAATAAAAAGAAAAAAAAAATTCCCAACATTTAAATCTATGCGTGTTGATCTCTGAGTTCTATTCTCTACGTTTTTCCAAATCTCTGAGTTATCTCCCTCAACGATTTTGTACAGGCGTATTCCCCAACATTTTCACTTGTTTTCCCCTCTATGTTTTTAATTACACCAGCTGAGCAAACCCTTCTTTATCCTTTGTGATTTAAGGCATTCACCCATCTTGGTATACATTCCATTCTTGGAGTTTTCATCTCATTTTCACCTCTGCACCTTCACTCATTTCTTAGAAAATTGATTCTCTGTGTTTTTGATGGATTTTATGCCCTCAGAGAATTTCCAGGAGATTACCCAGCGAGCTGCATCCACACTTGGCCTTAGCAAGCTTATTCTCTGCGTTTTTTATGGATACTATGCCCTCAACGAATTTTCTAGGTGATTACCTAGCGAACTGCATCCACACTCATCCTTAGCAAATTTATTCTCTACGTTTTTGATGGATTTTATGCCCTCTGTGAAATTTCTAGGTGATTACCCAACGAACTACATCCACACTCATCCTTAGAAAATTTATTCTGTGCGTTTTTGATGGATTTTATGCCCTCAGGGAATTGTTAGGAGATTACCCAACGGATTATAAACTCTGCATTTTTGGGGAGAGTCATAAGCTTTGCGCCCTCACCCACTTGCCCAGTTATTGGCAGTTGTTATCTGCTTTGTCAATTTTAATGTTGCACCAAAATTCATTTGTGTCAATGTTGTAATCAATGGGGAAATGTGGGAGGAGCATAGGGAAATATATTAAAACTAGGAATATCATAGAGATATATATTAAAACTGGGAATATCATAGAGATATATATTAAAACTTGAAAGTGTGTAATACTTGTCATGCTAAGAAGGTGATGGATGAAAAACTTTTACTTGAAATGCTTCCATATATTAAATCTCATTCTCACCTTTATTGGTATAATTATAGATTTCCTCAAATTTTAAATTCTCGGAAGCATTAATTTATTGCATTGAATTTATATTGCTCATGGTTGAATTTGATAGATTAAATTGGACCACATTTAATGGATTGTAAGTAGTTTTATTCTCTGCTTCTATGCTTATTTAGATTGATTTTATAGTTGCTTGGGACACAGAATAAAATCTAAACTTGAGTTCCCCAGTGGTTGTTAAAAGGAAATTTTGGTCGCAGCTTTAAACCTTAATTTGGAATTTGATTTGAGGCGGGAAGTCCTCACATTTGTTTAAATAAGAATTGTCCTACTTTAAGTATTTTCCTCTCACACTTGTATTATTTTGTCGAAGAAGTTTTTATTGTTTAGTAACTTATGAATTGCATCACAAAGATGAAATGTTAGTCTTGGTAGATAGATCTAGTATCGAATTACCTTGAATTGGTTTTTATGTAGCTTACGCGTGCGCCATGATATAATGTTGAGGTGTGACTAATTAAATAGTTATATTACATGCACGTCCTTAGAAAATGTTGTTATATGACTGATTAAGCATTATAATCTCTTAAGCCTTATGAAATAAAGTTGATTACACATGCACCTATAGAGTAGTTCGACATATGATTGATTAAGAAATAATCTTCTCTTGTGACCTAAAACAAAGTAGATTTCTCTTATTCCTTGAAGAATAATGATGTATGGATGATTAGGTGATTAGATTGTGTGTGCTATGGACTAATGATGATGCATGAATAATTTTGCTTTTAGATTACTCACACACATTGTAATAATGTTGATGTATGATTCCTAAGTAAATGGATTAATTGCATGCATTGAATGATGTTGATTCATGTTTAATCCAGTAATTATTTCGTGCGCGCACGTTGAAAATAATGTTGATTATTGTTGAATTCAATGATTGATTAATCACACGCCTTAAAGTAAAGTAGATGTCTACTTTTGCGCCATGAAAATAAAATAAATATGATTACATTGTGCCTTAACTTATGTTGTGGTATGATTGAATTAGTAATTAAATTCTCTTATGCCTTGGAATTTATGTGAGGTGTGATTGGTTATTAGAACACTATTGCGCCATTGATTATCGTTGATGTGTTGATTTATCTAGTTGGTTTTTGGAATTGATTGTGTTAGTGGGATGTAGACACATCCTTGTTCCTCAGAACAATCACCAACCCTAAGACCTTAAATGGTCAAAATCAATTGAATCCTGGGCTTGAGCGTTGCTTATGTGTCTTGGAGGTCCTAACCTTGTAGGGTAGGTTGGGCGGGTAGTTTCTCTATGTTATCTTTATGTGATGAGTTGTTCTTGCATCGCCATTTATGATACTTGTTGAATTGTGTCATCATCTATGTGATGATGTGTTAATTATGTGTCATTACTAATCAAGTTGATGCGTTGATTTCATCGCTATTTATTACAATGATGTGTAGTTTGTAATTCTTTTAATTATGATGTCATTGATTAGGTGCTTCTATGAATTATGTGTTGATGTTATTTTCCTAATGCTTAATTTTTTTCTTTTTACCTTTAGTACTTTGCTTTCCTAGTCGTAACAAAGGGGGCGTTACATGAAGAAATCCCCATGCATCCAATAAGGAGATTTGATGAAAAGTGGACCAAGATGTCAGAAAGAAGGAATGATTATAGAAGAAATGAATATCCAAGAATACCTCCTACCTTCATAAATCAAAAAAGATTTAATAAGTATGAAGGAAACTATAGAAGAATATATCATGATCAAACATGGCACCAACCCAGATGGATTACACCACAAAGAAGACCACTTATTCCCAGGTATCAAAATTTATTTCTTGGTCATTGTTATACTTTCATAAATTTTGGACATAAGGAAATTAATTGTAGAATCAATGAAAAGAACAACTATGCCAAAAACATGAATGGTGTAAATAGAAGATATGGAAATTTTCGTGAATTTGTCAACAAAATTTATAATCCATTTGTTCTACTGATGGACCAAAACATCGCATTATACAAATGTAATAATATTGGTCACAAAGAACAAGACTGCAAATATGTGAATGAAGATACTCCTATGAAAAATTTCCCTATGTTAACCACAATATGGAGAACGAAAGAAATACCAAACAATGAAGATTGTTGAATAGCATTGACCACTGAAGAATGTAAAGAAGAGGATGAATGACACATAAACAATGGATTTTATTCACACATGACCAAGGATCAAGAAAAATTCATCAGCTCAAAGAGAAAAGGTGGAAATATTGCATTTGGAGATGACTCATATTCCAAAATACTTGGAAAAGGCATAGTAGAGCTTGGAAGCAAAGATGTAAAATCAAATAATGTCCTATTGGTTGAAGAATTGAAGAATACTATCCTCAGTGTGAGTAAATGTGTGATCAAGGATACACTCTCATGTTTGACTCCCGAAGATGAAAATTAAAAAAAGAAGACTCAGGAATATTGGTTGCAACTGCTATAAGAATACCAAGTAACATATACATCTTAGATCCATGAAAGAGCTCCAAGGAAGAAATAGACCAGAAAAATGAAGTATTACTAAGTTCCATATGTTCATAAGGAGCAACCCTAAATAAGAGAGTTAACTTTTTCCATTGAACTCATGGTTAGTAGCCCCACCCTTTGCCATTGATGTCAAAGTGGGAGAGAAACTAGGATCATGGTGACATGGGGAGCATGAGTGTTGACATCAATGCCAAAGGGGGATATTGTTGGAAGATTGGTTGTTGTCATTGATGTCAACCCTATTCATTGGTTTTGGACCCCAATATTGATGAATGTATTTGGATGTGGAGGACAACACACATGCAGATACAACACCCATGGATGTATAGTATATGTCATGCCATTTTCAGTGGTAGGTGGCATGTCACCTAGATCCTCATGGTTGAGGAAAAATGATTTTTTGAAGATGAACATGTGAATTTATAGGTCGTTCTAGAAGATAATTAAAGAAAAGAATTACAAAATGAGAAAGTGATAGGTCAACACTAATGTCAAAAGGAAGTGTCACAAAGAGTATAAATACACATGAAATACTTTCATTTTATTATCCAAGAAAGTGTGATGGATCTAGCATAAATGGGTTTGCACTTGTGCTAGGAGTATTTCTGGAGTTCATCATGGAGCAAGTCGGAGGTGGTGAAGTCTGGAAGGATTGGAAGTCTATGAATTGCAGAAACCCTAGTTTTCTAAAGGCGTACGCAGGTTGATAGTATAATAGGTAGCGTACATACACGAGCTGACATTATAATAGGTAGCATACATACGCGAGCTGATTGAATATATGTAGCATACATGAAAAAGGCTTGAGAAAGTTTTAAAGATTCACATCTTGGCATATGGTTCAGATTTCTAGGTATGGTTATGGTATGTTGATGATATTATCAGTGATATGGTGATGTAAAGATTCATTATCTTTTGTATATTCTTGGGTGGAAAGAAGGGGCAAGGATAGAGGGTTTAACCCCCTCTTTATCTTGGAGGATTATATCTTCCCTTGGAGGTTTATCCCTCCCTTGAACATGGAAGATGTAGCTTCCCTTGGAAGTCATTAATTCCCTTGAAAAATAACTATTTATTACTTCTCATATATTGTGCATGGTGTATTGTGGTGTATTGGTGTAACTCTTCTACTATTGCTCATTGTTCATTGGATATAATTGAATACATAATTTGGTTGAAGTATAAGTTGAAAAAGTGTTTAAATTGTACTTGATACTGATTCACCCCCCTCTCAATATCAACAATTAGTATCAGAGCAGGTTACCTTTAATACAGTTTAACCACTGTAAGGAAAATCCTAAGCAAAAATGGAAGACAACATTCCAAATGGGATTCCACAATTTGATGGAAGTAATCATGCATATTGGAGTAATAGAATTCAAACATACTTTCCAACTTTAGGAGAAGATGTCTGGTTCTCATTTGTTTTAGGATACAAGGCTTTGAAGAAACCAAAGACTGTAGCTCAAAAGGAAGCAAGAAGGAACAACAAATTGACAATGGATACTATCCTGGATGGATTGGTTGATTTAGTAAAATCCAAGTTGGGATTATGTGCATCAACAAAAGATATTTGGGATAAGCTACAATATATTTATGCAAATCCAAAAGAAAAAGAAGTTGAAGCAAGTTGCAACTCACATGTTGAAGAAATTCTTAGAGGTGCAGTGTTTTGTTTTAATTTTGAAGGAGTAGGACATCTTGAACATGAATGCCCTTATCCAAAAATTGAAAGAGATGATACTGAGGAAGAAGAAGAAGACAATTTTTGAAACAGAATAAGAAAATCATGAATTATAATGATTCAACAAGAAGATGAGAATCTTGAAAATTTGATTCATGTTGATATTGAAAATAACAAGGTCATAAACACACATAGAAAACTAAGAAGTGAATTGGATAGTTGTGAAAATACAATTGATAGCTTGAATAAACAATTAAAAGACTTTGAAAAACTACGAGAAGAAACCATATCCTTTAAGAATCTACTTGAAGAAGCAATAAGAATAGAAGAAGTTAGGAATGTCCAGATGATGAAGAAAGAAGAAGATTGTGAGAAACTTGAACAAGAAGTTGTCACATTAAGAAAGAACTTAAGAAACTCTCAAGTTTCAAAAGACTTAACAAATCTTTGATGCATGGGTGAAACTTTACACAAAGAATATACAAATGCTAGCAACAAGGTTGAATAAATCCCCACACAACCAACAAAGAGAATTGATGAAAAATGGACCAAGATGCCAGAAAGAAGGAATGATTATAGAAGAGATGAATATTCAAGAAGACCTCTGCCCTTCATAAATCAAAGAATCTTCAATCAATATGAAGAAAACTACAAAATAATAGATCGTGATAAAAAATGGCATCAACCCATATGGATTACACCACAAACAAGGCCACTTACTCCCAGGTATCAAAATTTCTTTCTTGGTCATTTTTATACTTGTATAAATTTTGGACATAAGGCAATTAATTGAAGAATCAATGAAAACAAAAAATATGAAAGAAACATGAATGGTGTAAATAGAAGATATGGAAATTTTCATGAATTTGTCAACAAAAGTTATAATCCATTTTTTCCGCTGATGGAGAAAAACATCGTATGCTACAAATGTAATAATCTTGGTCACAAAGCACAAGACTACATATATGTGAATGAAGATACTCCTATGAAAAATGTCCCTATGCCAACCACAATATGGAGAAGGAAATAAATTTCAAACAATGAATATTGTCAAATAGAATTGACTGCTGAAGAAGGTAAAGAAGAAGATGAATGACACACAGACAATGGATGTTATTCACACATGACCAGAGATCAAGACAAATTCATCAACTTGAAGAGAAAATGTGACAATGTTTCATTTGGAGATGACTCATTTGCCAAAATATTTGGAAAAGGCATAGTAGAGCTTGGAAGCAAAGATGTAAAAGAAAAGAATGTCCTATTGGTTGAATACTTGAAGCATAATATCCTTAGTGTGAGTAAAATGCATGATCAAGGATACACTCTCACGTTTGACTCCCGAAGATGCAAAATCCGAAAAGAAGAATCAGGAAGATTGGTTGCAACTGATACAACAATGCCAAGTAACATATATGTCTTAGATCCACAAAAGAGCTCCAAGGAAGAAAGAGACCAGAAACATGAAGTATTACTCAGTGACATATGTTCATGGGGAGCATCCCCAAAGAAAATAGTTACCTTTTTCCATTGAACTTGGGGGGAGCAGCCTCGCCCTTTTCCATAGATGTCAAATGGGGAGAGAAACTAAGAGCATGGTCACTGGGGGAGCATGAGTTTTTCCATCAATGCTAAAGGGGGAGATTGTTGGAATATTGGTTGTTGTCACTGATGTCAACATTAGTCATTGGTTTTGGACCCCAATATTGATGAAGGTATTTGTACATGAAGGAAAATGCACATGAATATAAAACACCCATGGATGGATAGTATATGTCATTCCATTTCTGGTGGTAGGTGGCACATCACGTGGATCGACGTGGTTGAGGAGAAATGATTTTTTGGAGATGAACATGTGAATTTATAGGTTGACCCTGAAGATAATTAAAGAAAATAATTACAAAATGAGAAAGTGATAGGTTGGACCTAATGTCAAAAGGAAGAGTCACAAATATTATAAATACACATGGAAGACTTTCATCTTATTATCCAAGAAAGTGTGATGGAGCTAGCATAAGTGGGTCTGCACTTGTGCTAGGAGTATTTTTGGAGTTTAGTGTGGAGCAAGTCCGAGGTGGCGAAGTCTG
The DNA here is from genome assembly GCA_032191745.1 of Picea mariana. NCBI lineage: Eukaryota > Viridiplantae > Streptophyta > Pinopsida > Pinales > Pinaceae > Picea > Picea mariana. The sequence goes on from JASDQU010101637.1 coordinate 237,414, forward strand.
GAAGGCCCAGAAGTCTCAAAATTGTATAAATATTATTTTTATGAAGGCATATGCGGGATGACGGTTAATATGTAGAGTACATACATGGGGTGGCAATATAATGGGTAGTGTACATACGTGATTTGATTGAAGATAGGTAGTGTACATGAAAAAGGCTTGAGAAAGTTTTAAGGAAGGCACATCTTGGCATATGGTTCATGTTTCTGAGTATGGTTATGGTWTGTTGATGATATTATCGRTGATATGGTGATRTAAAGCTTCATTAKMTTTTGTATATTCTTGGGTGGAAGGAAGGGGCAAGGATAGAGGGTTTAACCCCCTATTTATCTTGGAGGTTTATCCCTCCCTTGAACTTGGAAGTTGTAGCTTCCCTTTAACAATAATTATTGATTACTTCTCATATATTGTGCATGGTGTATTGTGGTGTATTGGTGCAACTCTTCTACTATTTCTCATTGTTCATTGGATATAATTGAATATATAATCTGGTTGAAGTATAAATTTAAAAAGTGTTTAAATTGTACTTGATATTGATTCACCCCCCTCTGAGTATCAAAAATATGTTATAACAATTATTTGACTTTTCCATGATATATATATAGTGCATTTTTTTTGTTCATGTCAATGTTGATGTGTATATTGTTAGGTCATGTTAGATATATTTGTTAAATTTGCTTGATATATGTGTATGTTATAACAATGTTCATTAGATGTGTATTTTTCCTATTGATCATGATGATGTACTTAAATAATTTATATGTTGATGTTGATTTGTACATTGTTAGGTCATGTTAGATATGTTTGTTAAATGTGCTTGATAGATGTGTATGTTAAATTATTCTTGTTAGATGTGTGTGATGATGATGTTAGACAATTCTTGTGTTTTGTTAGATGTGATCACAATGATGATGCCCTGCTAGATTATTAGAATTGTGTGTTAGATAATTAATGACGTTTATATGTGGTAGAGGTATATATAATTATATGATGTTAGTGAATTTAAATGTGTATTTTAGATGATGTTTGTGTTTGTTATATGGTTATCATAACAATGTTTTTATCTTATTAAATGATCTTTATTATAGATTATGTATTGGTGAACTTATATCAAAATTTTATATATGAAACATAAATACTTAATTTAAATAAAATATGCAAAGATATTTTTATAAATTACAAAGTTCAATATGGTTGAAACTATAATTGTAAAATTACCATAAACATGTTTCTATTGCATAGATAGTTCATACATATTCATTCTAACTAAATGTTTTTCAAAAAACAAATTACATATGAGTAAATGTTATTTTCCATTGTACTATTTACTCTTTTTGAATAGAATCTTATACACTAAAAATTGTAATTATAAAAAGTTATGATATCCAATGATAAGAATTCTATTGGCCCTAAAATGTTATGGATGCAAATCTTCCTATTGTTATTTTTTTCATTATAAAACTTTTTATGGAGAAAGTAAAATTTCATATCCCATTAAAAATTCAACTAGTTTGAAATTTTTCAGGATTTCACAATTGGAAATACTAGTTTGACTTTGTGAATCTTACCATTTATATAAAATGCCAACTATAAAATGTTTGGCGAAATTTTTCTAAAAACATGTTGTTATGACTTTATCATGAAAATAATTATTAAAATTTTGTATTAAAAATGCAATGACATATAAATATCTTCAAATAACAACATAAAATTCTATTTCAATCAATTGTTCCATGCAATCACAAATAATTTGAAAGACAAACACATTATGCATCAAACTGACTATTAACCAACTAAAGTTGTTCAAAGATTTGTTATAATGAACTTTCCATTTCCTCCATCACAAGATGAATTAAAATCAATATAATTAGCAAAATAAAGATAAAAAAAACATACAACAACAATATAAATGATGAAATAAAACATGTACAGATCACTCTTCATTGTCATCACCTTGATTATCTTCCTCGCTTGGCATGATAACAATGTTGTTCTCAAAATATGTTTTGATCTAGGGTCGCATCTTAATATGAACCACCAATCCCTATCCAACACATATAGGTTAAAACAAAATTGGTTACGGTGTTTTGGGAAAACATAAGCTTCCTTAGCTTCATCCCACATCTTTCTAGAGTTGATATGTATCATCCCACTATCACGATCTTCATTTAAATTATTCCTATCAAAGGCGTCCCACCACTTGCACCGAAAAATAACACATTGGAAAGAAGATAAGTCCACTCAAATGATCTTTTGTATCTTTCCAATGTAACCTAACTTCCCTCGTATTAGGTTTTGAACGCGGTGGCTAGCATGACTAGATTGGTTGAACTTGACTTCCAATCCACAGTCTTCTGTCATGTTTCCATCATCGACATCCTCTATGTGAAAATGATTTCCATATGACCACATAAATGGGAACAAATTCACCTATAAAAAAATGAAAACGTCACAGTGTCATGTGTTTAATAACCCGACCAACAAAATACAAAATATAGATGTTACAATTCAAAGGTGCATTGTGAAGTTAAAAATGTACACAAAGAGATTATTACTGAGTTGTTGCACCCAATCCCTATGCTTAGTGCATCTTCTTCAACACACGAGTAACGACCAGATGCGCCATATTTCTATATGAATTGGTAAACAACCCAATTGTTAGGCCATATCATTGGGATATTTTCTTTTAAATGATTAGGATAAGGCATGCTTCTACCATTGAACCGTTTGAATTCTTTCCTATCACTGTCCTATTTCCTCCTCTTCTGTGTTAGAAAAATAGGATCACAGAGCAATAAAATAAAAATAATATGGAAATAAAACACAAAAGATACGCAATAGAATAGAGACACATATATACTTGGTTCACCCAGTGTGGGATATGTTCACCAAATAAATTTCCATGTCCTTTCTTTTTATTATCAAGCAAAATGAAAATATACAACCTACAACACACCCGATGTAACTTCCTCTTCTTCCTCTCACAGTCTCCTCTCTTAGAATACAATAATGATCTACTCATACACAGTTGCAATACAATTCCCTCATAAAAGAGGGCTCCATTCTAAGGGAAAAAAACCCAACATAACTTCTACGGTCATATCTACAACCTTATAATGAACGATCTATATTGACTATGAAATTACAATATTTTACAACAAAAATTTTCGCAATATTTCACTTCGGGGGTGTTTCCACTGAATCCCACGCTAGGGGGGGGGGCTACAAAAATTGTCGTTGCCCCCCCTGGAGAAATTTGTGGGGGGTAAGCCCCCCCACACCCCCATTAGGGAATGGGATCCAAGCATGATTGAAACAAACCTCTGAATCAAGAAGATAATCAGGTTCCACAACCAATAATCTCCCACTTGGAGACTGATCACATCAACTCCACTGTTGTTGTACCTATTGGACTATACTCCACCTTGAACTTGGAAAATTTATCATATTCACCTTCATGCTTGAAAAACAACTGAAACTGAGTAGGAACTTAGTTTCTCCCTGGTTACTCCCTTTGTTAACATGTCTGCATGATTCTGGCTAGTATGTATATTTTCCAACTTCAAATGTCCATCTTCCAAGATAGATCGTATGCAATGGTACATGAGTTGTATATTCTTAGTCTTCTAATGTAAAGATAATTTCTTTGCAATATGAATGACACTCTCGCTGTCACAGTAAAACCTACTTCTTTCCCAATTCCTCCAAAAACCTCTGTAACCAAATCATCTATTTACTAGTCTCTATAGCAACAACATATTGTTCTTTCATTGTTGAAAGCACAACAAACTTTTGCAGTTTCAAAATCCAACTTACTGTTGTTCCACCTACATTAAAAACATACCCTATGGTTCTCCTCCTACTATGTTTATCACCTGCCATATATGAATCAACATATCCTTGTAGAACAATGTATGAACCTCCAAAACATAATGCATGAGTAACTGTACCTCTCAAATACCTAAGAATACACTTTACTTCCTCTCAATGTTCTTTACCTGGATTTTTTATATACCTGCTCACAACTCCCACTGCATGTGCAATATTTGGTCTTGTGCAAACCATTGCATACATCAAGCTGCTAATTGTTGATGAATAAGGTACCTTGGACACGTATTCTATCTTCTCCTGTGTCTTGGGAAACATTTCCTTAGTTAATTTGAAATGGGTGGCCAAAGGTGTACTAAGTGGCTTTTCATTCTGCATTCTAAAACTCTCCAACACC
>JASDQU010101637.1:256798-277602 GCA_032191745.1 Picea mariana
GTTAATCCTTTCCTTTAGTTCCTCGATCTCCTATTTATATTGATTGATGGTTTGTGCAATGAGGTTGATATTCTCCTATGCACTTCTCTCTATTGCTTGCACACTGTTTGGGATGCGGTTGTACTCCACTGTCAATCCATGCTCCAATATGTCTGCACATTCTTTCTCTTCCTCCTTATCTTTGGTCAACTGGTCACATGTTATTTGGAGCATCTCTACGACCCTTCTTCCCACTTCTAAATTTGTGGCATCTGCGTGGGCGCTAGACTGCACTTCTTGCATGACACTGACATGTAGCCCATATAAGGCCCTTGTGGGTATGTGTGCGATGACCATCTCAACTTTTTCCACCTCCTCCAAGGGTCTTTGTGTTATCTCTTGATCGAAATTGATCATTTTGCATGTTACCAAAAAGGTCTCCCTACCCTGGACTACAAACTGCACCGTTTCTTCTGCTTCTTTTTGTGCTGGTAGCTATTGTGTCTTCTCCTGTTGCTGCGTGGTGGCCGGTGATTCTGCCTGGCTCTGTAGTTGTTGTATATGTTTGTGAACCTCTAGGAGCTTAGCCATAATTTATTCCCCCTACGCCTTTTCAATTATAACCACTTCTTCACTCCTATCTTGGACCTTTTTCATGACGAGCTCTACATCATCTTATGTTAGGGTGATCTCTAGGTCCTTCATCTCGTACTTTCTTTTCTTGCACACATCCTTTCCTTGCAAAAGATTCCTTGTTGTCTGTGAGGGCTGCATCCCAATTTTTGTTCCTTGGGATCTTTCTTCTGCAGGATGTGCCATCTCCTTCTTCCTAGTCCGTGGCCAGATTCTTGTCCTTGCGATGGTTGGTGTCCTCCTCGGCCAGTTTGGTATTGCGCTACTCCTAGTTGGCTGAGTCCACATTGTATCTTTTATAGTATTTTCATCCAGACTACCTATTCTTGACGATGAGCCTACTTCAACCTTATCCTTAGTCTTAGAGTACTTCACTGTGCCTATCCTCATGGTTGGTTTCTCTATTGGTGACTTCCACTGTACAGGACAATCTTTAATGATCTAGTCCAGGTCCTTTTTCATGATGAAATATTTCATCTCGAGCCACTCCGTGTTAGGATATCTCATGGATTGGATCCATACATGATGCATGTATGCCTTGAATTTGGCTATCCCATATGTTTCCTACACTACCTCCATTGGTATGTGCCACACATTTGTTGTGCACTGTTGGATTTCCTCTAGCAGCATGGAAAACACAATGTTTTTTTCCTTTTGCATCTTATATTCCTTTTCCTACCATTGGGACTCATCCATGGCCGCATAACACTTTCCCATCAAGTCCAAAAATGTCGAGAATTTGAGCTCTTTCCACCCTGCTAACATGATCAAGATGATTATCCATGAATAATGGAACCCAGTTCCATTATCTTGTGCGTCAGGACAATCTACTAGGAACTAGTTCAACAGGTATGGTGCCTTTATGAACATGACTCCCTTCATGCACTATGCGACTACTGCAATAATGCTTGTGGGCGCTTCCTCTCTACGACATTTTCTCAAAAGTTTACTAGTCATCATCTTGCTTGTGAACCTTGTTGTGTTGTCATTAATGTCCTTAATGGTAATCCCTCTATTTCCATGTGTAGTCCCAAACTGCACTTTAAATTGCTCTATCAATTATTTTTCATGCACCTTATTATATAAATACTCTTCTATCTACATGCTAAATGTGGGCAGTCCTATGATCTTGGAAATCAATGCCACATCGATCTGCACTGATATATCCATCCATAGGATGCATCCATGGACATGGGAGACTAGTTTTTTAACGCAAATTTCAACATTCTTACCATGCCCGAAATGCGATATGTCCAATAGATTCATGAGTCCTGAGTTGTAGAGTCCTGTGATCCACTGCATGTGCTCCAATACAGGTCTACCTAGGGGTCAGATTCCCCCCGTCTTTGTGAGATACGTCTCCTCAGCCAACGCTGGGAACTTGGCCACATCGCACACATCATGGTCGATGTACCTAAGCTTAGGTACCTTCCCCATCATATCATCAACCACAATTATTGCGTCTGAGAAATAGGGGAGTGTGATTTCCATGGCGTCCTGTGCTTTCCTTTTCTGTCCCACGGAAGATGTTCCTACCTATGATGATTATGCTCCCTCTTCTTCTCTTGCGGTCTCTGGCCAGTCGATGATTTCTTCGACCAACACCTCTTCATGTTCCTAGGACTGTCGTGGTGCCATTGTTTCGTTGGGCTTTGAAAGCATCTCGGGGTTAAGTTTTTAAATTATGTTCGGAGCCCCAGATCTCTACCTTATTTCTGTGGGAATCTCTTCCTCGACCAGTGTCGGGCTAATGGATTCTGGGTCTGAGGTGGTAACATCCTCTAGCTCAACCACATTCTCCGGATATTGGATTCTTTCCTTCCACCTTTGGACCTGCTAGGTAATCTAGATGAACTATCCTCCTACGCCAAACTTGGGTGGAGTCATCCTCTCGAAATTTCACAACCTTGCTTCCTCTTTCGTAAATTTCTAACTAGGACACGTATTATTTTTCTCGCTCTGGGATAAAAAAATAGCTTAATATTGAATACATGTATGCTTTCCTCCTTTTATAGACCTAGTCGTGTTCATTTTTCACTTTTTGTGTGCATTTACATCAAATTCAATTTTTACTGTGTGTTGTCTTCTGATATTTTTCACGGTAATAACTATGTGCGACTTTTTCCAGTGTTTTTGTATTTTCTTTCTTTTCTATTTTGTATTTATTTTTCCTTCTTTTTCTCCATTTTATTTCTTTTTTCTCATTCCTCTATCCTAGCTTCTACTATAGTACACTATATACATGGTTTCTTACTGTGCTATAACTTTTAAGTGCTAGGAGGTTGATTGTCCTTGTACAGTTTCGATCGACTCCCATTGACCATTCCTTTCAGTTTTGTTCTTGTTAGATCATTTATCAGTACAGATCCCCCATTTTTGATAGCCTTTACTTCATAGGTCCCTAGCCAATGCATTCTAAATTTTCCAGGATGTTGAAAACATTTACTGTCATAGAGCAATATTAGGTCTCCTTTCTTGAAAATATTCCTCTTTATATGTCTATCATACCAAGATTTATCTCTTTCTTTCTATACTTCTTGGTGAAATCCTTCCAGAATCCTATCCTCTTCCATCTCCATTAGTTGATTTAACCTCCCCTTTACTGTGCCTCTTTCTGTAATGTTGGTAATTGCTTCTATGCACAGACTGGGTACCAGAAATTCTAATGGTACTACTTCTTCCTTCCCATACACCAATTTGAATGGTGTTCGTCCTGTCAACTTATTACAAGTGGTCTTGTATTCCCATAGTACTATTGGAATTGTCAAGTCCCAATCATCCATGTTGACATTGCATATCTTAGTCAGAGCATTCTCCAAGATCTTATTGAAATCTTCTAATTTTCCAATGGCTTGGTGATGGTATGGTGTACTCTTATGGTGATAGACTTCAAACTCCTCCGTAATAGCCTTGATAATACAATTGATAAAGTGAGTACCTTGGTCAGTCATCAAAACTCTTGGAAATCCAAATATGGTGATCACTTGCTCAAACAAGAAGTGTGTTGTTCTCTCTGTGCTACAGTCTTTGATTGTTCCTTATTCTTCCCATCTTGTTAAGTGTTTTGTTTCATTAATGATATATCTATCTCCTGACCGTCTTGTTGGTGGATTGAGTGGTCCAACAAAGTGTATTTCCCATTTTTCAAATACTTGCAAAGTTACTTGTGATCTTAGGGGCATCTCATCCCTTCGTTTGGGCTTGCCCAACCTCTGACAGAAATCACATGTCTGAAAATATTCCTTAGCATCTCTATGGACTGTTGGCCACCATAATCCCGCGTGTAATACCTTCTATGCAGTATATTTTCTTGCATATTTTCCTCCAGCTACTCCCTCACAAGATTATACCTAAATTCTAGCCTTTTCATGCTCTAGTACACACCTTCTCAAAATGTTGTCTCTGCCCATTTTATATAGGTTTCCTACAATTAGTTGATAGTATGCAGCTTTGACTACTAGATTTTTCTTCTGCACGGTGCTAAATTATTACGGTGCAATCCCTGTAATTAAGTATTCAATAATATCAAAAAAGTATTCATCAACTACTTGTACTGAAAACAACTATGCATTAGGGAAGTTGTCTTCCAAATTGGTAGGTTCTTGTCCATTAGTTACCCTTGACAAGTGATCAGGTCCTGCATTCAACTTCCCTGGTTTGGCTATCACTTCATAATCAAATTCTTAAAATAACAATATCCATCTACAAATCCTTCCCCCTAACACTGGCTTGTTGACTAAATATTTTAAGGCAGAATGATCTGTGAACATATTAAAGTGTTTACCTAGAAAAAAATTTATGAACTTATGAAGTGCATATACCATGGCTAGGCCTTCTCTTTCTGTGGTGTTGTAATTATGCTATGATTCTGACAATTTTCTGCTTGCAAAGGATATAGGATTATCTAAATCCCCTGCTCCTGGTTGTGCCAAAATTGATCCAAGTTCTATGGATGATGCATCTACATGCACATGAAATGTCTTTACCTAGTCCAGAAATACTAGGATAGGTGTTGTGACCACATTTTATTTTAAGGTGTCCAAACCTTGTTGACAGTCCTCATTCCACTGAAATATTATATATTTCTTTAACATTTTTTCCATTGGTGCCGTGATCTGCGCATACCCCTTTATAAATTTCCTGTAATAGCCTGTATGCCCCAATGTTGCTCTCAATTGGCGCACTGATTTTAGTGGTGGCAAATTGAAAATGACTGCAATCTTAGTAGGATCCACTAGTAAACCTTGTTTACAAACTATATGTCCCAACAATATTCCAAAAGGTGTCTCAAAAATGCACTTCTTTATATTCAATGATATCTAACATTGATTTCATCTTTCCAACATGAGTCTTAACACTTCCACATGGTCCTTCAACTGACTGTATACAGTCCAGTCATCCAAATATACTTCTAGAAATTGATGTATGAATTCCTTAAAATAAACTATGACTACTCTTGAAAATATGGTTGGTGCATTATTTAGCCCAAATGGCATGACTGTGTACTCGTAGGATCCCCATTATATAGAAAAAGTAGTCTTATACTTGTCCTCTGGAGCTATTTTGATCCGATGGTAACCTAATAATCCATATGTAAATGAGTATGCTTCATGGCCTCCCACATTCTCTAATACCTCATCTGTGAAAGGGGTAGGAAAAGGGTCATGTAAGAAAGCATCATTCAATTTTATCAAATCTACACAAATACTTATCCCCCCTTTTTTATTTTGTTTCACTACCATAGGACTTATCCATTTAGATTCCTCTAGTGGTTCTATGATACCAACTTCAAACATTATGTCAATTTTAGTCTTCACTTTTTGCTTATACACTAGGTTCAGTCTATAAAGTCTCTTCCTGACAGGTCTTGCCTCAGGTTTGAGAAGTATCTTCATTTCTCCTAGATCTCCTGTTACTCCTTTCATCTCTATAAAGCTCGTTGGGAACATGTCACTGTATTCGCGTAGTAACTCTATTATTCTTTCTACTATTTGTTCATCCCAATATTATCCAATACTTGAAATTTTAGTAGTGTAAGTAGTTCCATTGTTGAATTTATTTACTTTGATTGGTGCAACAAATACTTTTGAATACAAAGATGGACCTTCTACCTCTCTTTCTCCTTCAATTTCTGTAATATGAATATTGCACGGGTCGTCTTCATCTGGTGCCTCTTCTTCAACATGGTAGCATGCTAGTAGTTATTTGACTATCTGTATGTTCTGTTGTTGATATTACATCATTAGTTCAACCTATGGTTTGTCAATAAATATTAAACCTTTTTTATGCTTCACTGTTGAATCAATGTTGGGGTTCTCATGTTCAAATGAGAAGGCTACTAAAAAATTCTTCTATAATGGTATCCATTCAGTAGTTCCTCTGTGAATTTCCTGGTCTACATACTAGTTCTATGGGATTCCTTAAAGTGTGTGGATGAAGTGATGAGGCCATTCCTCTGGTAGCACCATTCTCCAATGTGTTCTGCACTTCTGCAAGTGTTCTGTTGGTGTTCCTTTCCCATAATACCTCTACATTTTATTGCTCCCCTGTTTCACATTGAATCTAATGTGTAGTAACTATTGGCATTAGTACCAGTCCTGAATTGTTTCTTTGTGCACACCCAACCATCTTGTAGGTGTAGCCTTGAGTGAAATATCTAGGGCTAATATCCTCTGATTTTCTAATACTTCCTCTTCATATTTTTTCATAAATTCCTCTAGATCATTTACCCCATGAAAGCTCTAAGGTTCCCTTATCTCTTTACCAACCCATCTTACTACGTGGTCTATTCTTGCACACCTTCTTGTGGAAACTTCATGTAATCTCTGTTGCCAATTCTCCAAACCTGTATCTAAGTCAGAAGCACATGATGTGATGATTCTCCATTTGAGTACCCCATCTGCAATTGGGTTAACATAATCTTCTTCACTCACGGTAGTTCTATACAATTGGTTTATTTCCTACAGGTCTAAATAGGTGGGTTATATGAACCTTTCTCCTTATAATGGATCTAATGGCGCAATGACTCTATATTATCATGATTCAAATGTCATTTTTCTTGTCTTCAAATTGATTATTTCCTGGTTATCAAATTCCCGATCCAATCCAAGAAATGTTGGATATGGTGTTGTGCCATCTATTATCTCTATTACTTCAAAGTCTGCCTTAGTGCACGCTCCATCCAAATCTATTGTCACCCTTTTAAGTATCCCAATTCGTATAACTCTATGTTGATTTGCTAATTTCAATTGGACAGGTGAATAGCCTAGTGTGGGTTCTCCCATACACTTCCATGTCTTCTTGGGTAACACATTTTCTTCAGAGACTAAGTCCAGTATAATATCCCCCATATTGAAATCTCCAATATTTTCATTCAATCTGAATTCTTTTCTTGTTCTCCTTCTTGTATGGATGTGATTGACTTCTTTCTCCTCTAACTTTCCTTCTCCCTCTGTATTACATCTTTATAGCATATTTTTCAAAACTTTGACAGATGATGGATCATTCAGTAGCTTAACATAGGGTTTCAGAAAATTCTTTATGATACTTACTTTCTCTAAGGGTTGTGCTTCACTGGTGTGGTACATTGATAAAGAAATCTCGTACATTGGTAATTTCTAGGTGCACTATGCAGCTGATGTTGACACAACATTATGCTTGAGAAACTCATATCTGGCCTCTTTAAATGTCTCCTTTTCTTTCTTCACATTAAATTTCTTCTGTGTTTCAATATTTTTCTTCACCCATTGGTGTTGTGCTGGATCCTATCTCAATGCATCAAGTACTGTCTTAGCTCCTCCTCACATGACTATGTTGATGTTTCTTCCATCATCCATGGCTTCTGCATATATTTAATGAACATTCTATTTGTCTTGGTTCCTCTTTTCTTGGATCTTTCCCAAAAGTGTTGGAGATTCTTCTGTGTCATGGTTTTATGTGCGACAATACATGCATGTTGGTGGTGGGAGTGGACATTCCCTTGCATAATGTCCTAGATGTTGACAGTTGTGGCACACTACTAGACCTCTGCCTCCTCCAAATCCTCCTGTACCTCATCCTCCATCTCTATTTCCAACTCGATCTCCTTGTGGGGCGTTGTACTGAGATACCTAGCTATACTGCACATGGTTATACTATGGCTGTGTAGTGTTGTATTGCGGATGCACAATGTTATATTGCTGATGTGTATTATTATATGGAGGTTGTACCTGGTTGAACTAATTTTTAGTTTTCCTTGTCATCATTTCTTCTTGCACCCTATAAGTATCTAAAGTTCTTTATCTCATCGGCTCCATTGTTCTACAATATTTATCATCATGACCCACTGACTTGCAAACATTGCAGTATGAACTTTTGGGTACTGTATGATACTTCTGCATCATGGGAAAATGATATGGATCATTCCCAGGTGTCTTACAAATATTGCACCATGGTCCTCCCTATTTTCAAAGGGTTTGGTACTCCTGTTTCCATGTACAGTGCGGAATTTGGACATTCATTCTTGTGTTGTCCTTTTGTCTTGCATGTGGTACACAAAACAACTTCTCTTTTATATTTTCCCTTATTCTAGTTAAGTTGAAATGTGAGTTTCTTTAGATCCTGCTTCATCTCCTCTATTGATGGATCTGTCTTCTGATGCTGGTTCTCTTCTAGTTGTAAGGCTTCCTACAGAGCCTTTACCCGAGTTTGGAAGTTCTGTTGTCTCAATGGGTATTTAAAATGTGGTAGTAGTGAATTCACAAAGACATGTCTATGTTGCATGTAAGTCATTACATACTTCAAATCACCTTTGGGACACTTAAATCTCTGATCAATATCCAAAACAGACTCGCCTGGTTTCTCCCTGATTTCAATCATCTCATTCATGTACCTATATTCTAAGTTGGGATTATGGAATTCATTGATAAATAACTTCTTCACATCTACAATAGTCCTTGTTACTTCTGGTGGGTCATTTACAACTAGGCTCATTTACCAATCCAGTGTGCAGTCTCTTAGCGTGATATCTAAATGTGCAAGTTTTGTATTCTCAACTGTGATCTTCTTTGCTTCCCAGATCTTCTCACATATGAAAAAGTGCTTTTCAGGGTCCTCATATTCATCTTCCCAAAATTCTGGTAACCTGATCATGGTATCATGTCCTTCCGTCCTAAACTGTGTTGAACTACTACCTTCACGCAGTGTAGATACTTGACTGTTACTTCCTAAACTGGCTCCTTCAGTTGTTGCTCCTTGTTTGTATGTATCTTTTGTTGTCTCTCTTCCACTAAAATTTGGTTTTCTAAATGGTGGTGTTCTTTTTGGTGTACTAGTTTCACATGGGGTTATGGTTTCCACACTGACATTGATTTGGATTGGAGTTCTTTCTTCTATTCCTTCCCTAGAACCTCCTGTATTCCTTTCATATGTTGCACGCAGGATTTCCTCAATCTTCTCCATAGCCCGAAGATCCTCTACCTCTTCCTCATCACTTGCCTAGCCCTCTCTATCAACTATGACTCTCTTCTTATTAATCATCTTATATTGGTAGGGTACTCCATTGCGCATTTTTCCATCTAGTGCCATTATATGCCTTATCTGATATTTCTCCATCATGATTGTGTCCATGGCCTCCTTATTCTTTCCCTTATCCATTTCATCCTCCATTTTTCCACCTCTTGTGAGTGCTTCCCCCCTTCCCCAATGCATGCAGGGAAGTTTAGATGTCTGATTCCATAGTAATCACACTATTGTTATACAGTAAAATATTGATTGAAGTATACAATGATCTGATATACCTACCTCTAGGTACTTTTAGAAACTCCTTCTCTGCTGCACTATACAACTTCGCGGTATCTACTGCAAATTCGGTGATAAATCCTGCAACAATACTATCTAGCCATAAATCTACTGCGTGCATAAATTTGTTGTCAACTTGCTGTAACTGTGTGATCTCCACAGGATTCCACTCAAGTTGTCTGATTCGATTTGTAGGGTGGTTCTATTTTAATCTCAATATCCACTCCAACAAATGTGGGAAATCACATAATAATACCTCATGCAAGTCGCTAAATAGATATTTATATAGATATTTGTGTGGTGTTATCTTAGGGTTTTTGTTATCCTTTTGCACAAACTCAAGTTCCTTTGTTTTCAACCATCTTTCAATCTCCTCCTTCATTGGATTCCATGGTATGAAAATTCCTTTATATACCTTCATTATTCACATGCTTCTTTTACGGATCCCATCCAATCAATCCCATGCAGTTCCAGTCGAAAACAGAACCATTTGTTGGTTATTACTCCCTCTCTCTATCTACTTGGGCTGACCCAGGTTCAGATCTGAATAGGTTTCCAACAAAACCCTCTAAAACTATTGGCCCTCCTGGTAAACCAGAAGGAAATACAGTACAAAGAGTGCACTGTGTAGTTTCACCCAAGATAGTTCTATGGGTGACTGCAAATTATCTCAAGTGCTTGTAGTCTAGGAAGGAGTGGGGATCTGGGATTATATTTGATCTTCTTCAGGCCTTGATATGATTATTCTCTCTATTATTCCTAAGATTCACTCATTTGTTAATCCTATTCATGCATTCTAATAGATCTAACTCAATCATTCATTCATTCGTTTTTGGTATAACTACTGAAAGAAGGTAAACATGAAGTAAATAACACACATAACACAAGTTTTACCGTGGTTCACCCCCTCTTAGGCTATGTCTACAAATATCTAGCTTCTCTACTCTTTTATTAGGTTTTCTACAAAATATTGCACTGCGCACACTACATATCCAATCATACAACCATGAAAAAGGTTCAAGAACCTCTGTGATATAACCCTCAAAATATGACCTACTTGGCTCTTCTACAACTCAATAACTTACAAAATTATATTAGAACTACAATAGCCAAAACGAACTAGTATTCAAACTAATCAGAACCAATAAGAACCACTTCGAACCCCAACCTAGACCTCCTAGGTTCTTATTTATGTTATTTTACAAGCTTATTAGCCATTACAATATCTTACCAAAAACCTAAACCTAACATGGTTAGGTTTTCCTACCTGTGCACGTTGCACGCTTTCCTCCTTTGCATGTGGATTTTCCTTGCACGTGTTGCTTTTCCTACTAGTTATTCTTCTCCAAAATTGGGACTTTCCTTACCAAAATTGGGTAATTCCTCAAAATAGGCATGTTCCCAACAATGATAATCCCAAGGAAAATGTGCATTAGATGGTGATGATCCCAATGTTGCATGGTGATGATCCCAATGTGGCATCTAGACTCTACTCAACTGATCAAACTGAAGTGTGAACTGAAGAGAATATTCTCCCTAGACTATAAGAGACTAAATAATGGCTAGTAAAAGTAGGGAAAACCTTAGGAAAAAGAATTCCTAGGTGTGTGTGAAGTGTAATACCCCAAGGTCGATCCCCGATTGTAATTATGAATGTAATGATGTTTTGTAGGCTGGTGAGCCAGTAATTATAAGCTGGTAGACTTATGTGTTTATTAGGATAGAGAACCTAGATGCTAAGGCTAGTGGGCCTAATTTTGTATATGAAATTATGCAGATTATTAATAAAAAAATACAGCAATGCGTGTATACTGACCAAGAAGAAAGAGTTAGGGGGGACTAAACTCCACTGGGTAGGGGAAGGGATGGGGCTGTGAGTCTAGGAAAGAAGGGATAAGCTTAAGAGCTAATAGAATAATATATTATTATTCTAAAAAGTTGTAAAGAGGATATTAATTTATCCTAAGTTCCTTTAGGGAGAGGAATGAGTTCCAAGTGGGGGGAACATTCTCTTAGAGGGAGCCACGTGTCATCCAAAACCTATGTAGATTTATGGGGGGGCTTGCTCACAACTTTGGGGGGATTCTGACCATTCTCACCATTCGTACACTCTCAACATTCTGACCATTCTGACCATTCTGACCAGGCTCACCATCCTTTACCCATATTGACCAACGTACCCAACAACCACACAATAACCATGGAACGCCATTGTATAATTCCCGAAACACCTCGAACCCCTGCGACAAGCCCAAATTGATACCCTCATTGTACCTAAAGGTTTCCTGCATATTGTTCTGTCAATACCATTCCTCATGTCAAGTTTTTGTTGCTTCCATCACCATGCCCATGTGTTGAGAAGTGAGAGTGAAGAAGTAGGTTGTTAGACCTGTGAGAAACTCTTTCCAGGTGAGAGAGTGTGCTAAGGAAGTGAGCTATCCTGGAGGAAGTCTAGTAGCAGCTACAGAGCTTTGATAATTACCGATCCAACCTCTTGTTGAAGCCCTGGAAAGGGAGGTGTAGCACCGATGGACTGTGTAATAGTGACGGTGTACACTCTTGGGGTGGGATAGGCACGTGTGGAATGAGATTCTGTGAGCTGCAGGCATAAGTGGATCCTTGGAGGAAATACTTCATGTTGTATTGTGAAACTTTCTGTTGTCCCTGCCTAGCCTAGGAATCCCTTGCCCGGTGGAGTTTAGTCCTAGCTCGGGGTTGACCCACTGCTGAGAGTGACAGGAAACATGGTATAAGGTTGGGAGGTTCATGGAAGGTCTTCACGCAGTTGGTGTACTTCAATTAAAAGATAAGTATCATTTCCAAGTTTGGTTATATGTTGTGTATTTATATATGTTGTTATAGTTATGGGTTTTGTCCGTGATTACTGCATGTATGCTTTTACTGTTATTTCTTCTTTATGCTATGTGATAACAGAATGTAAGTCATCTGTTAAATTTGTATGTGTTATTGTCGCTTCCGCAAGAATATGTATATACAGAATGTTTATGCTTGGTTAAAATTGCATTAGATATATATATGTGTATACTCTAGCATGTTAGTTTTCTGGAGTAGCATGGCCCGACATGGGTGTGCTAGGGATGTTACAAAATGGTATCAGAGAAGAAATATGTTTACTCGATGACGTTGATCAACCTGTTGGTGGTTGGGGGCATGAAAAATTGGTATCAGATACAAGGTTTTGAAACAGAGCTTGGATGGGCCATGGTAGTGGTTAATGAAACAAATATTTCAGAGTGAATTGTTGTTGAAAGGGACAAATTCAAAGTTCAGATCATCCCTGAGTGTTAAGAAGTCACCGTGTGAACACTTGGACTGTGTTCAGAATCTTAGGAAGAATAGTGGTTCAAGAAAAACTATAGAGGAAGGAATCCGCAACAACCATTGTGTTTTGCCACGAGGTTTGAATTTGGGCCATAAGATCTATTCAAGAGAAGGAAGACCCTTCGCCGTCATCATATTTAGAAAAGGTGCAGGAAATTTAACCCCTAAGTACTTCAGACTTCGCTACTTCGACGAATTTTATGTGTGATAGAGCAGAAGGGGCCGAAGCCCAAAGTTTCAAAGTTTCGAAGTGGATCTACACTGTAGATCCGTGGATAAGTTCTTGACCTTTGGATCAAATGAGGATAGATCAGAGCCATTAGATCAAGCCAAGAGAAGAAGGTAAGTCACAACGATGAAAAACAGATCTCAACCATCATATCTACGCACAAGTGATTGTGAGCCATAGATATCACATCAGTTCAGGAGTTGGGCATTCGAGAGAAACAAAGTGTGCTAAGGCGCAACTTCCTAAAGTCCCGAAGTCTGAAGGTAATCCAGATCATTCATAAAAAATGGGCACGTGTCGACAGATTGGCTTGTTCGAGAGTTTGATGTTCGGGAAAATTGGAGTGTGCTAGAGTGAAAAGTCCCGAAGCCCGAATCCCCAAAGCTGAAGAATAGAACTTCCATGACATGATGATGTTGCCAGTGGTGATGTGGACCCTTCCCAGACATGCCACATGTCACCACCTTAATTGTTGAAATTTGTACCATGTGGACCCCAGAAGGTAAAGTAGTTTGGAAATTTGAAGTTCGAAATATTTGAGGAATGCAAGTGTAAAATCTTTCGAAGCCCAAAGTTCTGAAGTGACGTGGCCTACTGACACCACCAAGGATGATGTGGAAACATGGGATGTGTGCCACATGTCAGTGATTTAAGAACCTTTGGAATAATTAAATGCCAGTTAGAACGTGACACAGGTCACCCATATGATTGGGCCACGTGTCTACTTCTAGTATTCCACCACGTGGAACTCCTCTCGAGCATGGGTAGTGGGGCCCCTAATGATACATAAAGCCGTTAAAACCTTGGAGAAGAATTTAAATAGACTGGGCATAACTTGACCTCAGTAGACGCATGGTGCCAGATCGTGAAGTCCAAAGACTTGGTACTTTGGAGGAAAGGTGTTACAGTTAGATTTGAGTAGAGAAACCCCCAAAGTCCCATAGCACCGAAGTGACATGACTTGAAGACGTCAGTGGGGGTGACATGGAAGAATTCAAAGATTCACGATTCAAGAGTTTTGGGGTGTGCAGATGTGAAATCCTTTGAAGTCCCATAACCCCAAAGCTCCAAAGTCCCGAATCCCTGAAGCACGAAGCCCAAAGGGCCAAATTTAATCTCGACTGTTGATCAGGAAATGACACTTGGCAATAGATGCAGTAGTCCATAGACTTGGCACTCCAAAAGGATTGATAGTATGGACAGTCCAGAACTCCCAAAGCTCAAATTTCCATAGTAAATTTTAGTCGTAGGATGTTGGGAAGTCGTGGACCATTGATCCAACCCACTTCATGAGTTCGCCAATTCAAAAATCCGGGAGATTTGTTGTGATGTTCTTTGGAAACCGTTGAAGCCCATAGTCTCGAATCTCCTATCCACCATAGATCTTAACAGAGAATGTGGATCATAGATCCACTGTACTTCGTGAATTCACCATTTCAAGTTTCTGTGATGTTTGTGATGTGCGGAAAGGGAAACCTCCAAAGCTCTAGAGCCTCGAAGTTTCAAGGCTCTGGATAAGCGCCGAACTATTATCACTTGGTCACATCTGTGGTCACATGTTAATTAAGGGCTGAAGGAAAAAGGGGGCTAGCACCCAAAACTAAATTGTAAAACATAACATGGCTTGAAGATAGAGCTGTGGGGATTCTTGATCGACCAAGACCCGCAGAAAATGGATTCTGATATTCTTATGTTGAATCAGATTGTTTAAGTTATTCTAGAAAATTATTAAGGACTGATAGTCTAACAAAATTCAGTTGACTACACATTTTGCATAATTAACAATTATCAGAACCGAACCAAATTTTTCCATAGTGCAGAGAAATGGAGGAGGAATAGAACACGTATAGTTCAGAGAATGAAGTTAGAGGAATGGATGTCCATTTTGGATTTGAACAAACTCCAATGGACATGGAGAAGGAATAGATAAATACATGAGCATGATGAAAATCATTAAGATTTTGAAAAAAGATGTCGAAATTCACCAGTCAGATAACAAAAGGCTTAAGAAAGCCAAGCGAAAACATGAAGACTTCAATATGAAGTTAATGTGGAGCTTGGAAATAATTGAAAATAAGTTTGATAAGGAAATTGGATCCATCAAATCAGGGAGCCACAGGTTCCCTAATGAGGTAAGAAGAGAAAGAAGTGGTAACAAACATCACCAACACTCCTAAAGGCATTCCAAAAGAAGGCCACACAATAGTTCAAGTCCATATCCTACCAGAAATCATAGGATATCTGAAGTGGATGAAATGAAGGGTGAAATGAATAAGATCAAACCTCCTACTTTTTATGGAGAGCACCAGAAAGATGAACAGGCTGAGACATGGCTACTTGGCATGAGGAAATACTTCCAATTGCATAATTATTCTTATCATGCAGAGGGAAGAATTTCCATCTACTAACTTAAAGGAAAGGCCTCCATATGGTGGGATCGGCTGGTGAAAGTAAAGCGCCTCAAGGAGAAAAATGTGACTTGGAAGGAATTAATGAAACATTTTGAAAAGAATTACTTAGCCAAAAGATACTATGACAAGAAGATGAAAGAGTTCTTTGAACTTAAACTGGGAAACATGACTATAGATGAATATGAGAGGATATTTCTAGAGCTGTTGAAGTATGTCCCTTTCATTAAGGATGAGTTAGTCAAGATCCAGAGATATCTGAGTGGGGTGCCATCTTTCATCAGTGATGAAATCCAATATGATGATCCTAAGAATCTGGAAGAAACTATAAGGAGAGAAAAATTCTTATATGATCAACAAAAAGGAAAGCCTACTTTCCAAAAAGATTGGGAAGACAAGAGGAAGTTTAGGAGGGACCAGAGGAAGAAGGGGAACAAGCCACCATTTTTCATAAATAGTCCTCAAGGATAGCTAGCTTTGAGAGAGCCCAGGATGGTTGAAGGAGGTGGGAAAAGGCCAAGGCAGAGACCTATGAAATGTTGGGGCTATAAAGGAGATCATAAGTATAGGGATTTACCTCACAGAAAGGACAAGGTGATAGTTGTTCACCACATTCAGTAAGTAAAAACAATGGAGGACATGTGAAAAATAGTACCTAGGATCTATGCAACCCTAGACAACCAGCAAGTTGAGTTTCAATCACACATGATTGAAGTTGAAGGTAGGATCAATAACCACACCTTTACTATTTTAATTGATTTAGGGGCTAGTCATAGCTATATATATCCTAAGGTAGTGGAAAGATTTCAATTACCAAGAAGCAAGCATGGGAAATCTTGACTGGTGCAGTTGGCTACAAGAGCCAAGAGAAATGATGTTGAGTTGGTTAAATCATGTCCAATGGGCATGAATGGACTAAGTACCAAGGAAGATTTGAACATAGTTCCTTTGGGATCATCTGATTTCCTAATTGGTATGGATTGGTTGGACCAACACCATGCCATATTAGACTGTCATAATAAGGCATTTACTTGCTTGGATGAGAAGGAAATTGGAGAGCATTCCAAGGAATTCCCAGGGTAGTTACTATCCGAGAAATCTCAGCAATACAGCTGAAGAATTGTTACAAGAAGGGTTGTCAAATATTTGCAGCCCATATGGAGGAAGCATCTAAGGATAAGGTGCAAAATTTGGAGGATCATGCAATCCTGGAAGATTTTGAAGATGTGTTCAAGGAGGTACCAGGACTACCCCCAAAGAGAGATATTGATTTCTCTATAAATTTAATGCCTAGAGCAGCTCTAGTATCGAAGACTCCTTACAGAATGCGTACACCATAACTTAAGGAACTTGAAATGCAACTTGAAGAACTTTTAAAGAAGGGGTACATACACCCAAGTGTGTCACCTTGGGGTGCCCTAGTCTTGTTCATGAAGAAGAAAGATGGGAAATTGAGATTGTGCATTGATTTTAGAAAGTTGAACAAATAAACAATAAAGAACAAGTATCCTTTACCAAGGATTGATGGTCTCTTCGATCAGTTGAAGGATGCAAGGATATTTTCAAAGATAGATCTCAGGTCGGGATACCATCAGGTAAGGATTAAAGAGGAAGACATCAGAAAGACCGCCTTCAACACAAGGTATGGTCATTATGAGTTCACAGTGGTGCCATTTGGGTTATCAAATGCACTAGTTGTTTTCATGTGCTTAATGAATGGCGTTTTCTGAGAATATTTAGACAAGTTTTTCATTGCCTTTTTGGATGACATCCTTGTATATTCCAAGTCAGAAGAAGAACATGAGCATCATTTGAGGATGGTGTTGCAAGTGCTAAGAGAGAATCAAATGTATGCCAAATTGAGCAAGTGCTCATTTTATCAAAATATAATTCACTATTTGGGGCATATCATATCTGAAGAAGGGATAGAAATGGACCCTGAAAATATTGAGGCCATTAAAGGGTGGACAACACCTAATAATGTGACAGAAGTTAGATCCTTCATGGGTCTAGTTGGTTACTACAGGAGATTCATTGCAATGTTTTCAAGAATAGATCATCCCATCACTTCCTTGCAAAGGAAGGGAAGAAGTTTCAATGGACAACAAAATGTGAAATGAGCTTCCAACAATTGAAGCAATTGTTAACCAGTGCTCTAATTCTAAAGATTGTTGATCCAAATGAAGATTTTGTGGTTTTCACAAATGCATGCAAAGAAGGACTAGGAGGATTCCTCAGTCAGAAAGGATTTGTGATATGTTTCCAGTCCATAAAATTGAAAGAGCATGAAAAAATCTATGCCAATCATGATTTGGAGTTGGCAACCATAGTGCATGCTTTGAACAAGTGGAGGAACTTCTTCATGGGAAAGAGTTTTGAGTTGAGGACAGACCATAACGGTTTGAGGTACCTATTTGATCAACCTACCTTGAATTCTAGGCATAGTAGATGGTTGGAATTCCTCTGTGAATATGACTTTGATATCAAGAACATCAAAGGAGAGGAGAACAAAGTGGCTTATGCACTCAGGAGGAAAGTGCATGAACTGCATGCTACAACCATTAGCATGTATTATACAGTTCTCAAGGATAGAATTTTGGAGGCTACAAAAGCAAATTTGCAGTACATGGAAATGGTAACAAAGTTACAGCAAGGTAAGATGCTATATAAAATAGAAGATTATATATTGGAAGTTGATGGAATACTCCTGTACAGGAACATAATTTGTGTACCTAGTTCTCATGAATTAAGGAGTATAATCTTGAAAGAGATTCATAATGTGCCTTATGTTGGGCACTTTGCATATCAGAAAATAGTGGCAACAGTCAAGAGCCATTACTATTGGCCATGCATGAAGAAATAAATTTTAGAGTACATCGCCATATGTATGGAGTGTCAAAGGGTCAAAGCTGAGCATAGACACCCAACTTGGTTACTACAGCCATTACCCATCCCTAAGTGGAAGTGGGAAGTGGTGACAATGGATTTCATCACAAGATTACCCATAAAAAATAAGTAGCATGATTCCATCATGGTGGTGGTGGATAAGCTTATGAAAGCCATCCATTTTATTCCATTAAAGACTACTCACAAGTACATTAATGCTGCAGATATTTATATGAGGGAAGTAGCATGATTGCATGGAATACAAAAGACAATTGTGTCTGACAAAGACCCAAAGTTTACCTGGAAGTTTTGGAGAGGATTATTCAAGGGGTTCAGAACAAACCTGAACTTCAACACAACTTATCATCCTGATTCTAATGGACAAACAGAAAGATTAAATCAAGTGATAGAAGATATGTTAAGAATGTATGCGATGGACAAACCATCCATATGGGAAGACTACCTACACTTGGCAGAGTTTTCTTACAACAATGGGTGCCAAGCATCACTGAAGATGAGCCCATTTGAGGCACTTTATGGAAGAAAGTGCAACACCCCAATAAGTTGGGACAACCCAACTGATAGAGAAGTGGTTGGGCCAGAGTCGCTCAAGGAAATGGAAGAGAAAATGATTAAGATTAAACATAATTTGAAGGATGCCCAAGATAGGAAGAAAAAATATGATAACAAGAACATAAATCACACAGAATTTAAAGTGAGTGATCATGTTTTCTTGAAGGTGAAAGCCAACAGAAGTTCCCTGAAGTTGGGAAATTGTTCCAGGTTGACAACCAGATATTGTGGACCATTTGAAATTCTAGAAAGGATTGGACCAATAGCTTATATGCTTGCATTTCCCGCATGCTTAACTATTCATAATGTATTTCATGTCTCCTTTCTCAATAAATATATACTTGATGCTAATCATGTGATTGATTGGAATGTGATTTAGTTGGAATAAGAAGGCGCTTTACAGGTGCACCCGGTGCACATATTGGACCGGAAGGACAAGCAGCTCAAAAATCGAGCCATAAGGCTTGTAAAGGTCTAGTGTACTTGGTACGAACCTGAGGATGCAACGTGGGAGCATGAAGATGTTATGCAGAAAAAATACCCGCATCTTTTTGAAGATTTTGAAAATCTTGTTGATGTTGTGTAAATGAGTTGCATTGAGGATAGTGCAAAAATAAGGGAAGGGGATTGTAATACCCCAAGGCCGAGCCCCAGTTGTAATTATGAATGTAATGATGTTTTGTAGGATGGTGAGCCAAGTAATTATAAGCTGGTAGACTTATGTGTTTATTAGGATGGAGAGCCTAGACGCTAAGGCCAGTGGGCCTGATTTTGTATATGTAATTATGCATATTATTAATAAAAAAATACATCGTTGTGTGTAGATCGACCATGCAGAAAGAGTTATGGGGGACTAAAATCCACTGGGTAGGGAAAGGGATGGGGATGTGTGTTGATATTATGGTAGCTGTGGGAGGTATTTACCTTCATGTGTAAACCTGACGAGGATAGAATACTCCAGGAAGCAAGAAGAAACCCTAATGCATTGGCTAAAAACCCTAGAAGACTTCTCGGCTCAAGAAGATAATTTATATTAGGTTATTAGCCTCCAAGAGAAGAAGTTGGCCATAAATAATAATATATAATGAACAGAAAGATACCCAGAATGAGAAGTTGGCCTAGGCAGTTAGCCAGAATTAGTATAAATATAGGAGGCCAATTCTCATTATGGCAAGCAGTCTCAGAATTGCAGAGCAACACTTGTGCACATTGCAGTTGCCCAGTTTCTGCGCAGGTTTGGAGTAGAGCTTCCATTGCAACTACTGTAGCTAGAAGTTACACTTGGACTATCTCTTGGTTAGGGTTTGGACTATCTGATTAGCTCTTGTTGGTGCACTATCCTTGGGGAAAGGTGCGCTACCCTTTGTTTGGCTATCTAGCCTGGGGTTTTCTTCTGGATTGATTCTCTGTCAAGGTTAAGGTGCTTGGAGGGTAGCTTCGGCCTATGGTTGGGTGACAATAGAGATATTGTCAATGGTAAAATGAGAACATCCATTATATTCTAACAGGTTATGGGCCCAAACCTCCTTCATTCAGTCTAATCGCTAGAAGGAAACATAGTCAGAAGGATATTAAGCTTGTTGAAGAACTGCCACTAGGTTTTCCTAGTAGGAGCAGTCACCAAAGCACTGCCACTATCATAGTGGAATCCATAAAATACCACTTGATACCCTACATCTCCCATATTGACTCATCAAAGAAGATGTACGATGCCCTAACAAATATCTTCTCGATCATAAACATTGGACAAGTTATGAGTCTGAAGAATGAGCTCTATGACATGAAGATGAATGATGATGACATCATAACATCATACTTTGTGAGGATCTCCCAGTTAAGAGATCAACTACAAGCTATTGAAGAGATCACTTTAGAGAATGAATTGGTAAGCATAGTACTCAATGGTCTTCGCATGATGTGGGATGCATTTTCCACAAGCATGAACACAAGGAAGGAGTATCCGACATTTGAAGAAC
>JASDQU010101637.1:288556-305121 GCA_032191745.1 Picea mariana
CGTAAGGCTATAACTCTCAAACCGTGAGGAGTTATGTGACGTTCCACATACCACCAGAAATGGAATGACATTTACTATCCATATAGAATATTATTACCTGAAAATATATCAAAACTCATACCGTTATTCATCAAACAAACTTGGGTCCATTACCCAAACCCGAGTTCTCCAACTTCTCATGGCCATAAATCTCTAACCGTGAGGAGTTATGTGACATTTCACATACCACCGGAAATGGAATGAAAGGAACTATCCATATAGGATAGTTTCACTGAAAAATTCACTAATATTCATCTCATTATTCCACAAATAATCATGGGTTCTCTAACCATACTTCTAGGATAACTCAATCCGCAAAGCGTTTTCTGGTGAGGGATTTCACCATAAGGGGACCAATTTGGAGTTCATCCATTTATACTTATTATCAACCATGACAAGAAAATAATGAGTCATATTTACATTAAAAAAACTTGGGTCCACTATCCAAACCTCTGTGCTACTAGAATTCACTACTGTACTTTCTCCAAGGGTTGACAACAATCTACAATATCACTCTCCAATAGTTGACATCAATGACAACCAACAATCCATACCAACTATCCATCAACCTAAGCCAATTGTCTAACAAAATTTGTACGTGTTATTTTCTCTTCCACAAGAAAATGTATATATAGAATGTTTATGTCTGCTTAAAATTGCATTAGATATATATATATATGTGTGTATACTCGAGCATGTTAGTTTTCTGGAGTAGCATGGCCTGACATGGATGTGTCATGGATGTTACAAAATGGTATCAGAGCAGAAAGATGTTTACATTGTGACGTTTCCCGGCCTGTTGGTGGCTAGGGGCATGACATGAAGTATCTCCAACGCCCCCCTTGAACATCTCTATGGTGAAAATAAAGGATGGGTTCTGGAAATGAGGACATGTATGTAAAAAGAAGAACTAATAGTTGCTAGGAAACTGTGCCCTTTACTCCAAGACAACTGCGTAGAGAATGGAATTTCTTCTTAGTGAAGGTCTTGGTGAAGATGTCTACATTTTTTTCTACTAAAGGATAGAACTGGAGGTCGATGATCCCCTCGTGTATTAAGTCCTAAATGTAGTGCATGTGGATCTCGATGTGCTTCATCTGCTGCCTCTGAAATGTATCTCTGTAGAACTTTAGAGTTTTGTGGTTGTCACACCAGATGACGTTCGACCAATGAAACTGAATTCCCAACTCGGTGAGAAAATGTTGTAGCCACACAGCCTGAATGGTTATGTTAACTACCCCTCTTTACTCTTCCTTGGCTGAAGATAGAGAAATAACATCTTACTTCTTGCTTGACCAATAGATAGGCCCAGAACTAAGACTAAGTGAGTAACCATATGTGGACTTGCCATCAATGCTATCACCAACCGAGTCAGAATCAGTGAACCTAATGAGGTACAATGTAGAGTATGTTGCATAGTGAATCCCAAAGGTGATGATGCCTTGTACGTATCGAAGGATACGCTTTGGAACCTTCCAATGTAGCTCATGCGGCTCCTACATGAACCTAGAGACTGCTCCAACTACATAGGATAGGTTTGGTATGGAGTGTGTGAAATACAACAAGCTCCCTATTAGCTGTCTGTATAGTGTGTTGTCCACTAGTGGAGTGTCCCCTCCATCCTCAAGTATGACTCCTGATAGGAAAGGAGTCGGGGCAGACTTGCAGTCTGTCATGTGAAATCTCTCAAGGAGATCGCGTGCATACTTGGCCCGAGATAGTTTGGTTCTTGATGCATCCTGATTGATCTCGAGTCTGAGGAAGAAATGTAGTGGACCCATGTCTGTCATCAAGAACGTGTCATGCAAAATCCTCTTGACTACAACAATCATTGAAGTCAAGAAACCGATGATAAACAAATCATCAACATAAAAAACTAGGAGTAGAATTGAATCAACCGTCCTGAGCATATAAACATTCAAGTTTGACTTACAATGTACAAACTTTTGTGAGAATATGTAGGATTCCATCTTGGCATACCATGCCCTCGGGGCCTGCTTGAGGCCATAAATATATTTCTTTAGTCGACAAACCAAATATGAATCATGGACAAATCCCTGGGAATTCTCCATATATATCTCCTTAGGGAGATCGATGTGAAGAAATGCATCCTTCACGTTCATATGATGGAATTCTCATCCCTTGGATGTCGTAATTGCAAGTGCCAAATGTATGAAATCCATCTTTGCTACTAGAGCGAAGGTCTCATCATAGTAAATGTCGTGCACATCCTGAAATCCTTTGCAAACTAGCATTTCTTTGTATCTGCTAACCTATCCATCCACTACGCTCTTGATCCTGTAGACCCATTTTCACCTGATAAGTTTCCTTCCTGAAGGAAGGGGAACTAGATCCCAAGTCTGGTTCTCGAGGAGGGAGTTTTACTCCTCTTGCATGGCATATTCCCAAAAGGGATTTCTAGTAGCCTCTCCATAGGACTATGGATATGAAGACTGAACAAAGAAAAAATTCATGGGTGGCATTGGTTCAGTGGAAGTGAGTGCAATAGGAGGATCCTCAAAATCATATCAAGTCCTCCTAGTATCAACTAGATCCAAAACAAGATCTCATGCATCTCGAAGAGTAGTCTTGGCTCACTTGGGCCTCTTCTCTAGATATGCATTTGCATCTTCATGCAATGACTCTACATCTAACTGTGCTGACTCTGTATCTCGATCATATGAATCCTCGGAATCAGAACTCTCATCTAAATTAGAGTCGGCATGTGCATGCTCATCATCTCTGACAGGTGGAAGAACAAAAATGTCTACATGCGGTTGCTAAGGTACATGCAGGATACTTTCCTCGAATTGGAAACTATTCTCAATGAGTCTATATCCATTCACACCATCAGGGTATCCAACAAAAATACATTGTTCTATGTGGATCAAGTGTCTTCCTCTTCTCAGAGGGAATCATGGCCCATGTACGAGAACCAAATATACAAAAGTGGGTCACTTCTGGTTTGAGGTCACTCCAAGCCTCGTAGGGGGTCTTATCCTTGAAAGATATATGGGGATATATATTTTGGATGTAGGTTGCACAATTAATTGCTTCATGCCATAATCTCTATGGAAATGACTTTGCATGTAGCATGCAAGATGCCATCTCGTTTAGAGATATATTTTTTCGCTCAACAACTCTGTTTTGCTGCAGAGTATAGGGAACCATGTGCTGCAACTGAATCCCGACCTCAAGAAAAATATCTTGTATAACATGGTTGACATACTCCCCCCTATTATATTTTTAGAGGGATTTGATCTTCTTTCCTGAATGTGTTTCAACAAGGGATTTGAAATCTTCGAGGTGTTGAAAGACCTCTGATTTTTACCTAAGAAAGAAATTCCATGTGAAGCGTGAGAAATCATAAACAAAAATGAGAATGTACCTTTATTTACTAATTTATGGATGCAGAAAAGGGCCCATTAGATCACTATGGATCAGATCTAAAGAGGAATCCTTCTGAGTCTTTCCTTTGTCGAATTTTTCTTGAGGGTGTTTTCCAAGAACACATCCCTCACAAATTCCTTTGGAGAAGTGGATTTCAAATAGACCATCAACCATTCCCTGCTTTCTAAGTTATTTCATATATCTAAAATTTAAATGACCGAACCTTTCATGCCATATCCTACTACTTTCATCAGCATGGGTAAGCAGTAATGCAAAATCTAGCTCAATAAATTCAGAAAATGTGTAGAGTCTGGATTAATGATTTACCTCAATGATAACAACCTTGGAATCGGTTTGCATGTCATAGATATTCACTGCATTAGGTGTGAATATAAATTTCTTTCCGGTGCCCTATTTTGTCATCTCATACATAGAGAGAAGATTGAAATAAATTTTGGGAACGTGTAGCACATTCTCGAAGCTTCTATTTGTGAGTTCAACTCTTCCTTTCCCAGTGAATTTGAATGGAGAGTTTTCCCACATCATAATAGGAGGACCTTTGCATGCAACCAATGAAGAGTAAAATTATTTTTTGTCTTCCATGTGGTTTGATGCTATTGAATCTACAATCCAAGCATCAGGAGAGGAGTTGATGGCAATCAAAGCATGGCTAGAATTGTCTTTCTTGGGATTCTGATCTTTTGGCTTCCTCTTATTGGCACCATCAGGGATGTGATATCCAAGGTTGTTCTATTGAATTATTTTGGACATTTGATCTATCTGTTTCTACATACATTCAGATTCTGGATGGAATCCTTTATGGTAGTAAGTGCATTTCTCCCCTTTTCTTCACTTTTCACCTGTGTATCCAAAGGCATCTTTGAAGGGTTTTGAGTACCCTTCCTTATTTGTATTTGCATGTGATTTCCTTTTGGATTTGTCTTTAGATTTATGATTTTGATGACCACTACCATCTTTCACAGTAAGTGCATGCACCTTTGGGCCTTTGATTTTTCCCATATTGATGAGCTTGTTCTACTCTTGTGTCAGAGACTCGATAAAGGCCTCAAGAGAGGGAATTTTCCAGGTGGCTCTAGAGGCGAGCCTAACTGAATGAAATGTGGATAAAAACACTGAGTATTCTGGACCAAGTTTGGAGAGAATGGAAATAACGATTATTTTTCTCCTCAGATTTATCAACCCCACAAGCCTTGATTTGTGACAACAAATCCTTATATTTGGTAAAGAAATCTTGGAGATTGTCGAAGACTTTTGGATCTAAAGTGAGTAATTCCACCTCAAGAATGTTTCCCCTCATCTTGTACTATTTTCCAAAAATCCCTTCCATGGTGGTCCAGGATTCATTGGGGGTTTTACAGAAGGATATGTGAAAGAGGAGTTCAGGAGAAATGAGACTACAAATAGTTCCAAACACTTCATCCATTCGATTCAGATACTTGGATTTTTATATGGCTAATGTGGGTTCAATATCTGTGTTCATGGTTAACCTATATAATCCTCTTCTTCGAAGATGCACTATCATGTTTTCCTTCCATGCAAAGAAATTGTATGATGTAAGAATGAATTCTTTTGGAAATTCCATTTTTCCGTTGTCTTCAATATTCGTACCTGCAAAAAGAATCTGGTGTGTTTTTTTTCTAGAAATCTGTTGGCTTTGATACCATGTAAATGTGTTGAAACTAAAAAAACAATATCTAGCTAGAAAATGACATACACAGTTTGTAGAGAAAATATGAGAAAAGAGAAACATGAGAGAAAGAATGGAAGAATTCTCATTAACCAAATGAATGAATGATAATTTACACATGATATACTTTGTATAACTCAACTACTGTGCACTGGAGGAGAAGAAAATGCACCATAGTGGTGGTATAGAGTGACCTGGACACACACTGATAGTTACGGGAGTAAACTTCCACCTAGTCTAGTCTCTTATGCAGTTACGAGAGTTAACTTCCACCTAGTCTGAGTTAACTAGTCTCTCAGTCTTCATTTAACTAACTAAGACAGAGTGAAGTGAGGAGGATATTAGGGAATCATGAGTAATGTGCTATTCTGGTGATATACCCAAGGACAATGCACATTATTTGGTGATGATACCAATGTTGCATGGTGATGATCCCAATGTGGCATCTAGACTCCACTCAACTGATCAAACTGAAGTGTGAATTGAAGAGAATATTCTCCTAGAGGAATATTCTCTCTAGACTATAGGAGATTGAATAATGACTAGTAAACATAGGGAAAACCTTAGGAAAAAGAATTCTTAGGTGTGTGTGAAGTATCTCCAACAAAAGGTACCTATATAGAATTTGATCTAGATCTAGAACATTTCCTTCCAGTTTTTAGGCATGACAATTTGCTTACCTAATTTTGTAAAAAGCTATGTTCCATAGATGCTTTATGCAATTACATTCCATGAAGAGATGAGATGTAGCTTAATCATTTTGATTACAGAGGGAACAACTTTATGGTCCTTAGATTCCTCTTTTCTTCAAATTTGTAGCCATCTATAAATTTCCATGGATCAAAGTCCAACAAAATGTCTTAATTTTTGGAAGTCCATCTCCATTATAAATTACCTTCAATATAGTTGATCTCAAGGGTTGATTTTCTCTTCGATATAAGTGAAATATTATTTTTGAATTGTATAAGAATATCGATTTGCCTCCCATCCTATAATTTATTGGATTTTTTTGCTTCATGGATATGCTCCTTATAAATTATAAGCTAGGGCATCCCATTGATATTTTAATTGAACTAGAATGTCCAATATTTTTCAATTTTTCTAGAGATTAGAAGTGAGACTATTCCACTCAGTGATATCAAATAAGAGATATCTGTTTTGAGAGTCCATACATCCTCTTAGTTCAACAAGATCCCAAATTTGGTTTAGAGAAGACTTTCCGAGAATCCTATCTTCCTAGAGTCGGATTTGTTGACTTTTTCTAGGCACCCAAGAGAGAAAAACTCAAACGATGTGGGCTAATGCATTGCATAATTTCCAAATTGAGGAACTCCTTATCTCCATCATCGATAAGTATAATCTTCTTAGATATATTTTGTAACGTCCCCAACCACCAACAGGTCGGGCATTGTCACTAAGTAAACATGTTTTTTCTTTGATACCAATTTGAAATGTTTCACGGCCCCTCAGTAGGCTGAAAACACACTACCTCAGACACACACGGTCTCAAGCTCTGTTATAGGTAAATAAAATTGTCCATGCCCAGACATAGACCTACTAGGCAATGGAAGACCGAGCTCTTTGAGGAATAAATCATATATAAACTTAACATAATAAATAGAGATAACATGAAAACATACAAGCAACTAAACACCTGATATTATTACAAGAATCACAGACATGCACTAGAATACATCATTTAACCATTAATCACATAAATGATACTTATATCTTAATTGTAGTGCACCGACTATGTGCAGACCTTCCACGAACCTCCTAGCCTTAGACCATGCTACTCATCATTCTCAGCAGTGGGTCACCCTCAAGATGGGACTAAAATCCACCAGGAAAGGGATTCCTAGGCTAGGCAGGGACAACATGAAGTTGCATAGTACAACAGGAAGGATTTCCTCCAAGGAGCCACTTACGCCCACCTCTCACAGACTCTCATTCCCCACATTCATGTCCCGCCCCAGGAGTATACACCTTCATTGTCACACATTCCATTGGCTTCTCTACCACCCTTTATGGAGCTTCAACAACAAGCTAGACGAAATTCTCAAAGCTCTGTAGTTGCTACTTGACTCCCTCCAGGAGAAATCACTTCCTCAACACACGAGCATGGTGATGACAACAACAGAAATTGGATGTGGGAATGGTAATGACAGAACAATACGCAGGCAACCCATAGGATATAGGTACAACAAGTGTATTGATTCAGGCTTGTTGCAGAGGTTCATGTGGTTGGAGAATTTCAACAATGGTGTTCCAGGTTTTTCTTGTGCTTGTTGGGTGCGCTCGTGCAAAAATGGAAAAAAGGATCCCTAAAACAGTAAGAAATCCCACTTATATTTGCATGTTCTTGAGCTGACACGTGGCACTCATGAATCACGTTCCTCTCCACTTGGAAAACGTACCTTTTTCCCAAAGGAACTTAGGATATATTCATATCCCACTCATAACATTTAGAATAATAATATATTATTCTATTAGAATTAACATATTAATATTATCCCCCCATTTCCAGCCTCTCATCCCCCTTCCCTTACCCATCCTAGTGTATTTTATTCCCCTGTACTCTTTCTTTGTGTCTTGTCTACACGCAATGATGTTGTTATATTAATAATTATGAATACTTACATGTACAAAACAGGCTCCTGGCCTTTAACATCTAGGCTCTCTGGCCTAATAAGCACATAAGCCTCCTAGCTTATAAAACTTGGCTCACCAACCTATAAAACATGTTACAATTTATAATTACAATTTGGGCTCAACCTTGGGATATTACAATCCCCTCCCCTTATTTTTGCACAGTCCTCAGTGCAACTTATTTACACAACATCAACAAGATTTCCAAAATCTTCAAAAAGATGTGGGTATTCTGCCCACATAGCATCTGCATGCTCCCATGTTGCGTCCTGAGGACCATACCGGGTCCATTGGACCTTTACGAGCCCTATGGCTCAATTCTGGAGCTGCTTGCTTTTCCGGTCTAGTATGCGCACCAGACTCACTTGTAAACTACCTTCTTGATCCACCTGAATCACATTCCAATCAATCACATGATTAGTATCAGGTATATATTTATTGAGCAATGAGACATGAAATACATTATGAATATTCATGCATGAAGTCAATGCAAGCATATAAGCTACTGGTCCAATCCTTTCTAGAATTTCAAACGGTCCACAATATCTGGCTGCCAACTTGAAACAGTTTCTAAGCTTTAGGGAAATTCTGTTGGATTTCACCTTCAAGAAAACATGATCACCCACTTTAAAATCCCTGTGGGTTTTTCCTTTGTTAGAATATATTTTCTGTCTATCTTGGGTAGCCTTCAAATTATGCTTTATCTTTAACAATTTCTCTTCCATTTCCCTGAGCAAATCTGGCCCAATTATTTCTCTATCAATTGGGTTTTCCCATCTTATTGGTGTGTTGCACTTTCTTTCACAAAGTGCCTCAAATGGGCTCATCTTCAGTGATGCTTGGTACCCATTGTTGTAAGAAAAATCTACCAAGTGTAGGTAATCTTCCCATCTAGATGGTTTGTCTATCACATACATTATTAACATATCTTCTATCACTTGATTTACTCTTTATGTTTGTTCATCAGACTCAGGATGATAGGTTGTGCTGAAGTTTAGGTTCGTTCTGAACCCCTTGAATAATCCTCTCCGCAACCTCGAGGTAAATTTTGTGTCTCTGTCAGACACAATTTTCTTGGGAATACCATGCAATTGTGCTACTTCCCTCATATAAATATTAGCAACATTAGTTTCCTTGTGAGTAGAATTCAATGGAATAAAATGGGCAGCTTTCATAAGCTTGTCCACCACCATCATGATGGAATCATGTTGCTTGTTTGTTCTGGCTAATCCTGTGATGAAATCCATTGTCACCTCTTCCCACTTCCACTTAGGTATAGGTAATGGTTGTAGCAACCCAACTAGGTGTCTATGCTCAGCTTTTACCTTTTGACACTCCATACATCTGGCGATGTACTCTGCAATTTCTTTCTTCATGCCTGGCCAATAGTAATGGATCTTGACTGCTGCCACTGTTTTCTGATATCCAGGGTGCCCAACATACGGAACATTATGCATCTCCTTAAAGATCATAATCCTCAATTTGTGAGAAATGGGTACATAAATTATGTTCTTGTACAAGAGTATTCCATCAACTTCCAATCTATAATATTCTATTTTCTGCAGCATCTTACCTTGTTTTAACTTTGTTACCATTTCCATGTACTGCAAATCTTCTTTTGCAGCCTCCAAAATTCTGTCTCTAAGATCGGTTTGATACATGTTGATGGTTGTAGCATGTAGTTCATGCACTCTCCTACTCAGTGCATCAGCCACTTTGTTATCCTTTCCTTTGATGTGCTTGATATCAAAGTCATATTCACAGAGGAATACCAACCATCTACTCTTCCTGGAGTTTAAAGTAGGCTGATTAAAAAAATATTTCAGACCATTATGGTATGTCCTCAGCTCAAACCTCTTTCCCATGAGATAGTGTCTCCATTTCTTTAAAGCATGCACTATGGATTCCAACTCCAAACTATGAGTGGCGTAGAGACTTTCATGCTCTTTCAATTTACTGGATTCAAAACATATCACAAACCCATTCTGACTGAGGACTCCACCCAGTCCTATTTTGCATGCATCTGTGCAAACCACGAACTCTTCATTCATATCTGCAATCCTCATAATTGGAGCATTGGTTAACAATTGCTTCAATTGTTGGCAGCTCTTTTCACACTCTTTTGTCCATTGAAATTTTACCCCTTTTCTTTGCAAGGAAGTGATTGGGTGAGCAATCCTTGAAAATCATGCAATGAATCTCCTATAGTAGCCAGCTAGACCCATGAAGGATCTGACTTCTATCACATTCTTAGGTTTTTTCCACCCTTTAATGTCTTCAATCTTTTTGGGGTCTATTGTTATTCCCTCTTCGGATATTATATGCCCCAAATAGTGAATTTGATTTTGGAAAAATGAGCACTTGCTCAATTTAGCAATCAGTTGGTGATCTCTTAGCACCTGTAACACCATCCTCAAGTGTTGCTCATGCTCTTATTCTATCTTGGAATATACAAGGATGTCATCCAAAAATGCAATGAAAAACTTGTCTAAATATTCTCAGAAAACACCATTCATTAAGAACATGAAAACAACTGGTGCATTTGATAACCCAAATGACACCATTGTGACGTTATAATGACCATACCTTGTCTTGAAGGTAGTATTGTTGATGTCTTCATCTTTAATCCTTACTTGATGGTATCTTGACCTGAGATCTATTTTTGAGAATATCCTTGCATCCTTCAACTGATCAAAGAGATCATCAATCCTTGGTAGAGGATACTTGTTATTTATAGTTACTTTATTTAACTTCCTGAAGTCAATACACAATCTCAAGGTCCCATCTTTCTTCTTCAAAAATAACACTAGGGCACCCCAAGGTGACACACTTGGGCGTATGTATCCCTTCTTTAAAAATTCTTCAAGCTGCATTTGTAGTTCTTTCAGTTCCGGTGTGCTCATCCGGTAGGGAGTCTTTGATATTGGAGCTGCCTCATGCAACAAATTTATAGAGAAATCAATATCTCTCTTTGGGGGTATCCCTGGTATCTCCTTGAACACATCGTTAAAATATTTCAGAACTGAATGATCCTCCAATTTTGGCACCTTATCCTTAGGTGCTTCATCCATATGGGCTACAAATATTTGACAGCCCTTCCTATAACAATTCTTCAACTGCATTGTTGATGGGAATTCCTTGGACATCTCTCTGATTTCCTTTCTCATCCAAGAAAGTGAATCCCTTGTTATGACAGTCTAATATGGCATGGTGTTGGTCCAACCAATCCATACCAATTAGGAAATCATATGATCCCAAGGGAAAGATGTTCAAATCTGCATTGGTACTCAGTCCATTCATGCCCACTGGACATGATCTAACCAACTCAACAACCTTTCTCTTGGCTCATGTAGTTAGCTGCACTAGTCAAGATTTCCCATGCTTTCTTCTTCGCAATTGAAATCTTTCCACTACCTTAGGATCTATATAGCTATGACTAGCCCCTGAATCAATTAAAATAGTAAATTCATGTTTATTGATCATACCTTCGACTTCAATCATGTGTGATTGAAACTCAACTTGCTTGTTGTCCAGGGCTGCATAGATACTTGGTACTCTTATGCCCATGTCCTCCACTATTTCTGCTTGCTGAACATTGTGAACTGCTCTCACCTTGTCCTTTCTGTGAGGGAAATCTATATACTTATGATATCCTTTACAACCCCAACATTGCATAGGTGTCTGCCTTGGCCTTTTCCCACCTACTTCATCCATCCTGGGCTCTCTCAAAACTGGCTGCCCTTGAGGACTATTTATGAAAAATGGTGGCTTGTTCCCCTTCTACCTCAGCTCCCTCTTAAACTTCCTCTTGCCTTCCCAAGCTCTTTGGAAAGTTGGCTTTCCCTTATGTTGATCATATAAACACTTTTCCTTGCTTATGGTTTCTTCCATAGTTTTAGGTTCATCGTACTGGATTTTGTCACTGATAAAAGATGGCATCCCACTCAGATATCTCTGGATTTTCACTATCTCATCCTTAATGAAAGAGACATACTTCAACAGCTCTAGAAATCTCCTTTCATATTCATCTATAGTCATGCTACCCAATTTAAGTTCAAAGAACTCTTTCATGTTTTTGTCATAGTATCTCTT
Organism: Picea mariana; assembly: GCA_032191745.1. Classification (NCBI taxonomy): domain Eukaryota; kingdom Viridiplantae; phylum Streptophyta; class Pinopsida; order Pinales; family Pinaceae; genus Picea; species Picea mariana. Next base: position 300,435 of record JASDQU010101637.1, read on the forward strand.
GGTTAAGTACTTGTTTTTAAAATGTCTCTTGAATTCCTTCCATGTCACATTCGTCTCTCTGATGTTCCGTACTTGAACAAGCTGATCCCACCACATGGATGCCTTTCCTTTCATCTGATAGATTGTGATTCTTCCTTCGACATGAGAGGAATAATTATGAAATTGGAAATATTTCCTCATGCCTAGTATCCATGTCTCAACATATTCATATTTTTGGTGCTCTCCATCAAAATTAGGAGGTTTGATCTTATGCATTTCACCCTTCAGTTCATCCACTTCAGATCTCCTATGCTTTCTTGTACGAGGTGGACTTGAATTGTTTTGTGGACTCCTTTTGGAATGCCTTTGAAAGCATTGGTGATATATGTTACCACTTCTCTCTCTTATTTACTCATCAGTGAACCTGTGGCTCCCTGATTTGCTGTATCCACTTTCCTTGTCCAAATTATTTTAAATTATTTCTAGGCTCCACATTAAATTCATATTGAAGTCTTCATGTTTCTCCTTGGATCTCTTAATATTTTTGTTATCTGCCTAGTGAATTTGGATATCCTTTTGCAAATTTTTAATGATTTTCATCAAGCCCATGTCTTTAGCCATTTCTTCTCCATGCCCATTGGAGTTCATTCCTTCAACACCCAAATGGACATCCATTCCTCTAACTGCATCCTCTTGAATTTAAACGTCCTATGCCTCCTCCATTTCTTTGCACTATGTGACAATCCTGTTCAGTTTTGACAATTGCTAACTCTGCAAAATGTGGAGTCAACTAAATTTTGTCAAGCTATCAGTGTTTAATAATTTTCCAGAATAACATAAACCAATCCAATTCAACAACAAAAAAATATCAAACTCCATTTTCTGCAGGTCTTGGTCGATCAAGAATCCCCACAACTCTATCTTCGAGCCCTATTCTGTTCTCCAATTTACTTTCGGTTACTAGCCCATTTTTATGTGACCACAGAATGTGGCCAAGATCTAGGATTATAGGCGCTTATTCGGAACTTCGGGCCTCTAGATTCAGAACTTCAAAGCTCTAAATACTCATGCAAATCCAACTATCAATTCCCAGGAGCACCAATTGTGAACTCACAAAGGATAGTGGATAAACGGTCCATGGCTTCTTGACATCCAACGATGGATATTTTTTACGGAACTCCAGCTTCAGGAGTTTTGAACTGTCCATACTCTCAATTCTTTTAGAGTGTCAAATATCTAGACTATCACATCTTCCTCCACATACCCTCTACCGATTGACGGTCGAGATTAACTCCAGCCTCCGGGAGTTCTTGGCTCAAGAAACTGCAACACAATTTCCTCTAGAGTACCAAATCTTCGGACCTTGGGATCTGACACCACGCATCCTTTGCGATCAACGTTTCAGATATACTCCAGCCTTCGGGATTTCTCGACTCTATGTAAAACATAACACAATTCCTTTGGAGTGCCCAGTCTCCGGACTGCGAAATATTCTACTGCGTGTCCTTTGTGATCAATGGTCGATGTAGAATCTGGCCTTCAGGCCTTTGGGAGTCTTCGCACTTGAAAAAAATTCCTCTAGAGTGCTAAGTCTCTGGACTGCAGGATCTAGCGCCATGCATCCACTGTGACCAACGGTTGATATATACTCTGGCCTTCAGGGGTTTTCATTCTTAAACACTTGTTGACCAAGTTCCTCCGGAGTGCCAAGTCTCTGGACTGCAAAATCTAGCACCATGTGTCCACTGTGACCTTCAAGGGCCCCACTAACCATTCTCAAGAAAATTTCCACATGGTGGAATACTAAAAGTGGACACGTGGCCCAATCATACGAGTGACACATGTCACATTTTAACTGGCATTTCAATATTTGAAAGTACATAAGTCACTGCCACATGGCACACATCTTGCATGTCTACGTCATCTCATGTGATGTCAACAAGTCACGTCACTTCAAGACTTTGGGCTTCAGAGCTCCAAAATATTTTACACTTTCATTCCTCAAGTCTCCCGAACTCTGAACTCCTGAACTTATTTATCTTTTGGGGTCCACATAGTACAACTGTCAACAATCAAGTTGGTGGCACGTGCAATGGCTAGGAAAGGTCCACATCACCACAGGTGACGTCGTCATGCCACACCACTTCAGCTCTTCAACTTCAGGAGATTCCACACTAGCCCACTCCAATTCTCTTGAACATCGAACTCTGAATAAGTTGATCTTCTGACATGTGTATCCTTCAGTGAATGGTTTGGATGACCTTCAGACTTTGGGACTTCAGGAGTTTTCTCCTTAGCACTCTTTGTTTCTCCCAAATGTCGAATTCCCAAACAAGCCAATCCACCAACACGTGTCTCTTTCAATGAACGATCTGGATTAACTCTGGACTTCGGGATTTCATGGATTCAAGAATTTTTTCCTTAGCACACTTTGTTTCTCCCGAATGCTAAATTCCTGAACCAACCAATCCACCGACATGTATCTCTTTTGATGAACGATCTGGATTAACTCAGGACTTCGAGACTTTAGAAATTTGGGGATTCAAGACTTTTCACCTTATCACACTTTGTTTCTCCCGAATGCTGAATTCCCAAACCAGCCAATCCATTGACATGTGTCTCTTTTGATGAATGGTTTGGATTAACTATGGACTTTGGGACTTCAAGAATTTGGGGATTCAATACTTTTCGCCTTAGCACACTTTGTTTCTCCCGAATCCTAAATTCCCGAACCAGCTAATCCGCTGATAGGTGTCTCTTTTGATGAACGGTCCGGATTAAATTTGAACTTTGGGTCTTTGGGACTTCGAGGATTCGAGACTTTTCTCCTTAGCACACTTTGTTTCTCCTGAATACCAAATTTTTGCACTGTTGTGAGATCTACAGCTCAAAACCATTCACGCGCAGATTTGTCGGTTGAGATCTATTTTTCACCACTTCGTATTACCTTCTTCTCTTGGCTTGATCTAATGGTTCTGATATGTCTTCGGCCAAAACCAACGGTCAAGCAATTATCCCCAGATCTACGGTGTAGATCCACTCCGGGACTTTAGAACTTCGGGCTTCGACCACTTTTTCTCTATAACACATAGACTTCACTGAAGTTACAAAGTCCGAAGGACTTGGAGGTTAAATCTCATGCACCTTTTCCCATATCCGACGACTGGAAAAAGTTGGCCTTTCCCTTGTGTAGATCTTACACCCCAAACCCAAGCTTGCGGACCAACACAACGGTTGTTGTGGCTTCTTTCTCTATTGCCATTCCATAAACCGTTATGTCTCCTGAGCTTCATAACATGGTCAAGGTATTCTCTTGGCACCCAACGATGCTCTTAACTCATATTTTGTTTGTTTCGACAACAATTTCTTTCCAAAAAAAAATCTTCAACTTCCACTAACATGGTCCATCCAGGTTCAATGTTGAAACCATGGCTCTAATACCATTTTGTAACATCCCCAACCACCAACAGGTCATGCATTGTCACTAAGTAAACATATTTTTTCTCTGATACCATTTTGTAACGTCCCCAACCACCAACAGGTCGGGCATCATCACTGAGTAAACATATTTTTTCTCTGATACAAATTTGAAACGTTTCTCGACCCCTCAATAGGTCGAAAACATGCTACCTCAGACACACGCGGTCTCAAGCTCTATTATAGGTAAATAAAATTGTCCATTCCCAGACATAGACCTACTGGGAAATGGAAGACTGAGCTCTTTGTGGAATAAATCACATATAAACTTAACATAATAAATAGAGATAACATGAAAACATGCAAGCAACGAAACACGTGATATTATTACAAGAATCACATACATGCACTAGAATACATCATTTAACCATTAAGCAAAAAAATGATACTTATCTCTTAATTGTAGTGCATTTGATTGTCTGCATACCTTCCACGAACCTCCTAGACTTAGACCATGTTGCTCATCACTCTCAGCAGTGGGTCACCCCTGAGCTAGGACTAAACTCCATTGGGCAAGGGATTCCTAGGCTAGGCAGGGACAATAGGAAGTTGCACAATACAACAGGAAGGTTTTCCTCCAAGGAGCCACTTACGCCCACCGCTCATAGACTGTCATTCCCCACATGCCTGTCCCACCCCAGGAGTATACACCTTCACTATCACAAAGTCCATCGACTTCTCTACCTCCCTTTCCAAGGCTTCAACAACTTGTCGAACAAAATTCTCAAAGCCCTGTAGTTTCTACTGGACTCCCTCCAAGAGAACTCACTTCCTCAACACGCGATCATGGTGATGACAACAACAGAAACTAGACGTGGGAAAGGTAATGATGGAACAATACATAGGAAACCCGTAGGGTACAGGTACAACAAGTGTATCAATTTGGGCTTGCTGCAGAGGTTCATGTGGTTGGAGAATTTCAACAATGGAATTCCAGGTTTTCCCTGTGCTTGTTGGGTGTGCTCATGCAAAAATGGAAAAAAGGATCCCAAAAATAGTAATAACTCCCACTTGTATTTTCATGTTCCTGAGCTAACACATGGCGCTCATGAAGCGCATTCCTCTCCACTTGGAAAATGTACCATTTTCCCAAAGGAACTTAGGATATATTCATATCCCACTCACAACATTTAGAATAATAATATAGTATTCTATTGGACTTAAGCTCTTAATCTTAGCCCCCCCCCCCCCTTCTAGCCTCTCAGTCCCCTTCCCTTACCCGGCCTAATGG
>JASDQU010101637.1:333829-346478 GCA_032191745.1 Picea mariana
CTCGTTGTGCAAATACACTATGCATCTTTTGAATCTCTCTGTTGCGCAACGAGCATGCTGGGAAACTATGACAGGGACCTAGTTAGCTCATGAATCAACAATCAAAGAGATACATGTGGCAGAAGAGCATGCTGGGAAACTATGACAGGGACCTAGTTAGCTCATGAATCAACAATCAAAGAGATACATGTGGCAGAAAAGACTCAGTTTATAGGAAACAATCCCGATAACTAAGGCAACAGTGAACATATGGAAAAGTTTTTCGAGAACAAAATGGCAAATTAAAGAATCTTTGTCAGATTGATAATATGACTCTTGTTAACATGTGGCAGAGCTTATTTTAATATCCCTAAGACTATGATCAATATCAGCGAGGAGTTCCATATTCAAAGGTATTTGGCACTAAAGCAACAAGTCAAAATTCCAGGATTTGAAGAAGAATATAAGGAGAATATCCAGGCATKCAGATGTACAGGTGGAAGTAAAGTGTAGATTTCAATGGATAAGTCCAAGCTTCAGAATACCAAAGCATTATTCATTCGAGGCTTATTCTAGCCTAATTTTATTTTTAGTATGTAGATTGGATTTGATTCCAAGAAATTAGAGATAGTTTGTTATTTTATTTGTTTATTTATTTCATGATTTGTAATGGAAGAAGGGTTTGAATTTCAGCCAGAGAGGTTATTCGAATGTGTATAAATTTCTTAGAACATCTTTATGAATTAATAAAAAAGTAATATGCTTTTAGAGGTAAAGATTCATTGCAGTGTTGTTGGTGTTGTTCTCAGTGTGTTTTTCTTGTTAATTTTTATCTCCATTATTGTTTGTTCTTTCTAGTATTTAGTTGAGAGTAAATGTTTGGAATTCATCTAGATTTGATGCTGCACTCATACAGTAAATAAATTTTTAGGTGTTAAGTATTTCATGTTTAGAATTCATCTATATTCGGTGCTCTATCTATGGAAATCTATCTCCTTTATGTTTTTCTTCTAAAGTTACATTAATAACTCACCCTTTATTAGGTGCTCTTAGTGTAATGGGCTATCCTTTTTGTTTTTCTGCTGCCATCGGAATATTGATCATTTGTTGAAGAACAAAACTTACTTTGCCTTTGCTTTTTGAGAGTACACCATCAACTCTTGACTCAATATTTTTAAGTTCCAAGCTTTGAATCCATTGCACAATGGTTTCCTTCTCTTGCTTGTCCTACCAACCCTTTAAAAAAAAAAAAAAACTGTCCTATATATGACTCTTAATTAATTCTTTGAACTATTATCAGTCATTAGACATGTGAGAAATCCCTCTCTAGTTGGAAGGGTCAGAGTCCAACCTAAAGTTAATTTGAGGTTGCCTTGAGATTTCTTTGATACAAGCTAAAGGAATTACCAAGTGATAACATAGTAGATTGGTCAATTGTAACATATATATATATTTAATAATGAAATATACTACATTATATTTATATTTTTTACCTTTACTTTATCTTTTAAAGAATATTTTATATATTTACTTCTATGTTCATTTCTCAAACCATGTTTTATATACTTTAATTTTCCTTATATTTAATTTTACAAAATTTATTTGGTCCCTTTTTTTTTCCTTAAAAAATAGTTTATAAGATTTGTTAATATAATTTTAAAATTTAGACGAACAATAATATTATTATTTGCAAATAAATTTTGGTTACTTGTTGGTTTATAAAGGAGTAGATTTTTATTTTTATAAGATGCTTTTAGGTTTTGGACTATTATCCTATTTATTTACATCCAACGAAGATGAGTTTTTTTCCAATCATAATCACTTTTAAGTCATTCTTTAAAACCAAAAGGAAGTTTCAACCAATAATTAGTATCCACTAGGTACCTAGTATGCCATCTAATCACTTTCAGGTCATACTTTAAAACCAAAAGGGATTTTCAACCAATCATTAGTATCCACTATGTATCCAATATTCCATCTGATCATCATTCAAGCTAATAGAGAGTGGTCACGTAGTATGCAAAATAACCTAGCCTTTAACCCCATACATGAATCTTGGATACTAAAAAGTTGTTGGAGTTTAACCTCATGCCCAAGAGGAATAAAATTTCATCACTTATAGATAATAATATTCAATTTGTGAAAATTAATATTATATTAAATTGATAAAATAAACTCTAACTATTTTCTTGTTTCTTTGACTTTAGGAAAGATTTTGACACTATGTCTAGGAGCAACCTTTGGAATAGGTTAGAAGAGCTAAAAGTTCCCTTTGGTTTGAGAGTTGTTGTGGTAAGGTTGTATGAGAATGTTATTGCCAAGTTTAAGAGAATGAGGGTTGGTTAGAAGAAATTAACTGCAATATATGAGTCAATCAAGGTTGTCCCCTATCCCCTACCCCTTTTGTCATTTACATTGACAAGTTAGAAGATTTTTTGGAAGCCGCAACTTGTGTTTGACCAACTCTTTCTAGTATAGTAATCATCCTTCTCTGTGTCGATGCTATTGTTCTTATGGCGAGGAATCCCTATGACCTTAGTAAACAACTGAGAATCCTCAAGGACTTCTGCTCTAGTACTTGTATCATTGTGAATACTAACAAAACGAAGGTTATTATAATTAATTTCAAAAAGATCACCTATGATAATTTTGTATATGCCAATAATATCTTGGAGGAAGTGTCTTCGTACAAGTATCTTGGAATTGATATTCATCATAAGCTCAATTGGAACTATAGCATTGAGAAAAGGATAAATGGAGGGTGGAAAGCTTATTATGGGCTTGAAAATAATTGTAAATTAACAAACCTTTGGCTATGAGATAAGAAAAATATCATCTTTGAGACTCTTTTCACTCTTGTTATCTTGTATGGTTGTGAAGTTTGGGCATGCAATATCTCTCGAGAATCCTAGAGAAATATAGAACAAATCCAAAAGAAATTTGTAGATTATAATCTCAAAATTACAAGCAATACACCCTATCATATCCTCCTCATCGAAGTGAGCCTTTCCCCCATTGAGAGCACAACTATGATTAGGTACTTAAAGTACAATAACAAGATAAAAAACATGGATAAAAAAGAGGCTCCTCAAAATTTCTTCAAAATCTAGCCAAAATTACCAATGACTCAAGCAGGGATGACATACTGATGCCAAGTCTTGGCTAAATCATTGGGGAATAAAATAATAAGTTATTCTGCAGAATATCGATGATATTAAAAATATTGTACAAGCTAAATTTAAGAGAATCTATGGTGCGATAAAGAATTAGAGGATAAAAGAAAATTAAGATATTGTAAGGAGGTGGTTAACCTAACCTTGAAGATAAAAGATATCTCTCTGTTTTGACTAGCGTACAGAAGATAAACAATATTGCTAAGATAAAAACTAATTTTCATGAGCTGCATAGTGAAATTGGTCATCGAACAATCCCAAAAACACCATGGAAAGAAAGAATCCGTCACCTTTGTGACACCAAGAGAGTTGAAAATGAAAATCACTTTCTCCTAGAATGCCCTGCATATACCCAAATTAGATCTCATTTTCCAAATATTTGCCACAATATCAACCTTCCTAACCCTCTAAATCATCAAAATTTTAGTGATATTGGAATGCTTCTCTTAATGCTTTTCAAACATCAAAATAACATTTTAAAGAAATCCAAATAATCTTTTGTTTTTCTTAAAGTCCAATAAACCAATTTTGGTCTTAGTAGATGTTAACGATCATCATCATTATTATATTTATTTATTTTTAAAATTTATTTATCAAAATTTTATTTTTTATTTTTTTAATATAAATTTAAAAAATATTTATCTATATTTATAAATAATATCTTTAATAAATTTATCAATATAAATAATACTTATTATAAAAAAATAAAAAATTAAATCATATATTAATTAAGTAACATAAAATAATCCCTTAACTCCATACCAATTATGAACCAATTTGAACTTTAAATTTGATAAAATAATCTCCAACTACTTTGCATGTGTATACTACTATATCCATGGTAATACTTACCAATGCAATCATTGATTGCGAGATTTATTATATAAAAGATTACAAATTTACACAACTCATCTTACGAAAAACAATAATTTTGAAAATTGTGAACACACATTATGCAACGTTGCTAGTTGCAATGTATGTATCTCGATATGAACACCTAATCACATAAATGGTGGAGCACTTTCAATGACAAAATCTTGGTACCATAAAATTAAAAGGATTATCTTTGGTTTCTCATATCTCCATGGGCACTCTTATTTATGAGTTTACATTCCAACATTGGTTGGAACTTTGGAGTCCATATATATATAGAATTTGGCAAAGTGTTTTTTATATAATCAATATTTCAATCATATCATGCAGGTTGACTTGGGTTTTTGGAGGGCCATATTCCAATCATATCATGCTTGTGCCATTCATAAGTGAGTACGTACATCTTTGGAGGTACATATTCCAATGATATCATGCTTGTGTTATTTCATAACTAATTACTTCATATCATGCTTGTGCCATTTCATAGTACTTGTATCTAGCCATGTGATTGAAATCAAGTAGAAAAAATGCAATGATTATAGTTTCAACCCTTTGTAATTATGGAGCATCTATATATAGTGTTGACATGTGTCTTTTACAGTTTAGTAAGGAAGAAATGTGTAATTCATTTTGTATTCAATTTGGAGTTGCTATGTGTTATTTTTAAAAATAGTAAAATATTAAGTAAATAAAAACATATAATGTCAGTTCTAATATAAAGTTATAAGAGAAAACTTTAAAAGACACCACTAACAATTGTCTTTGCATTGACTGAAATATTATTGTAGGTATTGTAGAAGACAATGTGATTGGCATAGCTTGATCAACAATTTCCATAGAGATTGGCATGATTGAACTTCATGGAGAAAATTTGTCATTTTTTTATTGCACACTTACAACAAAAAGCATGAGCACTTGAGATTATAGAAATTGCCCTATTTTATTTGACTTGATTAATAATTATAGGATTGAAGCTAGAAAATAAATGACAAAATTAGAACTTGCTAACCTTTCATCCACAATAGCTCTTTTTCACATATGTGCTCAATGCTCATAAAGCATGGCTAAATACAAATAAGCAATGGCCATATAAAGTTACAAATAGCMAAAAAAAAATATGACTACCTAAGTTGTTCATATCCAATGACCTCACATTGATTAGTAATAGTTATGTAACATTACTGCAACTTTAACTTTGATACCAATTTCAAATATAATTATAGCATGCTAGAATACTCATGAAACTAACAAATGATTTTGAAATCCACGAATGCAAATCATTCAATGCAACCACAACATTTACACAAAACATTTACACAATGGAAATAAACATGAGAGGTGTTACARAGATATAACACTTWTTTCATAAAATAATTGACTCGAACTAGTTGCATATGAGRGACATTCCTCCCAAATGTAGGTTTTTTGTTACATTTYTATCAACAACAAGCCACCCTCAAGCTAGGGCTCTGAGTCCACAAGGAGGKTCCRACTCTCTAGACTATCCATTGTCCACACACAACAACCCAATACCCAAGTTTCTAACTMCAWCAACAATTCCAATCCACACTCCCTCTTTCCCCTAAACCTACACAACCCAAGGAATGAGGTTCCCTTATTTTCCATGTAGTCCCTTGGGCCATCCCATTTTCCTCCAGAGATGCAGTGCATGGTTGGCTAGGAAATCTCTTAGTTGGGTACTCCATGAATTCTTAGCTATTCTAAGAGTGCCCATAGCAGTATTCTCAATTGAGTAGTTTCATTAATAAGAAACACCCTTTCAAGCACACAACCTAAATTTCCAACATAAAACTTATCTCAACCAAGTTTTCTTCATTCAAAATATGGCTAGTGCTCTTTCCCAACACCTAGCTCCCCTCTTTCTCTCCAAACATGTCTTGTAAAAACTTCTCCCACTTCCTACTCAAATTTCCCTTTTCTCCATGCATGCTTTGAATCTCACACATTTCCGAAAAAAGATTGTACCCAACCCATGCTTTCATAGTTTGTTGAGATGAACTTTCCCACCAACCTCTTACATGAGTGTACTTATCCCATACTTTAATATCTAGGTGAGATGACTTACACACCAACCTATTACATGCATTTATTTAATGACCGATTTGAAATAAACCAAAGGGGTAAATATCTAATAACAAAAATGGTTTATAAAATAATGGCTTGGGTTATTAGGCATGTGGAACCCCTCTACCCCCTTGTCCACACACAACAACCCAATACCCAATTTTCTAACTCCAACAACAATTCCAATCCACACTCCCTCTTTCCCCTAAACCTACACAACCCAAGGAATGAGGTTCCCTTATTTTCCATGTCGTCCCTTGGGCCATCCCATTTTCCTCCAGAGATACAGTGCATGGTTGGCTAGGAAATATCTTAGTTGGGTACTCCATGAATTCTTATCTATTCTAAGAGTGCCCATAGTAGTATTTTCAATTGAGTAGTTTCATTAATAAGAAACACCCTTTCAAGCACACAGCCTAAATTTTCAACATAAAACTTATCTCAACCAAGTTTTCTTCATTCACAATATGGCTAGTGCTCTTTCCCAACACCTAGCTCCCCTCTTTCTCTCCAAACATGTCTTGTAAAAACTTCTCCCACTTCCTACTCGAATTTCCCTTTTCTCCATGCATGCTTTGAATCTCACACATTTCTGAAAAATATTATACCCAACCCATGCTTTCATAGATTGTTGAGATGAACTTTCCCACCAACCTCTTACATGAGTGTACTTATCCCATACTTTAATATCTAGGTCAGATGACTTACACACCAACCTATTACATGCATTTTTTTAATGATTGATTTGAAATAAGCCAAAGGGGTAAATATCTAATAACAAAATTGGTTTATAAAATAATGGCTTGGGTTATTAGGCATGTGGAAACCCTCTGCCCCCCCACCCCGCACCCCATGCCAATGCCTTTAGCTCCCTCTCTTGTGGAATCATAAACCCCCAAGGTTACCATCCCTCTCATATCCTAACCAATGATTTATTTTTATTAATCGATGTATGCACCTTTACAATGTTAGATTCTCGAGCCTAAAATCATTACAAGCTCTTCAACCCAAAACATATTGGCTCACCAACCTAAATCACATTTGCAAAATTACATTAAAACATACGGGGATTAAATTAACAATCTCAAACCTTTAATTTTTGTGTTGTCCTCAGTGCACATCACTATACATGTGTACACACATATTACAATCCTAGTCTCTTTGGCCCTTAATCATCACATGCTCTCTGGTCCAAAACATATATAATAATTTGATAGTTTAATAACCCTTGCAACAATTTCAACCAACAATCTCTCCTTCCCCTCAATCTTCACAACCCAAGGAATGGGATCCCCTTATTTTCCATGAAGTCCCTCAGGAAATCCCCCTTCCTTCTAGGGCTCTAGAACATACCAACTAGGAATTCTCAAAGTTCCGGAGTTATAAACTCCGTCTACAATACTTTCACAATTTGAAAATTTATGCTTGCAACAATTTCAACCAACAATCTCTCATTCCCTTCAACATGCACAACCCAAGGAATGTGATTTCCTTCTATACACCATAGCCCCTCATAAAATATTCATCCTCTCCAGGGATCCAACATAGATCGACCAAGAAGTCTCAAATTTGCAGCTCCAGAAACTCTAGTTGCAACAAATTCACAATTTATTGACTCTTGTAGCAGTTCCAATTCCAACCAACAATCTCTCATTCCCCTAAACCTACACAACCCAAGGAAGTGTACTCCCGTTCCAGGGCTCCATCATATGTCATATAGGAAGTGTCAAAGTTGTGGCTTCAAGAACTCTAGCTTGAATAATGAAGTCTCAAAACTTCCAAAGTAGTTGTAGTTATGCCTCCTGCATCACATCTTCTATCTCCCACTTTGTTTCTCCTGAGATATAACAATTCCCCTAGAATTTTACTCATTCCATGCTTTTGTTCTTGAGCTCCATTTCCTCTAGTTACCTCCTATCTCAGTACTCACTTCATGTCTTCATTATTTATCTGTTCCTATAAAAACCATCAAGAAAATATACACATTATAGTCATTATAAAACAATCACTATCTTATCCACAAGATTCCTCAACTCTGCAATATAACATTTATTTAAGAGTAAGTTTGTAACCATAGACCAATACTTATATGTATGGCTATTTATGCATTTCACAAATATTCCATGGGAAAGAACTCAACCTCTTACACAACCTCATGAATTTGGCCACATGCATTGTCAAGCTACCTCTTCCTTTCTATACTCACCCTCCATGCTCATGAATGCCCTTCACTGCTACACAATACCTCGAGTGATCCATCTTTCCAATGCTTTCACATTCAAGGAGAGCTCCAACTTACTACCATACCTCTACTAGTAGTATGTAGCTAATTAATTAAGGAAATTATAGGATTCTAGTGTCATAACAATGACCTTCTTCTCGATATTTCCAACTTCAAAAATCATTATCTCATATGTATCACGCACATACAATTATAATGAGATATCATAGCAATTTCACTCATTAAGTTTCAAATACATTTCATAAAGGGAATCAAATTTCCCAAGTATGAGATTCTTTCTCATAACATTTGTCTCTTAAGGACTTATTGCTCATGGGTCCTTAAGAGCAATAGGTCCTTATGAGAAATAGGTATTGGATATGAAATACCTACTTCTATTGCACATCCAAGACCACTCTTATTGCAATCTATATCAACTTTCATTCGGGTAAACAATTGTTAGTATTTATGCACATCACCCTTTTACTGCAACATTTGCAAAAATCCACGAAGTGATCTCAGAATTATAACATACTAATAATTCAATCACTTCCAACCACTAATAATATTAAATGGAATGGAATTATCATTTCTTATATATGCGTTATCAACATACCAATCTTTTCACAATGCAACCAAACATTACCAATAAAACAATATGCCAATACCCATTGCCAAATTTACTCAATGCATCCCTGCATTGATTCCATAATACCACATATCATGTATTCCTCGATGGTGAGTTGGAAGGTCTATCCAATGCCTCGACACGTAAACTAGCATATTCCTCATTACTTGATTGATCATTTGGATACCTTCCTCTTTGACCCATACACAACACCAAGAATATAATCATGCAATGCTCTTAAGTGTCGATAAAGAGGTTGCAGTCCAAACATTGATTATAAGTAAGAAGACCATTGACTACTTGTATAGCACTATAGCCCTTCATGTCCAACCGCATCATTTTCTCACACATGGATAGCTCTATCGACATACACTTTTATAATATGAGTATATCCTCTCACTGCATTGGTTATGAAGTCATACCCAATATGACATGCAATTAAATTTCATATTGTTGCATTTCAAGCATTAAATAACATTTGTATACTCAAGGTCCTCTACCTTTACATATCATTTCAAATACTAAATTTTAACTAAGGGAACTCTTTCCTCAATTCTCTTCAACATCTATGCATCATAAGCAACCAAATGCATACATGCATGGTTGTTATCAAATTACTTGATGCTATCTGATCAATTGGTATTTTGTAGAGGCTTGCAGGCTCCCTTCACCAAATTCTTGATCAACATTTTTACCATCCTCTTTTGTCTTCATATGGATGGTTTTCATATGCCACGACAACATCATCAACATATTCAAATATTCTATAAACATTTTTCCTATATACATAATCCATCATTAGTCACATTCAATTATCATAACATCATTATTTCACATAGATAAACAAGACTATTCCTAGTCTATAATCATGTGATATGCATGTCTAGTCATTTCTACATGTACCTATGCATATCTATATCCATCTAACATTCATTTTCAACATGCCTACTATTGCATATGCATTCTATCTTTCCTGTATGTAGTTTGCACCACTTGTAATATGTTCTTTAGTGCATATTTATCCCTTCTTTTCTACTATAGGCAATTTTTCTCGAATCCATCTAGATCCTTGCTTCCTTGTGTTCTCTCGTTGTGATATTATATGCACTATTGTTCCTTGATCTAAACATTTTCCATACAAGTCCTACTTGGCCATTTTTCAATTCCATCCAATATGTCCTATTGGTAGCTTCCTCCACTTAGGCAATCGTGTCCCAACTTTATCTTGTCGAAACCTTCCAATACATTGGAATGATGTTTTTTTATATCATCCCATCTTCTTAAAGCTGCAATATCCTCCAACTAGATCAATCATTCTTATTATAGTATCCCTTTATTATAATAAGAATTAATCATTCTTATTATGATTAATTCCATGTAAATCCCTCTTCTATCTACTCAATACCAATCTACTCCCATGGAACATTGTATTTCTCCATTGGAAATTTAAGGTGAATGCACCTTCATTATTCCATCCCCTGATTTTTTTTGCACTTGTACACTACTTCCACTATGCACTTCGATAATAGAAGTTGATTTCTTAGTCTATATACCTTTAGAAAAAAGTTTCTAGTTTATGGCTTGCAACTCTTTTCGAGACATTCTCATGTTCTAACATAAAGATGACTCACATATCCCACAAATCACACATCGCCTAATGAGATCCTTTTCCTCAATTACAACAAGATTTGAATCCACTATTATGTAGCTCCTGTATCTATATTCAAGGTTAAGAAGATTTTCCTTACCTTGCTACGCATGTTAATTCCATTCTTCACCTACTAGCTTGTTCCATTCTTATTTTTGTCATGATTGTTTTGTTGCATCTGCTAATTAGTTGCTATGGTCCTAACCTTCATAATTATTTTCTTCATGATTTCACCCTAGAGTTATATTCTACAATAGAGCCACACAATATTCATTCATTGTATCTAATCATATTCTTAATAGGCCTTTGACATAACACTCTATCCTTGAGTGTTCCCCTACTCCTCAACAATATCCCATTATTAAAAAATCAACCCCTTTTCATTGTTAGGATGTTGCACTTTCATATGTGCCTCTACACCACTACATAGGCACCATCATGAGCATATGTAGTCTTCCTTATCCAATAATCACACATGGCATGTACCTCTATCATTTCGAAACATTTTTCTAAAATTGACATTGTTTTGGGAAACGTTTTTTTCAAGCGGTTGCATGGTTCACAGAGTCTAATTCCCCTTTTTCCTTGCATCTTTATGAAACAACCAGATGCTTCCGTAAAGAAATTAAAGTTATAATGAGTTTACCCATGCTTTAATATGAGTTTTGACCTAAGAGTTATGGCTTCCTGAATTTCCCATTTCTACTAATTTGTGCCATTTTCCCTTGGTGCAATTTGGCACATAAGCAATCTTCTACGACTTGTAGAAGAAAATATGTTAGGAATTAGTAAAACATAGGTATCATGAGACAATAGTATTCTTGATAGTGAGTACATAAAAACTTTCATATTCATAATTTGATGGTTGATTCAAATTCTACATCCATCTAGATTCGTTAACTTTATTCTTTTTGCATTTTCTCCAAACTTAAAATTGTTAGTAAAAAACACTATCTCCCAAATTGAACAGATTTAAAGCACTTTCTAAGGAAAAATTTATTAGATTGATAAGGAAGTAAAATGTTGAGTAAACAATTTTCTTTCGTATTTGTAATCTGGGATCCCTTTTCCTCATCTAAAGTTCTAAAAAATCCCCCAAAAATGATCCATATTATATTTTTCCCCATTTTGTCATCTCTACTCCAAAACCTTTGGAATTTGACCAAAAAGTATCTTCTTATCTTGTTTTTGGACTCCCCATATCACTAATACTTATTATAAAAAAATAAAAATTAAATCATATATTAATAAGAGCATAAAACAATATCCTTACTCTATACTAATTATGAACCAATTTGAAATTTCAATTTGATAAAATAATCTCCAACTAATTTGCATTTGTATACTACTATATCCATGGTGATACTTCCTCACGCGATTTATCATATAAAGATTACAAATTTACATATCTTACGAAAAACAATAATTTTAAATAATGTGAACACACATTATGCAACGTTGTTAATTGCAATGTACATTGTATGTATCTCGATATGAACACTTAATCACATACATGGTGGAGCACTTTCAAGGACAAGATCAATAAAAGGATTATCATTGGTTACTCATATTTCTATGGGGACTCTCATTTATGAGTTTACATTTCAAAGTGGTTGGAGCTTTGGAGTCCATATATCTATAAAATTTGGCAAAGTGTTTTTGAATATATTCATTAGTCCAATCATATCAAGTTGGTTTACTTCGGTCTTTGGAGGGCCATATTCCAATCAGATCATGCTTGTCATTCATAAGTGAGTACTTATTTCTTTGGAGGTCCATATTCCAATCATGCTTGTGCCATTTCATAAATGAGTACTTGTATAAGTAGACATAAATGCAATGATTATATATTCAATCAACCAACCATCTGTAATTATGAAACATTTACTTATTTTGTATATTTATTTTTTTATTTTTGAACTACTTGTATCTAACCATGTGATTTAGACATAAATGCAATGATTATATATTCAATCAACCAACCATGTGTAATTATGAAACATTTACTTATTTTGTATATTTATTTTTTATTTTTTAAGTAC
>JASDQU010101637.1:352880-370743 GCA_032191745.1 Picea mariana
CTAGAAAATAAATGACAAAATTAGAACTTGCTAACCTTTCATCCACAATAGCTCTTTTTCACATATGTGCTCAATGCTCATAAAGCATGGCTAAATACAAATAAGCAATGGCCATATAAAGTTACAAATAGCAAAAAAAAAATATGACTACCTAAGTTGTTCATATCCAATGACCTCACATTGATTAGTAATAGTTATGTAACATTACTGCAACTTTAACTTTGATACCAATTTCAAATATAATTATAGCATGCTAGAATACTCATGAAACTAACAAATGATTTTGAAATCCACGAATGCAAATCATTCAATGCAACCACAACATTTACACAATCAAAATAAACATGAGAGGTGTTACAGAGATATAACACTTATTTCATAAAATAATTGACTCGAACTAGTTGCATATGAGGGACATTCCTCCCAAATGTAGGTTTTTTGTTACATTTTTATCAACAACAAGCCACCCTCAAGCTAGGGCTCTGAGTCCACAAGGAGGGTCCGACTCTCTAGACTATCCATTGTCCACACACAACAACCCAATACCCAAGTTTCTAACTCCAACAACAATTCCAATCCACACTCCCTCTTTCCCCTAAACCTACACAACCCAAGGAATGAGGTTCCCTTATTTTCCATGTAATCCCTTGGGCCATCCCATTTTCCTCTAGAGACACACTGCATGGTTGGCTAGGAAATCTCTTAGTTGGGTACTCCATGAATTATTAGCTATTCTAAGAGTGCCCATAGCAGTATTCTCAATTGAGTAGTTTCATTAATAAGAAATACCCTTTCAAGCACACAACCTAAATTTCCAACATAAAACTTATCTCAACCATGTTTTCTTCATTCACAATATGGCTAGTGCTCTTTTCCAACACCTAGCTCCCCTCTTTCTCTCCAAACATGTCTTGTAAAAACTTCTCCCACTTCCTACTCAAATTTCCCTTTTCTCCATGCATGCTTTGAATCTCACACATTTTCGAAAAAGATTGTACCCAACCCATGCTTTCATAGATTGTTGAGATGAACTTTCCCACCAACCTCTTACATGAGTGTACTTATCCCATACTTTAATATCTAGGTCAGATGACTTATACACCAACCTATTACATGCATTTATTTAATGATCGATTTGAAATAAGCCAAAGGGGTAAATATCTAATAACAAAAATGGTTTATAAAATAATGGCTTGGGTTATTAGGCATGTGGAACCCCTATGCCCCCTTGTCCACACACAACAACCCAATACCCAATTTTCTAACTCCAACAACATTTCCAATCCACACTCCCTCTTTCCCCTAAACCTACACAACCCAAGGAATGAGGTTCCCTTATTTTCCATGTAGTCCCTTGGGCCATCCCATTTTCCTCCAGAGATACAGTGCATGGTTGGCTAGAAAATATCTTAGTTGGGTACTCCATGAATTCTTATCTATTCTAAGAGTGCCCATAGTAGTATTCTCAATTGAGTAGTTTCATTAATAAGAAACACCCTTTCAAGCACACAGCCTAAATTTCCAACATAAAACTTATCTCAACCAAGTTTTCTTCATTCACAATATGGCTAGTGCTCTTTCCCAACACCTAGCTCCCCTCTTTCTCTCCAAACATGTCTTGTAAAAACTGCTCCCACTTCCTACTCGAATTTCCCTTTTCTCCATGCATTCTTTGAATCTCACACATTTCCGAAAAAGATTATGCCCAACCCATGCTTTCATAGATTGTTGAGATGATCTTTCCCACCAACCTCTTACATGAGTAAACTTATCCCATACTTTAATATCTAGGTCAGATGACTTACACACCAACCTATTACATGCATTTATTTAATGACCGATTTGAAATAAGCCAAAGGGGTATATATCTAATAACAAAAATGGTTTATAAAATAATGGCTTGGGTTATTAGGCATGTGGAACCCCTCTGCCCCCCCACCATGCACCCCCCACCAACACCTTTAGCTCTCTCTCTTGTGGAATCATAACCCCCCAAGGTTACCATCCCTCTCATATCCTAACCAATGATTTATTTTTATTAATCGATGTATGCACCTTTACAATGTTAGACTCTAGAGCCTAAAATCATTACAAGCTCTTCAACCCAAAACATATTGGCTCACCAACCTAAATCACATTTGCAAAATTACATTAAAACGTACGGGGATTCAATTAACAATATGAAACCTTTAATTTTTGTGTTGTCCTCAGTGCACATCACTATACATGTGTACATACATATTACAATCCTAGGCTCTTTGGCCCTTAATCATCACAGGCTCTCTGGTCCAAAACATATATAATGATTTGATAGTTTAATAACCCTTGCAACAATTTCAACCAACAATCTCTCCTTCCCCTCAATCTTCACAACCCAAGGAATGGGATCCCCTTATTTTCCATGTAGTCCCTCAGGAAATCCCCCTTCCTTCTAGGGCTCTAGAACATACCAACTAGGAATTCTCAAAGTTTTGGAGATATAAACTCCAGCTACAATACTTTCACAATTTGACAATTTATGCTTACAACAATTTCAACCAACAATCTCTCATTCCCTTCAACATGCACAACCCAAGAAATGTGATTTCCTTCTATACACCATGTCCCCTCATAAAATATTCATCCTCCCCAGGGATCCAACATAGATCGACCAAGAAGTCTCAAATTTGCAGCTCCAGAAACTCTAGTTGCAACAAATTCACAATTTATTGACTCTTGTAGCAATTCCAATTCCAACCAACAATCTCTCATTCCCCTCAACCTACACAACCCAAGGAAATGTACCCCCTTTTCTACACCACAGTTCCTTGGGTTGTCCCACTCCCGTTCCAGGGCTCCATCATAGGTCATATAAGAAGTGTCAAAGTTGTGGCTTCAGGAACTCTAGCTTGAATAATGAAGTCTCAAAACTTCCAAATAGTTGTAGTTATGCCTCCTGCATCACATCTTCTATCTCCCACTTTGTTTCTCTTGAGATATAACAATTCCCCTATAATTTTACTCATTCCATGCTTTTGTTCTTGAGCTCCATTTCCTCTAGTTACCTCCTATCTTAGTACTCACTTCGTGTCTTCATTATTTATCTGTTCCTATAACAACCATCAAGAAAATATACACATTATAGTCATTATAATACAATCGCTATCTTATCCACATGATTCCTCAACTCTACAATATAACATTTATTTAAGAGTAAGTTTGTAACCATAGACCAATCCTTATATGTATGGCTATTTATGCATTTCACAAATATTCCATGGGAAAGAACTCAACCTCTTACACAACCTCATGAATTTGGCCACGTGCATTCTCAAGCTACCTCTTCCTTTCTATACTCACCCTCCATGCTCATGAATCCCCTTCACTGCTACACAATACCTCGAGTGATCCATCTTTCCAATGCTTTCATGTGCAAGGAGAGCTCCAACTTACTACCAGACCTCTACTAGTAGTATGTAGCTAATTAATCAAGGAAATCATAGGATTCTAGTGTCATAACAATGACCTTCTTCTCGATATTTCCAACTTCAACAATCATTATATCATATGTATCACACACATACAGTTATAATGAGATATCATAGCAATTTCACTCATTAAGTTTCAAATACATTTCATACAGGGAATCAAATTTCCCAAGTATGAGATTCTTTCTCATAACATTTGTCTCTTAAGGACTTATTGCTCATAGGTCCTTAAGAGCAATAGGTCCTTATGAGAAATAGGTATTGGATATGAAATACCTACTTCTATTGCGCATCCAAGACCACTGTTCTTGCAATCTATATCAACTTTCATTCGGGTTAACAATTGTTAGTATTTATGCACATCACCCTTTTATTGCGACATTTGCAAAAATCCACGAAGTGATCTCAGAATTATAACATACTAATAATTCAATCACTTCCATCCACTAATAATATTAAATGGAATGGAATTATAATTCCTTATATATGCGTTATCAACATACTAATCTTTTCACAATGCAACCAAACATTACCAATAAAACAATATGCCAATACCCATTGCCAAATTTACTCAATGCATCCCTGCATTGATTCCATAATACCACATATCATGTATTCCTCGATGGTGAGTTGGAAGGTCTATCTAATGCCTCAACACGTAAACTAGCATATTCCTCATTACTTGATTGATCATTTGGATACCTTCCTCTTTGACCCATACACAACACCAAGAATATAATCATGCAACGCTCTTAAGTGTCGATAAAGAGGTTGCAGTCCAAACATTGATTATAAGTAAGAAGACCATTGACTACTTGTATAGCACTATAGCCCTTCATGTCCAACCACATCATTTTCTCACACATGGATAGCTCTATCGACATCCACTTTTATAATATGAGTATATCCTCTCACTGCATTGGTTATGAAGTCATACCCAATATGACATGCAATTAAATTTCATATTGTTGCATTTCAAGCATTAAATAACATTTGTATACTCAAGGTCCTCTACCTTTACATATCATTTCAAATACTAAATTTTAAATAAGGGAACTCTTTCCTCAATTCCCTTCAACATCTATGCATCATAAGCAACCAAATGCATACCTGCATGGTTGTTATCAAATTACTTGATGCTACTTGATCAATTGGTATTTTGTAGAGGCTTGCAGGCTCCCTTCACCAAACTCTTGATCAACATTTTTACCATCCTGTTTTGTCTTCATATGGATGGCTGTCATATACCACGACAACATCATCAACATATTCAAATATTCTATAAACATTTTTCCTATATACATAATCCATCATTAGTCACATTCAATTATCATAACATCATTATTTCACATAGATAAACAAGACTATTCCTAGTCTATAATCATGTGATATGCATGTCTAGTCATTTCTACATGCACCTATGCATATCTATATGCATCCAACATTCATTCTCAACATGCCTACTATTGCATATGCATTCTATCTTTCTTGTATGTAGTTTGCACCACTTGTAATATGTTCTTTAGTGCATATTTATTCCTTCTTTTCTACTATAGGCAGTTTTTCTCGAATCCATCTAGATCCTTGCTTCCTTGTGTTCTCTCGTTGTGATCTTATATGCACTATTGTTCCTTGATCTAAACATTTTCCATACATGTCCTACTTGGCCATTTTTCAATTCCATCAAAATGTCCTATTGGTAGCTTCCTCCACTTAGGCAACCGTGTCCCAACTTTATCTTGTCGAAACCTTCCAATACATTGGAATGATGTTTTTTATATCATCCCATCTTCTTAATGCTACAATGTCCTCCAACTAGATCAATCATTCTTATTATAGTATCCCTTTCCTTTTCCTCGATCTAACTTCATTGATTAATTCCATGTAAATCCCTCTTCTATCTACTCAATACCAATCTACTCCCATGGAACATTGTATTTCTCCATTGGAAATTTAAGGTGAATGCACCTTCATTATTCCATCCCCTGAATTTTTTTGCACTTGTACACTACTTCCACTGTGCACTTCGATAATAGAAGTTGATTTCTTGGTCTATATACCTTGAGAAAAAAGTTTCTAGTTTATGGCTTGCAACTCTTTTCGAGGCATTCTCACGTTCTAACATAAAGATGACTCACCTATCCAACACATCACACATCGCCTAATGAGATCCTTTTCCTCAATTACAACAAGATTTGAATCCATTATTATGTAGTTCCTGTATCTATATTCAAGGTTAAGAAGATTTTCCTTACCTTGCTACGCATGTTAATTCCATTCTTCACCTGCTAGCTTGTTCCATTCTTATTTTTGTCATGATTGTTTTGTTGCATTTGTTAATTAGCTACTATGGTCCTAACCTTCATAATTATTTTCTTCATGATTTCACCCTAGAGTTATATTCTACAATAGAGCCACACAATATTCATTCATTGTATCTAATCATATTCTTAATCGGTCTTTGACATAACACTCTATCCTTGAGTGTTCCCCTACTCCTCAACAATATCCCATTATTAAAAAATCAACCCCTTTTCATTGTTAGGATGTTGCACTTTCATATGTGCCTCTACACCACTACATAGGCACCATCATGAGCATATGTAGTCTTCCTTATCCAATAATCACACATGGCATGTACCTCTATCATTTCGAAACATTTTTTTCTAAAATTGACATTGTTTTGGGAAACGTTTTTTTCAAGCAGTTGCATGGTTCACAGAGTCTAATTCCCCTTTTTCCTGCATCTTTATGAAACAACTAGATGCTTCCCTAAAGAAATTAAATTTATAATGAGTGTACCCATGCTTTAATATGAGTTTTGACCTAAGAGTTATGGCTTCATGAATTTGCCATTTCTACTAATTTGTGCCATTTTCCCTTGGTGCAATTTGGCACATAAGCAAACTTCTACCACTTGTAGAAGAAAATATGTTAGGAATTAGTAAAACATAGGTATCATGTGATAATAGTATTTTTGATAGTGAGTACATAACAATTTTCATATTCATAATTTGATGGTTGATTCAAATTCTACATCCATCTAGTTTCGTTAACTTTATTCTTTTTGCATTTTCTCCAAACTTAAAATTGTTAGCAAAAAACACTATCTCCCAAATTGAGCAGATTTGGAAAAAATTATCTAAGGAAAAATTTATTAGATTGATAAGGACATAAAATGTTGAGTAAACAATTTTCTTTCGTATTTGTAATCTAGGATCCCTTTTCCTCATCTAAAATTCTAAAAAATCCCCCAAAAATGATCCATATTTTTCCCCATTTTGTCATCTCCACTCCAAAACCTTTGGAATTTGACCAAAAAGTATCTTCTTATCTTGTGTTTGGACTCTCTATATCACTAATACTTATTATAAAAAAATAAAATTTAAATCATATATTAATAAGAGCATAAAACAATATCCTTACTCTATACTAATTATGAACCAATTTGAAATTTCAATTTGATAAAATAATCTCCAACTAATTTGCATTTGTATACTACTATATCCATGGTGATACTTCCTCACGCGATTTATTATATAAAGATTACAAATTTACATATCTCATCTTACGAAAAACAATAATTTTAAATAATGTGAACACACATTATGCAACGTTGTTAATTGCAATGTACATGGTATGTATCTCGATATGAACACTTAATCACATACATGGTGGAGCACTTTCAAGGACAAGATCAATAAAAGGATTATCATTGGTTACTCATATCTCTATGGGGACTCTCATTTATGAGTTTACATTTCAAAGTGGTTGGAGCTTTGGAGTCCATATATCTATAAAATTTGGCAAAGTGTTTTTGAATATATTCATTAGTCCAATCATATCAAGTTGGTTTACTTGGGTCTTTGGAGGGCCATATTCCAATCATATCATGCTTGTCATTCATAAGTGAGTACTTATTTCTTTGGAGGTCCATATTCCAATTATGCTTGTGCCATTTCATAAATGAGTACTTGTATAAGTAGACATAAATGCAATGCTTATATATTCAATCAACCAACCATGTGTAATTATGAAACATTTACTTATTTTGTATATTTATTTTTTATTTTTAAGTACTTGTATCTAACCATGTGATTAAAATCAAGTAAATATAAATGCAATGATTATATATTTAACCAACCAACCATGTGTAATTATGAAACATTTATTTATTTTATATATATATATATATATATATAGAGGTGTCTTTTACAGTCAGTCTCGTCTCGTAAGGATGGTTAGATTGAAATCAAGTAGACATAAATGTAATGATTATATATTTAACCAACCAACCATTTGTAATTATATATATATATATATATATATTACAATTAGTCTAGTAAAAAAGAAATGTGTGATTCATTTTGTACTCATCTTAGAGTTGATATTATCATTTTTAAAAATTGTAAAATATTAAGTAAATAAAAAAATATATTGTTGGCTCTAATCTAAAATTGTGAGGAAAAGATTTAAAAATACCACTAACAATTGTCTTTGTATTGAATGGAATATTATTCTATGTATCATAGAAGGCATTGTCAATGGCATAGCATGATCGTAGTTTACATAGACATTGGCACGATTGAACTTCATAAAGCAAATTTGTCATTTTTGTTGACCTTTCACTTCAAACAAAAAGCATGAGCACTTGAGCCTACATAAATTGCCTTATTTATTTGACTTGACTAATAATTATAAGTTTGAAATTATGAAAATAAATGAGAAAATTAGAACTTGCTAACCTTTCATTTTTTCACATATGTGTTCAATGTTAATAAAGCATGGATAAATATAAATAAGTAATATCCATATAAAGTTACAAATAGCAAAAACAAAAAATGACTACTTAAGTAATTTGTATGCAATGACCTCACATTGCTTGGTAATAGTTATGTAACATTACTACAACTTTAACTTTGATAACAATTTCAAATACAATTATAGCTAATAATCGATTTTGAAATCCATGAATGTAAATAATTCAATGCAAATACAACATTTACACAACGAAAATAAACATGAGAGATGTAACAAAGATAGAACACTTATTTTATAAAATAATTGTCTCCAACTAGCTGCATATGAAGGACGTTCCTCCAAACTATATGCTTGTTGTTCCATTTCTCTCAACAACAAGCCACCCTTGAGCTAGAGTTATGAGTCCACAAGAAGGATTTGGCTCTCTTGGATATCCATTGTCCTGATCCAGATGGATAACGGTGGCCATCCACCTATTCCACTGGCTCAAAACATGGGTTTTCCATTTTGACAGTTTTTCTACACTTTTTCGGGTCCTAAACTTTTGGGGTCGTTTTCAGGCCTTAAACAACATTTTCTGGGCACACAAACGTCCATATGGTACCCAAAGGCATAGTCTAGTCCAAATGGAATGTGTGTACTCCTTAGTTATACCTTCTCGATGAGGTATTGAGCGCCCCAAACATAGATCATATGAAAATGTTATGCCCTCGAGAAGTTGACATATCAACTACCCCCATCAGGGCCCACAAACCTTTTGGCATTTCATCTTCCGGGGTTAGGGTTTTGTATTTTATTTATGTTAAAAAGGAATTTGGAGCCTCATTTTAAACATTATCTTCTTGTGAATGAGTGTAGCCATCACATCTCTTCTCAGAGATAAGTTGCCACCATTCTAGCAAGTTCATTCACTATGTATTTTTATAGTTTCTGTACATTTCTTTCATTAATAAAAATTGTGCATTACTGTATCTATGTGTTTTTGGCAATATATATGTGTATTTACTTATTATATTTATGCCTTCATTTCATTCGTAAAATAATCCGGATCATTGTTGTCAGAGTAGGCTACTCCTTGTCGTTTCTTAGTACATGTCCCTGAAGAGGTCAGGGTATAGAGAGTTGGGTCTCGAGATAATTTCTCTTGAGGACAACCACTCTTTCTAGCCCAAGCAACCTCCCATGGCAGAATAAAAGAGAGAAGAGGGAGTAAAATATCCTAACAAGCTATTTCTCATGGAAGCTCTCACGCAACAGAGGAATGAGATGTTGGAGAATTTTTCCCAAATCCTTCAACGCTTACCGACAATAGCAGGCGTGTCTTCGTCAAGCAGTTTCTTTGGAGACACTACCTCAT
Organism: Picea mariana; assembly: GCA_032191745.1. NCBI lineage: Eukaryota > Viridiplantae > Streptophyta > Pinopsida > Pinales > Pinaceae > Picea > Picea mariana. Next base: position 362,466 of record JASDQU010101637.1, read on the forward strand.
TCCAGGTACAAGTTAATTTTAATATTATTGTATTTGAAGGTCAGATCGATTCATATGCTTTGGAAAAGTGGTTAAATATGCTAGAAGGTTATTTCTCTTTCCACAATTTTTCTGATAGAGAAAAGATCACCTTCGTGCTCCTTAAGGTTGTCCCCCATGTCAAACATTGGTGGGAAACTTACTAGGAGAAAAATTCCATAGAGGAGTCTAAAATATTTGGGGTTGAGCCCACTTGGAATTTTTTATGGATTTGGTAAAGGAGAAATATTACTCTGTTGGAAACTATGATGACCAGTACATGAGATGGACTATGTTGCATCAAGAGAGGGGCCAAACAATGTTGGATTTCACAAATACCTTTAGTACCTTGTGCACCAAACTAGGTATCAAAGACTCTGAGTGGAATTTGGTTCTAAAACACCGCATGGATCTACACAGGTACATCTAAACCGAAATGGAGTTTCTGGACATCTCATCACTGGGTGGCACTTATTGATATGTTGTCAAAATCAAGAAGAAATTTAAGCAACAAAACAAGGGGGAATTTGGTTATGAAAATTTGCAACAACCAAATTATGGTAAATGCATCCCTAACTCACAGAACAATCAACCTCAAGAAAACTAGTCCAAGCCACAAGAAAATAATGGTAACATGAAGATGAAGAAGGACACTGGGAAGTGGTGTGAATTCTACAAAATCCATTGGCACACCACCGATGAATGTCGCTCAAAAGAATCATTGGTGATCGAGATCAAAGAAACAAATTCGAGCCCCGACTTGGACTCTGATTCATAAAATAATAAAAGGAAACAGATCATTGATGCATAACCCACTGCTACTGTCACGACCAAAAAAATCCAACCAGAAGAACCAAAGGATCCTAAGGATGGGGAGCACCTCTTCCATTCAAAGATGTGGGTGAAGGGAACCCCACTACATTTATTATTGATAGAAGAATCTAGAAGAACCTAATCTCAATAGAGGTTGTTAAGCAGTTGGATTTTCTGACAACACCACACCTGCAACCATACAACATCAGGTGGATTCACCAGGGTCAATATCTTTGTGTCAGCCAACAGTGTCGCCTGCCCTACAACATCAAGCCCTTCAAGGATGAGGCACTGTGTGATGTTTCCCAATTGGAAGTTTGTGATGTTTTGTTAGGCCAGACATATATGTGGAAGCATCAAGTTGTTTATGAGTCTTGACCTTGTAGCGTCATTGTTACTCTGGTGGGTCAACTCTACAGGATACCATAGGTAGTTTCGACTACTTTCTCGACAAAGCAGTGACACAAAGTAATATCTCATACCGTAAAGTTTAGCCTCTTCACGAACTGATCAAAAGGTGAACAAAAGGAAACTGCAACCACTGCAACCACTGCAGCCTCGACCCAAGACCTTTCTATCCAACAGAAGTAGATTGTAGAAGGGCACAAAAATATTGTTTCTTCACCTACGGGGGTATTTCCACGTTGTCCAATCAAGTAAAGTTATAACAGATCCCTTCATACTCCTCATGCTTCATCTTTAATGACAGAGTCTTCCCACACTTGGGAAAATCATGCATCTAGATTAGTTGAATGGATCCAACCCATCCAACATCAGGTTCATAACAACCTTCAACAAGCTAAGCAAGACAAATTCTACAACAAGGCAAACAACTCACCAAGGTTCAGATTCAACAAACGCTTCCTCATCTCCCATGGGAACTTGACACAATGGGGACCATTGATTCCTAATGGGGAAGGATTTATCCATAAGGATATCGGTGGCCACCCACCTATTCTACTGGCTCAAAACATGGGTTTTCCATTTTGGCAATTTTTCTACACTTTTTCATGTCCTCAACTTCCGGGGCCATTTTGATGCCTTAAACACCGTTTTCTGGGCATGAAAACACCTAGAAAATAACTAGAGGCATAATATGGGACAAACGCAATGTTTACTCCTCAACTAAAAATTTCTGACAAGGTATCGAGTGCCCCAAACATAGATCGTATGCAAAAGTTACGCCCTCATGAAGTTGACGTATCAACTACCCCCATTAGGGCCCACAAACCTTTTAGTGTTTCATCTTCCGGGGTTAGATTTTTGGATTTTATTTATGTTAAAAGGACATTTGGAACCTCATTGTAAAAATCATCTTCTTGCGAATGAGTGTAGCCATCACATCTCTTTTCAGAAATAAGTTGCTACCATTCTAGCAAGTTCATTCACTCTGTATTTTTACAGTTTCTGTACATTTCTTTCATTAATACAAATTGTGCATTACTGTATATTTGTGTTTATGGAAACATGTATGTGTATTTACTTATTATATTTCCTCCTTCATTTCATTCTCAAAATAGTATGTATCATGTCCACACACAACAACCCAATAAGTAGGTTTCTAAATCCAACAAAAATTACAATCCACCAGCTCTCTTTCCCTTCAACCTGCACAATTCAAGGAATGAGGTTCCCTTATTTTCCACGTAGTCCCTTCGGAACATCCCACTTCCCTTAAGGGATCTAATGCATGGTTGAACATGAAATATCTTAGTTGTGTACTCCATGAATTCTCAGCTACTGTAGGAGTGCTCATAACATCCATCTCAAGGCTCTTGAGCAGTTTCCTCAATAGGAAACAACATTACATGCACATAACCTAACTTTACAACATAAAACTTAGCTCAACCATGTTGTCTTCATTCACAATATGGTTGGTGATATTTCCCAGCACCCAAATCCCTTCTTTCTCTCCAAAAATCTCTTGTAAAATCTGCTCCCTCTTCCTACTCAAATTTCTCTTTTCTCCATGCATGCTTTGACTCTCACACATTTCCCAAAGATATTGTAACCAACCCATGTTGTCATAGATTGGTGAGATGAACTTTCCCAGAAACCTTTTACATGAGTGTACTTATCCCATACTTTAATATCTAGGTGAGATGAATTTCCCACCAACCTCTTACATGCATTTAATGATCGGTCTGAAATAAGTCAAAGGGGTAAATATTTAATAACAAGAATGGTTTGGGTTATTAAGCATGTGAAATCCATTCATTCCCTCCCCCCCCCCTTCCTCTCTTGTGGAATCATATCCCCCCAAGGTTACCATCCCTCGCATATCCTAGCCAATGATTAATTTGATTATTCAGTGTATGAACCTTTACATTGCTAGACTCCCCAACCTAAAATCATTACAGGCTCTTCCACCTAAAACATATCGGTTGACCAACTAAATCACATTTGCACAGTTATAGGAATTAAAACTGGTATGTTACAATCCCATCCGCCTAATTTTTTCATTGTCTTCAGTGCATATCACTATACATGTGTACATGCATATCACAATGCTAGGCTCTTTGACCCTTAATCATTATAGTCTCTCGAGTCCAAAACATACATAATGATTTCATAGTTTAGTAACTCTTGCAACAATTCCAACCAAAAATATCTCCTTCCTCTCAATCTAGAAAACCCAAGAATTGGTATCTCCTTCTCTGCCATGCAATCCCTTGAGCCAACCCCCTACTCTCTAGGGTTCCAACATAGACCAACTAGGAATTATTAAAGTCGTGACTTTAGGGACTGTGTTTAGTTTAATAACTAAACACATAATGATTTCATATTTTAGTAACTCTTGCAACAATTCTAACCAAAAATTTCTCCTTGCATTCAATCTGCACAACCTAAGGAATGTGATCTCCTTCTCTACCATGTAGTCCCTTGAGCCAACCCCCTCCCCTCTAGGGATCCAACATAGACCAACCAAGAATTCTTAGAGTCATGACTTTAGGAACTCTACTGTGTCACATATTGGGTATGAGTTCACATGCAAGGAACTCTAGGAACATAATTTTCAAACACAAAACTTAGCTCAACCAAGTTGTCTTCATTCATAATATGGTCGGTGCTCTTTCCCAGCTCCCCTCTTTCTCTCCAAAAATATCTTGTAAAAATTGCTCCCTCTTCCTACTCGAATTTCTCTTTTCTCCATGCATGCTTTGATTCTCACAAATTTTCCAAAAAGATTGTACCCAACCCATGTTGTCATAGATTGGTAATATGAACTTTCCCACCAAATTATTACATGAGTGTACTTATCCCATTATTTAATATCTAGGTTAGATGACTTGCCTACCAACCTCTTACATGCATTTAATGACCAGTCTAAAATAAGTCAAAGGGGTAATTATTTAATAACAACAATGATTTATAAAAGAATGGTTTGGGTTAATAGGCATGTGGAATGCCCCTCCCCATCTCCATCTCTTGTGGAATCATTTCTCCCCAAGGTTACCATCCCTCTCATATCCTAGCCAATAATTTATTTTTATTAATCAGTGTATGCACATTTACATTGCTAGACTCCCTAACCTAAAATCATTACAATCTCTTCAACCCAAAAGATATTGTATGACCTGCCTAATTCACATTTGCATACGTACATTAAAATTTATAGGAATTAAAACCTAGATGTTACAATACCATCCCCCTATTTTTTTCATTGTTCTCAGTGCACATCACCATACATGTGTACACACATATTACAATGCTAGGCTCTCTGGCCCTTAATCACTACAGACTCTCTGTTCCAAAACATACATAATGATTTCATAGTTTGGTAACTCTTACAACAATTCCAACCAACAATCTTTCCTTCCCCTCAATCTACAAAACCCAAGAAATGGGATCTCCTTCTCTTCCATCCAGCCCCTTGAGCCAACCCCCTCCCTTCTAGGGCTACAACATAAACCAACTAGGAATTATTAGAGTCACAACTTTAGGCACTCTACTACGTTGGTTATGAACTCATACCCAATATGACATGCACTTAAATTTCATATTGTTTCATTTCATGAATTAAATAGCCTTTGTATACTCAAGGCCCTCTACCTTTACATATCAATTCAAATACTAAATTCTGAATGAGGGAAATCTTACCTTGATCCCCTTCACCATCTCTGCATCATAAGAAACCAAATTCATACCTTCTTGAATGCCATCAAATTACTTGATGCTAGTTGATCAACTGTTTTTTTGTAGAAGCTTGCAAGGTCCCTTCACCAATCTCTTAATCAACATTTTTACCATTCCCATTTTTCTTCAAATGGGTGGCTATCATACACAATAGAAACATCATCAACATCTTCAACCATGCTATAAATATATTTCCTAAATACATCATCCATCATTATTTACAATTAATTTTTGTAACATCAATATTTCACATAAATAAAGAAGACTACATGAACCTATGCATATCTGTATGCATCAAGCATTCATTCTCAACAAGCCTACTAGTGCATATGAATTATGCCTTTCCTATATGTATTCAATACTACCTCCAATATGCTTTTCAGTGCATATTTATTCCATGTTTTCTACTATAGGTAGTTGTTCTCGAATCCCTCTGTATCATTGCTTCCCTATGTGCTCTCACTTTTCTCATCTATGCACTATTATTCATTGATATTAACATTTTCCATCCAAGTCCCACTTGGTCATAATAGAATTCCATCGAATATGTCCTATTGGCATATGCCTCTACTTAGGTGATCATGTCCCAACTTTACCTTGTCGAAACCTTGTAGCACAATGGAATGATGTTGTTTATATTGTCCTGTATTATTAATGCTATAGTATCCTCCAACTAGATTAACCGTTCTCATTATGGAATCCCTTTCCTTTACCTCTATCTATCCATTGGATTTTCTCATTTTTTTCAATACTTCTCTTCACTTCATTGAGTAATTCCATGTGAATCCCTCTTCTATCTACTCAAGACCAATCTACTCCCATGGAATTCAATATTTATCTATTGGCACTTTAATATGAATGGACCTTCATCATTCCATCCCTTGAATTGTTTTGCAATTGTACACTACTTCCACTATGCACTTTGATAAAAAAATTGATTTCTTGCTTTGCATACCTTTAGACAAAAAATTATAGTTTATGGCTTGCAACTCTTTTCTAGGAATTCCCATGTTTTCACATAGAGATGACTCACCTATCCCACAAGTCACACATCACCTCATGAGATCCCTTTCCTCTTTTACAAAAAGATTTACAACCATTATCACATAGTTCCTATCTCTATATTCAAGGTTAAGAATATTTTCCTTACCTCCTTATGTATATTAATTCCATTCATCACCTATTAGCTTGTTCCATTCTTATTATTGTCATGATTGTTTGGCTACACCTATTAATTAGTTGTTATGGTCCCAACCTTCACAGTTCTTTTCTTCTTGATTTCACCTTAGAGTTATATTTTACAATAGAGCCACATAATATTCATTCATTGCATCTTATCATCTTCTTAATAGGCCTTTGACATAACACTCTATCCTGGAGTGTTCCGATACTCCTCAACAATATATTATTATTAAAAAATATACCCCTTTTCATTGCTAGTATATTGCACTTCTAGATGTTCTTCTACACCATTTCATAGGAACCATCATGAGTATCTGTAGTATTTGTTACCCAATACACACACCTGGAATGTACCTCTATAATCTAGAAACATTCTTCTAAAATTGACATTGTTTTGGAAAACTTTGTTTTTAAGCAGTTGCATGGTTCACAGAGTCTAATTCCCATATTTCCTACATATTTATGAAACTTCTAGGTGATTCCATATAGACATTAAATATTTTATCATTCCATCCTATGGATCATCTTTCTAATGACTATGCCCATGCTTGAATATGATTTTTGTCTTGAGAGTTATGGCTTCCTGAATTTCCCATTTCTACTTATTTTTTCCCTTAACCCCTAGTGCAATTTGGCACAATGGAAAAATTCTTCCACTTGTAGAAGAAAATACGTCAGGAACCAAGAAAACATATGTATCAAGTGATGATATTATTCTTGACAATGAGTACATAACAACTTTCATATTCGTAATTTGATGGTTTGTTCAAATTATGCATTGATCTAGATTTGTCAAATTTGCCCTTTTTGCATTTCCTCCAGACTTAAATTTTTTAGTGAAAACCAATATCTCCCAAACTGAGTAGATATGGAAGAACCTGTCCAAGGTAAATTTATCTGGATTGATGATGAGGTAAAATGTTTATTAATTTTGTTTTCCATATTTGTAATCTGGGACCACTTTTCCTCCTATGAAGATCTCAAAAATCCCCCAAAAGTGGCCCATAATAGTGGATTTATCCTTGTTTTATCATCTCCACTCCAAAACCTTTGGAAGTTTTCCAAAATCCCAACTAGGTGTCTTCTTGTATTCTTTTTGGATTCCCCATAAAAAAAATCATCTTGATCTAAGTCCCTGTCATTGAGTACCAACATGTTCTTCAAAAAACAATAATTTGCATTTTTTGGATATTTGAAGCAGAATTGGCTAGTGGCCCTTAGTGTAACTTTTATAGCCTTCCTTATTGTGGACATACCCTTTAAATTTCATGTAATTATGAGTTAATATTCTCCTATTATGGGTATAACAAGTTTTTGGCTCCATATTTGATTTTGTTTTTCCATTATCAATCTTTCTCCGTTTCTTTTTCCATCTCTTGTCTTCTCTTCTTCTCACTTATCTATTTTTTCTCTTCTCCTTTCTTATTTATCTTATAATCTTCTCTTCTTATGCTTTTATTTTCTTCTCTTTTCCTCTCTTCTCCTCTCCTTTCTTCTTTTCTTATTGTCTTCTCTCTTTGGCGTATCACACCAATTATTTTTCCTATCATGCCAAATAAATCTTTGAATGGCGACATATCACATGAACAAATTTTTTTATGCAACAAGATTATCACATCCATGAAATATTTCCCAATGAGATATATCATGCCCAAAACATTTATTTTTCACTGTTGATAAATTGTTGTCATTGATGTCAAAGTGGTTGTGTGTGTGTCAATCAGTGATGTGTCATTGATGTCAAAGTGATTGCTAGACTGTTGATGTGGAAATATGTGTTATTGAGGTCATTGGTTGAGTGATGTAGTGTAGCTGCTAGTATGTGCATCTCCAACATTTTTTTCTATAGGAATTTGAGATTCTGGTAATAACTGAATTTTTGGTGACAACGTGTCGACTACAGGAACTCGAGATTCCGGTAATAACTAAAATTCAGGTAATAATGTGTTGACAGAAAGAACTTTAGATTCCAGTAATTATGTGTTGAACTACATGAAGGGACTCAATTGCATGAACTCAAGATTCTGGTAATGATGTATTGGTAATGGTTGGCTAAGGAAAGGATGTGATCACATTGACTTTATCAAGATGGGATTAGTTATTATTGGTGGTGCACACACAAAAAGTA
>JASDQU010101637.1:386409-403030 GCA_032191745.1 Picea mariana
TTAACTATTTAATTGAATGTTTATTGAATATGTAAATTATATTGCATACAAATATCTAGAAGCATTAAATACTTTCTTGACTTTGATAGATGGTGGGTGTGATGAATTAAATGAGCATGGTGGAGTGTTATGTACATTTTGGGGAAAATTATCAAATAACATTTATTATCTAGCACGAGAATAATGACTTTTTATTTTATTTTTTGTTGTTTAATGCAAGTCATTTATATTTAGTTTTATTTTAATATTTTCCCAAAATATCTAGATAAGGAAGGTTGATGGATAGTAATGGGGGGGTTGAGGAGACTTGGGGAAGTGTGTATGGAAACTTGATAAATAGGGAGAAGAAGTAGAGAGGAGGGGGATGGAGAGGTTTGAGCATGATGAGAGGTTGTGGAATTCTTGGAAGAGATGATTCTTGTGATAGTTTTATTTGAGCATTTGTGCTTTGCTATTCTTGGAGTCACGGGCACGGAGGGCCAAGAAACCAAAAGGTTTCTTGGAGCTAGGCAGCCGGCTAGGCTCCTAGTTGGCAGGGAGGATTCCGTTGTTTCACTCTGGGAAAGCGGGAAAATAATGCTTGGAAGTGCCCAGGACTACATTACAACCGACGAGCTTCGACAACCAAAGGAGGAGGTATTTTTCGGTGGTATTTGGTTATTGATATTTTGTATATACTTTTGTTTTAAGCTACAAATCTTAGAGTTAACCTATTACTTATTTCATCATGTTATTTAGATTTATTGTTGAGAAAATGTAGAAGAATTGTGTAAATGAAATGAAATTATGTTAAAGCAAAGTTGTTACTGGATATGTATAAAATGAAAGATTAATTGTTTAAACATCCCGGATGGGTGTTACACTAAGATCAAGTTAGGAGACACCCATTAAATGAGAATTTGGGGAACAAAAGGACAAGTAAGAGCGAAAATAGGAACACATTGGGGAATGTGAGGAAAATGGATTTTTAAATAAATTAAAAAGGGTAATTACTTGTGCAATTTGGGGAGAGTGTGACAAGTGTGTGAGTGAATAATATTAATTAAATTAATCAAAAAGGGTAATTACTTGGGCAACTTGGGGAGAGTGTGACAAGTGTGGGAGTGAATAATCTTAATTAAATTAATTAAAAAGTTAATTTCTTGTGCATGTGGACAAGTGTCAATGAGAATTTACCTATAAAAGAATTGGGGTAGAAGGGATAGGGGCTCTCTTTTATTTGTAATGTTATGCTGCCAAAATTTTGTTGGACTGTGTTTTACTTGTGAGAGTTGGGAATACAAGCTTGAGAAAAGAGTGGAAGCTATTTCTTTCGAGGAAATCTTGGGAGCTATCGCATTCCGGTTTTTGTGTGTGGCCTCTTTGCAACTCAGGGCGATAAGGGGGAATAAGAGTACACCTAGTGTTGGCTGGGAGGTACCGGTGTAGTTATTCGATTAGAAAGCAAGAGGCGGGTGCAAATTTCAAATTGAAGAACTTTCTCAACACCATCAATTCTTTCCTAGTTATGATATTTGTCATTGTCAATCTTTTTGTAGTTAATAGTATTTATATTTAAGTAAGGATTGTGAATGAGACAGTTATTATTCAAGGTCCCCAGATGTGCTCCTTAATTGAGTTTAAATTGTGTACCATTATTTATTAAAAAAAAATTAAAAGATAAATTAGTCGATTGAAATTTTCAGCGTTGGAATTCCAAATTTATCAGTCTTGTTACTGTAATTTATTATGGTCGTTCTTGGTAATTTGTTGGCATCTAGATTCACTTAAAATATTATGATGTTTTTGGTTTACTTATATACTTCATTGACAATGACCAATGTTATTGGGAAACATGTCATTAGACCTTGAAGGTTCGATCAAGAACCTTTTATATTTAGATGGCGATGTTTATAACTACAGTAATCAATAAAAGAATTTTTTGACCAAGACCATTATATTTCTGTTAGAAAATTTGTATTACTATACATACTATTTCCAATATTGTTCAATGCATATATAATCAAACTTCTTAAGTTTGTAAATTTAAATCTATGGGGTTTCTGTTTGCATTTTCATTAGCTTAAAATCATTTTGATATCAATAACAAGCTATGACTATAACCCTTTCTTTGATTCAACTCGATGAAGACTTCAACAAGTTTATTTTAGGAACAAATAGAATTTAACCTTCGATCCACGTCAAGGCCAGTCGACCAATCGAGACTCACAATCCTTCTAATTGTAGTATGTTTTAGAAGGATACGTTCGTGCATAGCAATACTCTCTGTATAAAATTAAATTTATGGGCATCGTTGAACTTGTTAAGTCGACATGACAATATTTTAATTGGTTGAAATCACCTCAGATGCATTCCCTAAGATGTAATATTCTTACAGTTGTGGATAAATAAGTTCTTGTAGTCTCCAAAGTATTTAGGAGAGTACGCTCTGAATTGGAGCAATCCTTCCATTGCGACCTTATCGCGTACTCGAGTTTAGTCCCACACACAATATTTGATAATAGTTCATTTATTGAACCTCATATTTAGAAACTTGGAGTGTATATAGAGTAACCCTAGTTTACTCAGCAACACCACTATTGTATATCTATCATACACTTATTGGAGGTAGAATCACCTCTGATATTTTGACACTTGTAATTCTTAAGATAAACCTGTCAAATTTGAGCAGGTTCTCAGGCTGAGAAGAAGGGTTGATGGAAGATAGAGTAGGAATCTTGGGTGGACATTGGAAGAAAGTTAATGGTATGCAGGCACAACGCATACACTTAATATTTTAGTTAGGAGTATGATCATAACTTTTACAGGTGGACTTTCGTGCTTGAATGTAAGATCTTTCGTCGCCTCTGGTCGTTAGTATTATAGTTGATCAAAGTATCATTATTCACTTTTGGAACTAAATAAATTTTTTATGGTCGTCATGCCATTTCCGTTCTTGCTCAGTATGTTAAAGGATTGGGGTTGTTGTTAAAAGCAACTTCCAGAGGAACGTTTTAGAAGAAATGCAAGTGATAGTGAGGAGACTCTATTAGTTGTCTGTTCTTTTTTAAGGAGCTATTGATGATACCGTCAGGGAAATTTTTGACGTAGTTTCTTTTTAAGATTACCATCATCATTTCTCTTTCCCTTTCTATCCATTGTTCTAAGTATAGAAACCTTTGGTCTCTCTCTTGTTAATTTTAAATCAACTAGATTTAGATATTTTAATTACTTCACCTTAAATTTAAGAGTTACTAAGAAATTGGTAGAACTTGTTCTTGAGAAGGTAAGGATCAACTTTTCTTCTTGCCTTAGTTACTTACTATTAATTTATCGATTTAGTTGCGTTTAAGATGTGTTTTGGAATAATAAATCCATGAAAATTTGGGGTGAAATTGATAGGTAGTTTTAATTATATTACCTAAATGTAAGATAATCCTTGGACTTATAATTAATTAAGTTTTAAGTTAAGTAAGTAAGACAAGGAATATCCTTGATTTTAGTAAACCTTATAACCTACGTTTTGGGCCTCTTAAGGTTAGAGCACATTGTTTGCATTCTAGAGAGTTGTAAAAATTATTTTATTAGAAGTTGTTTACATGTACAACTGATGCATGAATGACAAGGTCAATTTTCAAACTCTCATCCTAATGAGATTTAGTTGATAAATCCTACTCTTAAAGACTTGTCGAACGGTCTTTACTTATTTTATTAAAGGACACAATCACATTATGCGTAATTGTTATCCTGGTTATTTTAATGTTCGAATTGTTAATTAGTTTCGTAAGTTCTTCAACTACATTGTTGGTTAATAAAAAGGGGCTTTTGCACGACCATAATTTAAAAGGGTAGACACATTTAGATTCAATTGTATTTATGTTTTGTCTCTAATAGAAACCTTAGACTCAATATTATATAGGAGTAGTTTAAAATGCTTGAAATGTTGTCTCTTGCATAGATGATTTTCTTTTAGTTACTTTAATATGCTTAAATTGAATATTTTATTTAGGACTGATTATGGGAGTAGACACCTTCATTTTCCTCAAAAAAGTCACCATTGTTGAGACCTTAGATGGTCAAAATCAATCGGATGAATTTTGGACTTGAGCATTGATTATGTGTCTTGAAGGTCCTAACCTTACAGGGTAGGTTGGGTGGGTAGACATCTTTGTTATCTTGTTGTGTTATGGTTGATATTTGAATAACGGTGAAGTTATATTTAAATTTTGTTGTGTTGAGTTATAGATGTGAATAAAATGCGTAAATATTGATGTATGTTATTTCCACCTAACACTTGTCCTAACTGATGTTTAAAAAAAAAAATTCCACTACTATACTCAATTATGTCTTAACGAAGGGGTTGCTACATATGGTATCAGAGCAGATTCATCCCTGTGACAAGGGACCCGTTATGCCTTCCACTATTTTAAATTAAATGATTAAATATGTATCACTAATTAATTTTGAAATTGTCCATGCAGGTAATCATGGTTAGAGGATGCATGGAAGTAGACGTCATGGTGCGGGAGGAATAGGTGTGCCTCCTCCGATGGTGTCCATGCTAGAGGGATATAACCCTCAAGTAGATGAGCATACTACTAGGAAGGATCAAGTTGCTGCGGAATATGTGGTAGGTATGATGAGATCCTTCCAGAGGATGTTAGAGGCATTGATCAACCACTTGGACTAAAATGAGGGCGGAGCATTCTTGCTCAATGAGGATTCACAATGTGCTCCAGTTGGTAGCAATAGTATACATTGAGAACTTGAGAAAGTGAAGTTTCTTGAGTTCCAGGGCACCACAGATGGCTTAGTCGCCAAGGCATGGTTGGAGAACATGGCGATGTGGTTCGCACTTCGTGATTACACCTCCAACATGAAAGTCCACATGTTAGTATTTCAACTGAAATGGAGTGCTCTACTTTGGTGGAAGACACTCCTACCTCAATTAAACATGGACGTTGAAGACATGTCATGGGAATTTTTCGAGGAACGGTTTCAGGAGAGGTGCTTGTCCGAAGAATTAATCAAGCACCAACTTAATGAGTTCAAAAAATTATGACAGGGTAGTCATACAATGTTAGAGTATGAGGCTAGGTTCATGGAGCTACTCATATATGCTCCACATCTGAACACATAGAAGTTAAAGGTCAACACGTTTGTGTTCAGCCCTAACTTCAACATTCATGTGAAGGTGAGGATATTAATGCCTCAAACATTACAAGATGCAATTCAGAAGTCCCTCATAGTCGAGGAAGATATGAACATTGGGTTTCAAAGAAGGACTCCTTCTAGATAGATTGGATAGGAGAAATCAGGAGAACAACAACATCAAACACAATCTAGAAAGACTTATTGGCATCGAGATACACCCAGAGGACCTATGTTCTCGACACTGCGATGACAGACTCCTCAGCAGAGGACTCCTTACAAAGAACCACAACAGAAACAACAACAAAAATTTAGGCATGTTCAACAGAACCGACCAAGATCATAGACTGCTAGGCCAACAACTTCTACTTCGGGGACCAAGAGCATTGGACCGAAGGATGGATGTAGGACATGTGGAGAGTCACATTACCAGCTTGATTGTACGATTGAGAAGGCCAGAGAAATTGGATCATATGGATCCACTATAGTTGGATATTTGGGCAAGGCCCACATGATACATGTAATGGTGAAAAAACACCAGGCCGAGCACTAGTCCACTGTGCTCTAGACATCATTTATGATCGCCGATAAAATTTTTAGTATTTTGATAGATCCAAGTGATATAAAGAGATTTATTTATAGTGTAGTGCTAAAGAGAATTAAGGTAAAGTTATTCAAGCAGGCCGATTTTAGATACGTAGAAATGGAATCAGGTGCCAAACAGAAAGTTGGAGGAAAGGTTATGGACTGTAGCATTAAACCAGGTGACTTTGTAACGAAGGTAAATATTTATGTCGTGATCTTATGATCTTATGACATAGTGATTGGAGTGGACTGGTTGGAATCACATGATGTGATACTTAAATGAAAGACAAAATGATTAAGTTTGACGAATGATTTGGGATGGAGTAGGTTGATTGTATGTATAAAACAAGGGGTTTCACTAAGATTTATTTCTTCTCTACAATTATAGAAGAGTATGCGAAAGGGGTGCAATTTATATGAAATCTTAGCACAAAACGAAAAGAGTGAGGTGAAAGGATTAGAAGACCTTCATGTAGTACAAGAGTTTGCCAATGTATTTCCTGAAGAATTACTAGGTTTTTCACTAGAAAGAGTATTGGATTTCACCAAAGACTTGAAACCTGGAACTGAACCTATTGCAAGAAATCCCTACCGAATGTCGACACCAGAGTTGTAGGAGTTGAAAATGAAATTGAAGGAGCTGTTGGATTTAGGACTTATACATCCAAGCATATCACCGTGGGGTGCACCAGTTATTTTCGTGAGAAAGAAGGATGGATTGTGGAGACTATGTATTGACTATCGTCAATTGAACAAAGCGACGATCAATAACCAATATCATTTGCCAAGAATAAATGATTTATTTGATCATATGATGGGAGAAATGATGTTTTCGAATATTGACTTGACATCAAAATATCATCGATTACAGATTAAGGAGGAAGATATCCCTAAGAATGCATTTAAGATGAGATTCAAACACTATAAGTTTATAGTTTTACCGTTCGGTTTGACGAACACCCCATGGGTATTCAGAGTTTGATGAATGGGGTGTTCCACAAATACCTGGAAAATTTTGTTCAAGTATTTATTGATGACATACTGATTTATTCTTGGACGAAAGAAGAGCATGATGAACACCTGATACTGGTTCTATAATGTCTAAGAGAAAAAAAAATGTACGAGAAGCTATCAAAATGTTCTTTTTACTAATCAAAGATTCATTACTTGGGACATATCATATCTGGAGAAGGTATCGATGTTGATCTATTGAAAGTAGAGGCTATTATGGAATGGCCATCACTGATGAATGTACAGGAAGTACATAGCTTTATGGGTTTACCAGGATATTATCAATGATTCGCCAAATGTTTTTCGAACATAGCAAATCCAATCATGGAATTGCAGAAGAAAAACAATAAATTTGTATGGACAGAGAACATAATCATTTAAAAATATTAAGGAGTTGTTAACGATAGTGCCGATACTAAAGGTCCTCAACATGGAAAAATGATTCTTGGTATGCACAGATGCATCCAAGGTTTAGGCAGAGTTTTGATGCAAGACGGTCGAGTGATTGCTTACATCTCTAGGAAATTAAGAAGGCACGAGGAAAACTATGAAACACATGACTTGGAATTATTAGCTATTGTATATGCCTTGAGAGTATGGAGACATTATTTGATTGGACGAAAATTTGAATTAAAGACAGATCATTGTGGATTGCAGCATATATTTACGTAGAATGACTTGAACGCGCGACATATGCGTTGGTCATAATTACTTAGCGAATACGGCTTTGAGATTTATTACATTAAAGGAACATTGAATAGAGTGGAAGATGCGTTGAGTTGGAGACCATGCATATTCTCGATAATACCTCTTAAGAAAAATATCGAAGAAAAGATTCTAGCTCTACATATTGACGATGATTAGTACAAGGAAGTTAAATTTAATACCGGACAAGATACCATTACGGTACCAAAGTTTGAAGGTTATTCATTGGAAAATGATGGATTGTTGATATATAATGACAAAATTTGTGTACCTCCTAACGAAGAATTAAGAAGTTTTATCTTAAACAAAGCTCATCGAGCAGTTTACATGGCTCATCCTAGAGTCACGAAGATGAAGGCGGACCTTAAGCTTTATTCTTTTGGAAAGGGATGAAAGCGTACATAGTTAGCTACGTGGAAAGATGTCCAGAATATCAACAAGTGAAGGTTGAATATAGATATCTAGTAGGATTGTTATAGCCACATGCTATTATTGAATCGAAATGGGAGGTCATTTCGATGGATTTTATTGTTGGATTGTCGCTGATGACAAGGAGACACGATTCAATTTTTGTGGTAGTTGACACTCTGATGAAGAGTGCACACTTTATTCTAGTGTGTACGACGTATTAGGCATTGGATATAGCTAGAGTGTTTTTTAGCGAGATTGTGAGACTACACAGTGTACCAAGGAATATCATATCCGACCATGGATTGGTGTTTATAGGACAATTTTGGACCAATTTCAAAGAAGCATTGGGAACACAACTACATTTTAGTACAACATATCACCCAGAGATAGATGGACAAACATAAAGGATGAACCATATTTTGGAGGATATGTTGCGTATGTATGTAATGGATAAGCATAAACGTTGGGAAGAATTCTTTCCATTGGAAGAGTTTGCATACAACAACAATTACCAGAGTACTATTAAGATGACACCATTTGCGTTTCTTTACGGGTGACCGTGTCAGACGTCATTGCGTTGGGATCAACTAAAGGATAGGGTCCTGGTGGGACTGTAAGTGATCCAAGAAATGGAAGAATATATGCAATCAATAAAACAAAGGATAAAAGAAGTGAAGGATTGATATAAGAGTTATGTTGATGCGCATCGCGTTGACCATGATTATGAGGTTGGTGACAAAGTTTTCTTACAGGTAAAATCGCATAAGAGTTCGATCAAGTTTGGGAAGGGTGCTAAACTATCTCCTAGGTTTGTGGGATCTTTCAAGGTTGTGGAAAAGAAAGGACCCATGGCTTATCGACTATCCTTGCCTGATTCTTTGAGGCATATGCATGATGTATTTCATGTATATGTTTTACGAAATTATATTAGTGATCCATCACATGTTATTGACATTTGTTCTTTGCACGTGTCAGATGAGGATGCTCTCATGGCAGAGCCAATCCACATTTTGGACCATCACACTCAACAACTATGGTGTCGAATAGTCAATCAGGTCAAGGTCCAATGAGATAACTATAGTCCACACTCGGTTACATGGGAGGACGCATATGAGATGTGTCAACAATTTCCTTATTTGTTTGATAGATTAGATAGGTAGATCTATGTAAGATACATTTATTTACTTGCATTTATATACTGTACAAACTTCAGGATGAAGTTTAAAACAAGATGGGGTGTATGTAACATCCCATTTTACTGATCACACTTATATTGGCACATTCCTTGAGGACACTTGCGTGCAAGTGATATGGTTATGGTACATTATGATTTCATTTCAATTATGAGTTATATATGATGATGATCATGTATTGCTACTTATAGTTATTTCAAATGTATATGTATTGACAGATATTATTGAAAACTTCTCCTGAGTGTGCAATGTAACATCCCATTTTACTGATCACACTTATATTGGCACATTCCTTGAGGACACTTGCGTGCAAGTGATATGGTTATGGTACATTATGATTTCATTTCAATTATGAGTTATATATGATGATGATCATGTATTGCTACTTATAGTTATTTCAAATGTATATGTATTGACAGATATTATTGAAAACTTCTCCTGAGTGTGCAGGACATATGACAGGTTATGGACATATGAAAGGTTATGGATGTTGATGGCATCAATGGAATTCCTTGGACTCCGGATTGCGTTAGGAAGTGGATTACATTTTGTTTGAGTATTTCATTTTATGCACATGTGATATATGATTTAATTATATATATATATATATATATATATATATGGATTTTGACATTGTTTTTGTTAGTGGATGCAGGTTTGACAATGCTTTCTACTTTGACTCACATAAGGAGTAAAGGGGTCATGCACATAAACTAGACATTTGAGGACAAGGTGTGGCAATGTCCCTATCATAGACTACTAGCACTCACGTCATGACCGGAATTTTAGGTTAACGATTACCTAGTTTTTGAGGTACATGATGCCATGAGGGAAGGTTGAGACAGTCGCTCATGGAAAAATCGAAGGGGTGCACAATAAGGACAAATACTTATTCCTTAGAATCCCTTAGTCTCTCACAAGGTCGACCGAATGAAGAGTTGACTTCAAGGGTTGGAAAAAATTCCAAAACCAATCAAAGGCGAGTGGCACCCTTGGAGCACGAACGTGCGTCTTGAAGGGCACGTCGCGTAAGTAAAATGCGAGTCAATAAATCTAGATGGCCTAGGGAAATTAATGAAATATTTATACCTTGTTAGAACATGGAATTAATTAATCAATAAATTATAAACTATAAGCCTAACAAGAGTCTAAGCCTAAGTTTAAGACTAAATCTAAGTCTAAGTTTAAATGAGAAACTAAATAAAAAGATTAAATAAATTAAATGAATTGAAATAAAATCAAACTCTAGAAGAAATGAATATAAATTGAAAGGTGGGATAAAATGCACATGTGTGCATGAAATTAATTAAAGATATTTTTAAAATACAAAGAAATAAAACATGAGAGATTAGGTGTACACATAGAATAGTATCTTGAGTCAAACCACCACTAAGTCTAACTAGAAGAAGACTCCTAATTCAACTCTAGCTAAGATCTAGTTAGGAGACACTCATTAAATGAGAATTTGGGGACCAAAGGGACAACTAAGAAAGAAAATAGGAACACATTGGGGAATGTGAGGAAAATAGTTTTTTAAATAAATTAAAAAGGACAATTACTTGTGCAACTTGGGGAGAGTGTGACAAGTGTGTGAGTGAACAATCTTAATTAAATTAATTAAAACAGGGTAATTACTTGTGCAACTTGGGGAGAGTGTGACAAGTGTGTGAGTGAATAATCTTAATTAAATTAATTAAAAAGTTAATTACTTGTGCATTTGGACAAGTGTCAATGAGAATTTAACTATAAAAGAATTGGGGTAGCAGGGATAAGGGGCTCTCTTTTCTTGGTAATGTTATGCTGCCAAAATTTTGTTGGACTGTGTTTTACTTGTGAGAGTTGGGAATCCAAGCTTGAGAAAATAGTTGAAGCTCTTTCTTGTGAGATAAGCTTGGGAGCTATTGCATTTTTTTTGTGTGTGTGATTCGCCTTTGCGGCTCGGGGGGGGAAGGGGGATGAAAAGTACCCCTTGAATTGGCTGAGAGGTACCAGTGTAGTTGTTCGATTGGAAAGAAAAAGGTGGGAATTTTTTTTGAATTGAAGAACTTTCTCAACACCATAAATTTTTTCTTGGTTACAATATTTGTCACTGTCAATATTTTTGTAGTTAATAGTATTTAGATTTAATAAGGATTGTGAATGAGGTAATTATTATTCAAGGTCACCAGATGTGCTCCTTAATTGAGTTTAAATCATGCACCATTATTGATTCAAAATTTTTTAAAAGCTAAATTAGTCGACTAAAATTTTCAGCACTGGAATAATTTATCAGTCTTGTTATTGTAATTTATTATGGTCGTTGTTGGTAATCTTTTGTCATCTAGATTCACTTAAAATGTTATATTTTTTTGGTTTAGTTATATAATTCATTGACAATGGCCAATGCTATTGGTAAATATGTCATTAGACCTTAAAGGTTCGATCAAGAATCTTTTATATTCAGATGACGATGTTTATAACTACAGTAATCAATAAAAGAAGTTTATGACCTAGAACCATTAGATTTATGTTAGAAAAATTGTATTACTATACATACTCTTTCCAAGATTGTTGAATGCATATATAATCGAGCTTCTTATGTTTGTAAATTTAAATCAATGGGGTTTCTATTTGCATTTGTATTAGATTAAAATCCTTTTGATATCAGTAACAAGCTATGATTGTAACCCTTTCTTTGATTCGACTGGATGAAGCCTTCGACGAGTTTATTTTAGGAACAAATAGAATTTAACATTCAATCCACATCAAGGTCAGTCGATTGGTAGGGACTTATAGTCCTTCTTATTGTAGTATGTTTTAGCAGGATACTTTCATGTGTAGCAAGACTCTCTGTATAAAATTAAATTTATGGGTATCATTGAACCTGTTAAGTCGAAGTGACAATATTTTAATTGCTTGAAATCACCTCAGATGCAGTCACTAAGTTGCAATCTTCTTACAATCGTAAAGGAATGTGTTCTTATAGTCTCCACAGTAGTTAGGAGAGTATGCCCTAAATTGGAGAAATCCTTTCATCGCGACCTTACCGCGTACTCGAGTTCAATCCCACACACAATCTTTGATAATAGTTAATTTATTGAACCTCATATTTATAAACCCGGAGTGTAGATAGAGTAACCTTAGATTACTCAATGACACCATTGTTGTATATCTATCATACAATTACTGGAGGTAGAACCTCCTTTGAGATTTTGACACTTGTAATTCTTAAGATAAACCTAACGAATTTAAGCAGGTTCTCAGCCTGAGAAGAAGGGTTGATGGAAGATAGAGTAGGACTCCTGGGTGGACATTGGCAGAAAATTAATGGTATGCAGGTACAACACATACGCTTAATATTTAGTCAGGTGTATGATCTTAATATTTACACATGGGATTCTGGTCTCGAGTGTAATATCCTATGTCACCTTTGGTCGTTAGATATTATAGTTGATCAGAGTACCATTATTCACTTTTGGAACAAAATTAATTTTGTATGATCATCATTCCATTTATGTTCTTGACCAGTATATTAAAGGATTGGGGTTTTTGTTCAAAGAAACTTCCAGAGGAACTTTTTAGAAGAAACATAGGTGATAGTGAGGAGACTCTATTAACTGTCTGTGTGTTTTTAAAGTAGCTATTGCTGATGCCGTTGGGGAAATTTTTGACGTAGTGTATTTTTAAGATTACCATCGCCGGTTCTCTTTCCCTTTCTATCTGTGGTTCCTAGTCTAGAAACCTTTGGTCTCTCTCTCCTTAATTTTAAATCAACTAGATTTAGAGATTTTAATTGCTTCACTTTAAATTTAAGAGTTACTAAGAAACCGTTAGAACGTATTCTTGAGAAGGTAAGGATCAAATTTTATTCTTTCCTTAGTTAATTACTCTTAATTTATCGAGTTAGTTACGTTGAGGATGTGTTTTGGAATAATAAATCCATGAAAATTTGGGGTGAAATTGATAAGTAGATTTAATTATATTACCTAAATCTAAGATAATCCTTGGGCGTCTCATTAAATATGTTTTAAGTTAAGTAAGTAAGTCAAGAAATATCCTTGATTTTACTAAACCTTATAACCTTATTTTTGGGCCTCTTAAGGTTAGAGCGCATTGTGCACATTCTAGAGAGTTGTAAAAAATATTTTATTAGAAGTTGTTTACCTATAAAACTGATGCACGAATGACAAGGTCAAATGTCAAACTCTCATCCTAATGAGCTTTAGTTGATAAATTCTACTCTTAAATACTTGTTGGATGGTCTTTAATTATTTGATTAAAGGACACAATCACATTATGTGTAATTGTTATCCTAGTTATTTTCATGTTTGAATTGTTAATTAGTTTCGTAAGTTCTTCAACTACACTGTTGGTTAATAAGCAAAAAGGGTCTTTTTCATGACCATAATATAAAAGGGTAGACACATTTAGATTCAATTGTATTTATGTTTTGTCTCTAATAGAAACCTTAGACTCAATATTATATAGGAGTAGTTTAAAATGCTTGAAATGTTTGTCTCTTGCATAGGTGATTTTCTTTTAGTTACTTTAATATGCTTAAATTGAATGCTTTATTTAGGAATGATTATAGGAGTAGACACCTTCATGTTCCTTAGAACATTCGCCAGTCCTGAGACCTTAACTTAGATGGTAAAAATCAATTGGATGAATCCTGGACTTGAGCATTGATTATGTGTCTTGAAGGTCCTAACCTTGCAGGGTAGGTTGGGCGGGTAGAAATCTTTGTTATCTTGATTTATTATGGTTCATATTTGAATAATGGTGAAGTTGTATTTAAATTTGTTTTGCTGAGTTATAGATGTGAATAGAATTCATAAATATTGATGTATGTTATTATTGCCTAGCACTTGTCCTAACTGATGTTTAAAAACAAAATTTCCACTAGTGTACTCACTTACAATTATGTCTTAATGGAGGGGTTGATATAGAAGACTTCAAAACTGAGGTGGAATTAGAAGATTTGATGAAAGTTTCATGAAGAAACACAATTAAAGGAGAAGAGTGACCATAAATCAGAGAAGGCTAAGAAATTACAACAAAAAAAAGGATAGTACATTCACAATGTTGGTTGTGGTGCATGATTATCTTTTTGATTCAGAGGGTTTGTTTTAGTCATTCTTGGACCCCATTCCCTAACTGAGGGGTTTGGGTGGGCTTGTCCCCCCACAAATGTTGCCAGGGGGTCTAGGGGGAGGATTCGACAATTTTTGTAACCTCCCCTTGGAGGGGGATTCGGGGGAAGTGGCCCCAAAGAGAAATATTGGGAAAAATTGCCTTGTGAAATATTTTAATTTCATATTCAATCTGGACCATTCATTATAAGGTCACATATATTATGTTAAAAGTTATTTTTAGAATTTTTTTCCCTAGAAGGCAACCCTCTTTTATGAAGGAACTGTATTGTGGCTGTGTATTATTGCGAATATTGTATTATGAGAGAGGAGACTATGAGGGAAAGAAGAGGAAGTTACAATGAGTGTGTTGTAGGTTGTATCCCTTCATTTGATGGATAATAATAAGGAAGGACCTGGAAATTTATCTAGTGTACGTATCCCACACTGGGTGAACCATGTATATCTATGTCTCTATTGTATTGTGTATCTTCTGTGTTTTATTTCCGAATTTTTTTATTTTATTTCTCTGCAATCCTATTTTTCTAACAACTGGTATCAGAGTGAAAGGAAACTCATAGGAAAATAGGGTTTTTGGTTTGAGTGGGAGTAATGGAAATAAATGGAAAGTTTAGGGTCGAGGAATTTAATGACCAAAAATACTAGTTATGGAAGATGTAGATGGAAGATTATTTATATAAGAAGAATCTATTCCTACCATTGGGAGGAATAACAAAGAATTTGACAACCATGAAGGACAAAGAATGGGAGGTTATTGATAGAAATACACTAGGAACGATACAAATGAGCCTAGTAGCATCCATGGCTTTCAATATTTCAAAAGAAAATACAACGAAGGAGCTGATGGTTGCATTGGATAAACTGTATGAAAAACCCTCGATGTCCAATAAGGTATTTCTAATGAAGAGATTATTTAGTATGAAGATGTCAAAAGGTGGGTCTATTGTAGATCATTTAAATGAATTTAATATGATTACTAATCAACTAAGTTCGATAAAAGTGGACTTTTATGATGAGGCCGGGTCTCTTCTAATCCTATTCTCATTGCCAGAAAGATGGAATGGCTTGGTCATGGTTATAAGTGACTCTGTCCCTGGTTCAAACACTCCAAAATTTGATGATGTTGTTGGTGTAATGTGTTAAACATGGATAATAGGGGAAGACAAAAGGATAGAGGAAAGGGATCAGGGAACCATGAGAATTATAGGAAGGGAATATCCAAATCCATACTTGGAAAAATAAAGTGTTGGAATTGTGGAAAGAAAGGACATTTGAAGAAATACTTCAGAGCTCCAAAGAAACAAAGAGATGGAAAAAAGGAGAAAAATCAGGAAGCAAATGTAACAGAAGATGTGTTACAAGATTCTTTGATTCTTTCCTTAGATAATATTTCTGAGTCTTGTGTAATAGATTCAGGGGATTCATTTCATGCCACACCCCATAGGAAACATTTTCTAGATTATGTTCAAGGTTATTTTAGATAGGTTCATTTGGGTGATGATGTACCATGAAAAATTGTTGGAATGGGAAAGGTACAAATAAAGAAAAGGAATGGAAACTAATGGTTGTTGAAAGAGGTAAGACATGTTCCAAATCTAAGGAAAAATATGATTTCAATAGGGAAGTTGGAAAGTGAAGGTTGTATATATATATTTATAAATAAGGTGTGGAGCATAGATGATTTTAGGGGCTAAAATTCACAAATGGGCTAAGTTTTCATGTTTTTTTCCAAAAAAAGATTCGCCAATTTCAATTTTTTGTAAAAACAATTAGCCCAAATTCCATAGAATAAAATTATTTTACCTTAAAAATCGCCAAAATTTTATAGAAACTATATAAAATCCTTAGAAATTTGAATATTTTTATAAACCTATAGCCAAACATTTTATATTTTGCATATTAAGGACTAGTAAGATTAGCCCAAGTTTCTACATTGTAATATAAATCTCCATCCTTAAAATCATCCCTGGTGTGGAGGGTCACCAAAGGATCACTACTGATAGAAAAAGGAGAGAAGGTAGGTACATCGTATTTATGTACTAGTAATACTGAATCCTCTATCTCTTTAGCTTCTACAAGAGTGGATACAACACTGTGGCATCATAGGATTAGACACATGAGTGAGAAGGGGATGCAGATACTGCAAAAAATAAATTTGTTGCCAGATATTAAACAAATTGATTTGGATTTCTGTGAGCACTGTGTTTATGGAAAACAAAAGAGAGTCAGATTTGTCAGAGTTGAAAAGGTAAAGAAGAATGAAAATTTATAGCTTGTGCATACAAATGTATGGGGACCATCTCATGTATCATATCTTTGTGTCTCTCGTTATTATGTTACTTTTATTGATGATGCAACTGGAAAAACTTGGGTTTATCGCATTCAACAAAAATCTAATGTTTTTGATACTTTTAAGAAATGGAAAGAAAGGTGAATATTGCAGCAAGGAGTTTG
>JASDQU010101638.1:0-46791 GCA_032191745.1 Picea mariana
TCTTCCTTCTCATTCATTAGGCTTAGATAGATTCGAAAGAAATTCAGTGTCCATGATAAGCACTTTTCTGTCTAGGGTTAAGGTCAAGCCTTAGAGGTCGATCTACTTGTCCGCAGGCAGATTTTCCTACAACACTAGCCAATGTGTTCTGAACTTCCTAGGATGTTTTATGAACTTGTTTTCATATACCAGTACTAGATCACCTTGTTTGAATGCCTTCTTCTTGATGTGCCTATCATGATAGGCCTTCTCTCTTTCCTTCTGAACCTGCTGATGGAATCCTGAAATGAATCTGTCTTCTTCCAATTCAACCAACTGTGCAAGCCTCTCTTGAACAGCTCTAGGGTCATCCATATCTGTAAAGGAAACAATTCTTAGGCTTGGTACAAGATATTCCATTGGAACAACAACTTCAAGACCATATACGAACTTGAAGGGGGGCTGCATTGTTAGTTTCTTGCAAGTGGTTCTATAGGGCCATAATATTGTTGGTACTCTTAAATCCCAATCATCCCTGTTCACACTACAAATCTTCATGAGTGTTGTCTCCAAGATCTTGTTGAATGCTTCAACTGTCCCATTTGCTTGTGGATGGTACAGTGTGCTCTTCTGATGGTGGACTACAAATTCTTCGGTCAAGGCTTCAACTATCTTATTGATGAAATGTGTTGCTTGATCACTCATAAGGATATTTGGGCATCCAAATCTGGTTATGATGTCATCAAATATGAAGCATGCAACTGTAGTTGCACTACCGTCCTTGACTACTCTTGCTTTGGCCCATCTAGTCAAGTATTATGTTGTTGTAATTATGTACCTTGCTCCTATATGCTTCCCTGGTGGATTTATAGGTCCAACAAAGTCAATGGCCCATTTCTCATATGCTTGTAGGGTCAGTTGTGGTGCCAATGGAATTTTGTTTCTTCTGGATGGTTTCCCAACTCTTTGGTATACATCGCAGGCTCTGGAATAGTCTTTAATATCTCTGTGTAAGGTAGGCCACCAAAGGCCATCTCTAAGAACCTTCTGTGCAGTTGCTTTCCCTGCATAATGTCCTCCTGCGATGCCTTCATGAGATTATGCAAGGATCAACGGTCATTCTTCCTCCATAACACACCTTCGCAATATCTCATCCAGTCTGATCTTGTATAGATGTCCAGCTATAAGTGAAAAATCTGTAGCGCACACTACTAGTTGTTTGTTCTGAGGAATTGTGTACTCACTAGGTGCCATTCCTGTTGATAGGAACTGGACTGTCTCTATGAAGTGGTCATCGATCTTTCTAATGGCTAGCAGCTGTGCATCCGACAGTGTATCCTCCAAACTGGTCAGCTCTTATCCATGTTCCAACCTCGACAAGTGGTCAGGGCCTTTTTTCATTCTCCCTATCTTTACTATGATCTCAAAATAATATTCTTGAAATAGCAGTAGCCATATGCATATCCTTCCCACCCACACTGGCTTGTTGACTAGGTATTTCAGGGCGGAGTGATTAGTAAACATTTTAAAGTGTCTACCCAACAAGTAGTGGTGAAATTTCTGCAATGCATACACCATGGCCAGTCCTTCTCCCTCAGTGGTGGTGTAGTGGATCTCATCAGTTGATAGTTTCCTACTATAAAAGGCTAACGGGTGATCAATATCTCCTTCTCCCGGTTGTGCTAACACACATCCTAAAGAAATGGAAGACGCATCGACATGCACATGAAACTCCTTGGTCC
This sequence comes from Picea mariana, assembly GCA_032191745.1. Classification (NCBI taxonomy): domain Eukaryota; kingdom Viridiplantae; phylum Streptophyta; class Pinopsida; order Pinales; family Pinaceae; genus Picea; species Picea mariana. The sequence goes on from JASDQU010101638.1 coordinate 1,722, forward strand.
AATCTGGGAAAACCAGAATGGGCGCAGTAACCATTTTTTGTTTCAGTGTGTCAAATCTCTACTGGTATTCCTCTGTCCAACTAAACTGGCAATCCTTCTTCAACAACTTCTCCATGGGATCTTTAATATGAGCATATCCCTTAATGAACTTTTAGTAATATCCTGTGTGTCCCAACGCAGTGTGCAGCTGTTTGACTGACGTAGGAGTGGGTAGATAAACTATAATGGCGATCTTGGATGGATCTACCAACAATCCTTGATTGCATAGAATATGACCTAACAACACTCCAAATGGTGAAAATAAAATACATTTCTTCTGGTTCAAAGAAATTTGACATTGTCTGCATTTTTCCAACATTAGCCTTAGACATTCAATATGATTTTTCAATAAACTAAAACCAGTCCAATCATCAAAATATGCTTCTAGAAATTTATGCAGAAATTCCTTGAATGCTTCGACCACCACTTCAGAAAATATGGTTGGGTCATTCTTCAATCTGAATGGCATGACTATATATTGGTAGGATCCCCATTCTGTTGCAAATTTGGTCTTATGGCGGCCTTCCTTGTCAATCTGGATCTGATGGTATTCTAAAAATCCATCTGTAAAAGAATATACTTCCTGGCCTCCCACATTATCTAACACTTCGTGAGAGAATGGTGTAGGGAAGGGGTCATGAAAACAAGCATCATTCATCTTCCTGAGATCTACACATATCCCGATCTCTCTTGTCTTCTTGTCTTGCACCACCATAGGGCTTATCCACTCTGACTCTTCGACATGTTCTATAATTCCTGCTTCCAGCATTCTGTCAAGCTCAATCTTCACTTTCTCCTTATATTTAGGGTTTAGTATGTAAGGTCTCTCCTTGATTGGTCTAGCATATGGCTTCAAAGGGATCCTCATCTCTCCCATAGGTCCTTTAATTCCATTCATATCAGTGAACTTGGTTGGAAACAAGTCTTGATATTCATGCAGTAACTCTGTAATTTTATCAATGGTAGCAACATCCCAATAATCTCCAATGTTTGCAAACTTTGGTGTTTGTTGTGTTCCAATATTGACTTTCTTAATCTTGATTGGCTATCCAATGAATGGAAGCTCAACTCCTGGTCCTGCCACATCTCCCTGGCCCTCTGTTTCTGTGATGTTCACCTTCCTCAGATCATCATCTTCATCGGCATTGATGTTGTAGCAGCCCTGCAATTTCTAGAGAGGCACAGTCCATTCGTCCTCTTCTTGTTCCAAAGGAAGGCTATATGCCTCCTCGAATAATTTCTGTCTCACAATCTGTAATGCTTGATCTATTGAGGGATATTGAATTTCAAATAAGAAGGTAGTTACAAAATTCTGAGTCATACCTTTCCAATTTGTAGTGATGAGGCGCAGTTCTGCTTGGAGGTACCAGTTGATAGGTGTCGTTTCCAGTGTGTTGATGAATTTGTGTACCCAATTCTCTTGAGGGATGTGGCTCCAAGCTTCCTCACAGCTTCACACATGGTCCTTTAGGCAACTTCGACCTATGTAGCGAACTTCCCAGCCTTCTACTTGTGCCAAGAACCACGTTGTCATCAAGGTGCAACATTGTATCCAATCTGTGATGCTATGTTTATGTGTCCCCCACCATCTTTTTGGTGTGGATTTCAAGGCCTCATCCATTGCCAATAATCTCTGTTGTATTGGTACACTTTCTTCAAAGTTCGACAAAAAGGTTTCTAAAGGATTTAGACCATCAAATGTGGGTAAGTTACTTACTATTGTGTTGATCCAACGAACTTCTCTAGTTAATCTAGCACATCTCCTTGTAGATACTTCATACATGTGGTTCTTCCATTTCTCTAGTGATTCTTCTGAGTCTGATGATCATGCACTGTCACTTCACCAACTTAGATTCCCATCGGCTATAGGATTAATGTAATCATGTTGTCTAGTTGTTAGTTTATATGTGTTTTCCAGTTCATATGCACAGTCTTCTTCTCTGATGGGCTCTGTGTATTGCTGACCTTCATCTAGATCTAAAGGTGCTATGAACCTGATGCCATCCCTTTCAAAATTCATACGTCTTTTCTTTAAATCAACCACAGTGGAATTATTGAAAGCCCAATCAATTCCTAACAGCGCAGGGTAAGGGAAATTGTCATCAACTATTTCAATTACCTCAAAATATGCAAATGTTTTTACTCCATCAATGTCCACAGGGACATGCTCCAATCATCCAAATGGGATGACAGCTTGCTGGTTAGCCATCCTAAGCCAGATAGGGGAATACATCAACTTCGGTTTTCCCATCAGTGCCTAGGTTTGCTTCGTCATGACATTGACCTCCGACCCTAAGTTGAGGACTACATAGTCTATCTCATACTCTCCTATTTGAGCATTCAAATGTAATTCCTTATTTGTCCTTCTCTTCTTACCAATTTGGTGTACTTCTCTATTCAGTAAGGTGTCTATCTTTCCTAGCTCATATTGTCTGATTAAATTTTGTAATTATTGTACAGCGCTTTCGTCCTGAACCAACCTAATACAAGTATATAAAAATTCCATGAGCTTGCTTAACTCTTTTCCTTCTTTTGGTGAAACAGACTGATTAAATGCCAGAGGCATTCCATATTCTCTCACTTCTGGTCTTGTCTTTGATGCAGAGCCTTGGTCTCCTCTGAATTTTTTTCTGGCTTCCTCAAATATTTGTCCTTCTTTCTTTGTATCAAACATTTGTGTCTTCTCTATAGCTTTCCTGATTCCTGAGTCTTTTGTAATATTCCCTTGGGTTATTATGTCATCTCCTGTGACAGTGACTCATCTTGTTATAAAAGAGACTCTAGGGTCTTCTCTATGAGGCTCAACATATATCAGTTGCACTTGTGAGTTCTGCTGAGGTCCTCATATTTCTTGAAGCTTAGCTAGTAGCATAGGACAATCTTCTATAACATGGTCAAATGAGTTGTAGTAGCTACAAGTGGTATAAGTGTTCTGACAATCCCTTGCAAGGTGTCCTGGTTGTGCACAGTTATAATAGATGATTTGTCCTCAGCCTCAACTCATTCCTCCTTGTCATCCTCTTCCTCTGAATCCACTGCGAGGATTGAAGTTTCCCCTCCCATGAGAGTTATACTGCGTAGTGTTTCCTTCTTGTTGTACTTTGTCTTGAATATTATATATGTCTCTCGACCTTTCATGCATGAGATCGTAAGCCCTACAATCCCTATCATCATGTCCTATGGAATTACAAAATGTGCAGTACAAATTTGTAGGTGTTTGAACATACTTTTGCATGTAGTATCACTCACTAGGGCGATGTCTATTTATGCATACCTCACACCAAGATAATGTGACTTGCTTCAAAGGGATTGGGGCTCCAAAAGCCAAGTATTCATTGAATAGAGGGCAGTGTTCCTTGTCATGGCCTTCTGGCCTGCATTTGACACACCATATGTCTTCTCTTTTATCTTTTCCCTTGTCTTTCTTCATATCTTCGACCTGCAAAGACAAAATAGTTAGTTGACTCAAGATCTGACTCATACCTGAGATGGATTCTCCCATAGGGGATGATTCTAGCTTCATGGAGATCTCCAATACCTCAGCCTGTGAAGCAATATTATGTTGCATCATGGGAACTCTAATGTGTGGTAGAAGGGAAGCAATGAACCATTCCTTGTTTTGTTCATCTGTGATCTGAAAATTCAATAGGCCTGTTAAGGTCTTGAATCTTTGATCAAACTCCCAAACAGGTTCAAACACCTTCTGCTTGATCTTTTTCAGCTCTGTGATACATTGGGATTCTGACTTAGGTTTCTTGAATTCTGCAATTAGCGCATTCATGATATGATTCAATGGCTTAGGTTGTGCAAGTCCTTGGACAAGTTTCATGTACCAACTCAGTGTGCGATCTCTGAGAGTTGTACTGAACTGAGTTCTTTTGACAACTTCATCTGTGACATTCTTAATGTTCCATATGGATTCACATAGGAACTAGTGTTGATCAGGATCTTCAGATCCATCTCCCCTAAAGATAGGAGGCCTCATCTCATCTGCCATAGATCTTGCTAGGGTTTCTGACTAAATATGTGGTGGACTACTATTGACAGTTCTCTAGGTACTCTGGTGGCTGGGATTACTCTGGTTGCTTAATACTAATGAATAAACAAGAGGGATAACATTACTTACTTCAATGGTCTACGTAGTTTCTGAGGTTTCAGGTTCTCTTCGTGAAGCTCTTTAGCTTCTTCTTCCTCTTCCCTAGTGGGTTATGAATGTTCTTCATCTATCAGATCTGCTTCTTCTCCACTGTAGAAACCTTCCTCCCCATAGTTCTACTTAAACAGGTTCGCAAGATCAACTTCTCTAAATACTCTCCCACTACGCATATGTCCAGCTTCTGTGTCATTGTCGCTGTCTGAATTTTTGAACATTAGTGTTTCTTGATCCAACCAATCTATTGTATCTTCAAGATGTTCTTTTCATGCAATAGCATCTTGATTCTCAGCTTCAGAAAATGAAAAAATTTCTCTTTGGGTCCCTTAAAGAAATATCTCTCGGCTTGGCTATATGATTTTACTCTATCAACAACGAACTTTGTGATGTACACTCCAATGGTGCTATCAAACAAGTGATCTACTGCTCGTGACATAGCGTTATCAACTCTTTTGACCTTCTTGATCATCTCCGACGTCAAAACCATAAGAGGTCTAGATCAGATCTCAAACTAGGTATTTTCTAATCTAGCGAGCCACTCATATATATCCTGATGGATTCCTCCAAAGAAAATTTTGTGTATATCAGTAAAGATATATTTCTCCAGCCAATCTTCTGATTTAATATTAGGGTTCTTGTTCTGGGCTTCAACGAAGTCCTTTTCTTGATGTTCTATCCACTTTTAAATCTTTGTCTTCAATGGAAACCACCTTGACATTCCCTCAAGAAGATTTTAGTCCCAGAAATAGAGCCATTTGTTGGCACAGGGGAAAACCCAATGTTCATCTCCAAGAGCACACCAACAAGCCCTAGCTACTGGCCTTTTCAGCAACACCTGCGAAGAAGATGCAGTCTCACCCGAAGTAGCTATGAGGGGGTTGTAGGACAAATATGTCTACAATCAAAGGGAATATCAAGTGGATCTCACACAAGAACAACATAGAATTCATATATCACTTATCAGCTTTGATCCATTCCATGCATCTATTAGATCTACCACAATAATGTAATAACAATATATAAATGACAGATACAAAATACCAATCACACACAACACAAAATATATGTGTTTCACCCTCTCTCTAGGGACACATCCACATAACTATGTTATATTATATTTAAGTAAAGCATACAGTTCTTATCTGCGCTCTTAGCTAGCAGATCTTCTCTCTTCTCCTTTGTTTCTCTCCCCTCCTTGCACACCCAGCTATAGGGTTGATCTTCACACCCAACTGAAGATCTTACAATCCAGAAGGCTCTTGTACTCAACACTTATCTCTCACACAATACCCCTCTCTCAACCAACTCAATACCAATAGCAACAATAACAACATTATTGTACCAACCCAACCTAGGCCATTTAGGCCTTTATTTATACATTACAATCATTCACCGACACCCTTAGGCCAAAAACTAGGTGTCAAAACTCTAGATACCAAAACACTAGGTGTATAAAACCCTAGGTCAACTTGACCCATGTTTTTAGGGCTTCGTTGACCTATCTTTCCTTCCTTCTCGCGTGGTGATCCAAAGCCTCTAACAGTGGATTTTTCCTCTTGCTAAGTTGTCCACGATCCTTCTTCCTTGCTAACATGTCATTCTCGATCTCCTTTTCCAATGAATTTCTTTCTCAAGATTCGATCCATATTTTCTTCTTCTTTTTCTCACTTCGACCCAATAACAGTCACTGTGTCTTTCGTGAAGTTCGCATTCTCCCTTTTCTTCCCTGATCTTCGCATACTTTCATAACCAAGGACCAACAGTCACTATATCTTGTTTTTCAAGACCACTGTCATTGTTGTTGTGACTCTATTCCAATACGTGTTGACACAACGTGTAATCGACAGAAAGAGTAGTAGATGGATTGTTATCCTTCAGGAATTTGACTTGGATTTTGTATCTGCAAAATCTAAAAAGTCGGTGGTCTTTGCAAAACTTATATCGGAACTTCCGGTTGAGTCAGGTGATGTTACGCCCAAAGAATCGTCGATTAAAGAAGATATTTTTCTGATTTAATCTTCAGACCCCTGGTATGGATATATACTAGTCTATATCCAGACTTTGAAGTGCCCTGCCTCTTCTTCTCATGATGAGCGTCGATGAATATGCCATCAGGAAAAAAATTATCTCATACTCAAAGACACTTTGTATCGTCACGGTGTAGATTGCATCCTTCATCGGTGCCTTACTCATGAAGAAGCAAAACTCGTTCTTAATGACTGCCACACTAGAGAATGTGGTGGCCATTTTTCTTGGTTGGAAACAACCCAAAATATTCTATGAGCCGGTTACTATTGGCCGACGTTAATCAAATATTACATTGAATCGGTCAAGAAGTGCCACCCGTGTCATATCTTCTCACGGAAGATGAGGGCACATCCTTCTCCCATGTTTCCCTTCATCACAGTTGGCCCCTTGACCAAGTGGGGGATTGATTATACTACATGCCACCCCCCTCATCCAGGGGGTACCTTTATATCATCGTAGCAGTAGAATACTTCACAAAGTGGGTTGAAGTTATGCCAACGTTCAAATATGATGGAGAGACAACATCTCCCTTCTTGTTTAATAAGATAATAGCAAGGTTCGACGCCCCGAAGGATATTGTCACTGACCATGGAAGTCATTTTCAGAATAGAATGATGTTCGAGTTAACATCAAATCTAGGGTTGAGACAAGAATACTCATCACCCTATTACCCACAAGCAAATGTTTAGGTGGAAGCTGTGAGTAAGTCTCTCAAGACCATTCTACAATGAACGATCAATTCAGCCAAGTCAAATTGGCATTTGATGGTGTACTTGGCATTGTGGGCCTACCGAATGTCTGTAAATAATGCCACTGGTTTCTCACCTTTTCAACTCATTTACGGGTTGGAAGCAGTCTTTCTTATAGAATGCCAGATCCGATCTCTTAAGTTGGAAGTACAGTTATTGCCAGATACTTCACCACTTGAGGAACGCTTATTATATCTTGAGTATCTTGATGAGAAATGACGCGATGGAGTCTTGGCTAAAGAGGCTCACAAGCAAAAAGTCAAGTGTCAGTATGATCGGTCCGTTCGTCCTCGGATTTTCTCTGAAGGCGACCTTGTCCTGGTCTATGACCAAGATAAGGATCCCTTGGGGGCAGGCAAGTTCAAACCCATGTGGCTCAGACCGTTCATCATGAAGGAGGTATTAAAGAAGGGTGCTTATTGTTTGGTTGACTTTGAAGGGAAAGATTTAGCGAAGCCTAGAAATGGGCTCTACCTCAAGAAGTATTACTCGTAGGTGGGTTGCCTTGGGTGAATTCTTGTATATATATATAATTCTTATACATTTTAGTTTTTTGTCTTTTTGTTTTATGGACATGTCATTTTTTATTTCAGATTTTTCACTGTGGAAAATGTCAAGTGAATCAGATGTGTTCATTGGATTCACAGACAGTGCTAGATGGCACACTCGGAGGCTTGCTTCTGCAGCTTGGGTGATCTTCACACTTCAAGGTCAGTTGTTATCTTCTGGAGGTATCTATTTAGGTGGTACCACAAATAATGTCGTCGAATACAGTACACTAATAGAGTTTCTTCATGACAGCTTGTCACATGGTATCTCTTACCTCCGGGTCTACCTAGATGCAAAATTGGTTTTGTCCCAGTTAAATGGGGTTTACCACATTTATGATCCTACTCTACATCGACGATTCCTTAGGGTATGTCTCTTAGAACGTTGTTTTGATTACATTACATATATCCATGTTCCTAGGATATTGAATCAAATGACGGATACTCTAGTTAATCAAGTATTAGATTGGAATATGGCACACACATAAGAAAAATCACACACATATAAATGTGAATACATTTTTAAATAAATGTAACCCATAAGAAAAAAAGATGTATATATATATATATATATATATATATATCAAAAGTGTCAGAGTACATAGGTGGGTGCAAGCATCTCAAAAAATAATGAGTTTGGTATATAACGTGGGGCTTATGCCCTCAAAAATATACAAAGAGTGCCCTCGGCACAAAAATGGTACCCTAAGCTAAGCACGAGGCCTATTGGCCCTGCCATAGTGGACAAAAACGTTTTCCAAATGTCAAAATAGTTAGACCAAGGTCTGTGGCACCCCAACAACATGAGTTTGCATACATGGAAAGAGATTCTCAATCTCAGCCATGGGAATAGTACGGATGAGTGAGGTCAAGTTCTGCTCCACTCATCTCAAAAATATCTCAGCCTCTCCGGCTAGAGGTACCCCCGTTATTGCTGTTGATCTGGAGGTCATTGTTGGTAATGCCTCTGATCGTGGACGACGCCTACTCCACGCAAAATCAACTGGATGCACTGGTCCCACATCTGTACATAACAGATACAAAGTTGTCAAGTACTCTATTATACATAAAAATGGTATATATAAAAAGAAACTAAAAATTAAAAATATTTTAAAAGAAAACGTACCTAACTCTCCTCACTCTGCTCCTGGAGGTACGGGCATGTCAGGATCCTTGGAGAAGTTGATCCTGACATAGGGGTAGTCCTCTATAGCTAGAATCTATCGAGACCACCAGTCGAAAAAAGTATCATTGAAGGCCTCAATGGTCCTCCCTCCCCCCTGTCATGGTAGCAATGCTGCCCATATGCACACTGTTGGGAAGGAGGCCACATGCCCCCGTACTGTCTCTCGTGGACTAAGACTGGGTACCCTCTCGAAGAAGAAAGAGCACAGAATAGTCCTGAACTCAAAGTTCTTGTTGTTTCACCCATGAAACTCTGTGAGCTGTCTTTTCATGCACTCTAGCATGGTTGTACTCCAATTGAACACTCGTGCATTTAAGCATTGTACTATGCAATGCATATGCGCCTGGGAGGTCTGATGTAAATCTGCGGATCCAGTGTTCCACCCAATAAGTAAAACTATCTCTTTTAGTGATAGGTTGGTGATTGTGAATCGGTACCTGGGAACCCACTTTATCTGTTTTGGCCTTGCAATGTTGTTCAATCAACTCGGCAATTTTGTGAGGCCCAGAGGGAAAAACACGAAGGTTGATTGGCTCCCTTCTCCTCGAGAGGCCAGTTAGAAAATAAATATCTTTAGTCGTTGGAGTCAATGACTATCCCTCGAGCATAAATGCCTCTGCATCTGGGTGCCAGTAATCCACTAAGGTGTTTAGCAGCTTGCGTTGTGCCCTCATGAGTGGACACCGGAATAATTTCCACAACCCGCATTGTTTTAATGCGATGACATCAACGGGATCTTCCTCAACCAATGTATCAATGTCTTCATGCTCCCTCTCTCTCCAATGGACATACATTCTGCAAAATATCAAGTTCAAAGAGGAGTCAAATAATGCATTTTCAATTTTTTTTCATATGTTAGAGGGTGTGCGTGGGTTGTATTGGGCACAGTCGTGTATGTACATGGGAAGATTATTCCCTACCTGCATGCATACATGGGCTGTGCTTAGACAACCCACGTACATGTAGGTCCGACCTTTTTAAAGGTGTCTGCCCCCCAAAAAATAAAAAGAAATGAAAAAAAGAAAGAATGGAAATGCAGGGGGGAGCTAGTTTGTACTTACTTGGTCCAAGCGAAAGTTCGTTTCATCCATTGAATCTCCCGGAATCAACTTCTTTCACAAAGGGGTGTTTTTGTCTTTTTGGTCAATTCTCAATTTGCAATGGTAATAATGAGTTGCCAGCTTCTATTTATAGACTTTTTGGCCCTTTTTGTCATTTTTTGACCCCCGTTGTCATTTTTTTTGTCTTGAAAATCATGTAACGTGGTTCTTGAGTTTCTCATTAGATGTTACGATACACTTTACTTTTGGTTTGACGAACTTTTTGGGAGTTGGGGCACTTTTAAGGTCCGTTGGTGAAAAGTCATTTTTCCAACTTTGTGCATTTAAGTTAGGATTCCACCTCCATTTGTTGCACCTCATTGTCTTTTTCTCTTTACCATAGGATCAACCCCACCAAATTGTGACACAGAACCATCGTTGTTGCTCTATAAGTGTCATAATTTAGTGGTAGAGCCTACACTCACATGGATGCTCTAGGTAGATCCTGGTTGCATTTTGGTGTCCATGTCGTTGCTAATGACTATAGGCTCGGGAGTCCTTTTAGTCTTGTCTTGATTACAAGTTTGAGCCTTCACATGTCTGATATATTATCACTCTTGGCCTCACCCATGGGACTCCCAAAAAACAAACCAATATTATTTTAAGCCCTTTTCAGGCCCTCTAAACATGAAAATATTGTTGAGTGATCTTGTTGCCCTTCACGCTTGCCAAACAAAAATTTGAAGGCATGTCTATCCAGTGGTAGTTTACCCATTTTTCATTCTAGATGGTCAATTGCAGGAACAAAGGTATACTCCAGGAACTTCGGTTCACTAGAAGAGTATTCTCAGGTATAAGTTTAACCCTTTTTCGGGCATGAGGGACTAAATTTACGAATAAGGAACCCCCACGAAGTCCATAGTTAAGCTCTTTTCAAACTCCCTAAAAGTGAAAAGATCATCGAGTGAGATTGTTTCTTCACACTCGTTAAACCGGTCCAGAAGAACATCCATTATGGAGTCCATAGTTAAGCTCTTTTCAAACTCCTTAAAATTGAAAAGATCGCCGAGTGACCTTGTTCTTTCACACTCGTTAATTGGATCAGAAAAGCATCTACTCACATGAGTTTACCCCTTTCTCTAACCTGTAGATTAAGGAGGAAAAAGGTACACCTCGGGAGATTCATCTCGCCGGGAGAGTTCTCCTCAGTAAATTTCACCTTTTTCGGGCTAAGGAGACTAAATCTAGAAAAAGGCAGCAAGTCCATAGTTAGGATCTTTTCAGACTCCTTAAAATTGAAAAGATTGTCGAGTGATCTTGTCTTTATCACACTCGTTAAAATGGTTTTGAATAGACTTTTTTTCAGTGCTAATTTATCTCTTTTTCAAGCCGACTAGACTATCTTCGAAAAAGGTACCCGAATGGAGTTTTCTTTTGCGCTTTTTCAGACTCTCTAAAAATGAAAACCATCGAGCTTACCTTCTCTGGGATCATTTAAAATTACATTTAAGGGCGTTATCATTGTTTCCTATCATTCCCATTTGCATTTCTGCATCTTTGGCCTAATGATGCTCCATGTTGGTTTCAACTGAACCTTTGAAGCATGCCTTATACTCAAGCCTTGTAGCACTTTGCCTTTGCGTCTTGACACCTTGACCCATTGAGGAATTTTCCTGAGTGTCCTTTCCCTGCACATGTCTCCTTGCTCTAATCATTAGTGTGTTCCTTGCGCTTGTAATTAGTATTCTTATGACACTCGTTCCTCCTTTGTAATGTAGCATTCTTTTATTCCTTTTCAAGCTTTCAAAATATTGAAAAAGACAAAAAAATCAAATATACCCCAAAAAGAGGATGGGAAAAGTATTTTGTTTTTATGGAAGTACAATGATTCACCCTTGGACAAAGCACATCCTTCCATTTTTTCATCAAGCTTTGGGATTTAATATGACCTTAGGAAGTTGTTCTCGTAACATAGAGCTATGTCCTCCCCCATTTGGTTATTCTTCCAAACATATGGAGATTTTTCCTTGCCTCCTGCATCGTGAACTTATGTCAATTTCATGTTGCCTAAGTCTGATCATCAATCGTTCTATTGTCCAAGGGAAGTTTTACCCAACTTGAGTCGACTTTTCTTCAGTTTGCCTCTTGACCTCATGCCCGACCATCCCTAAATTCCAATCAAGTCCTTGTTCGAAATCAATGAAGTTCTTTGACCTGATCACCAAGATCCCCTTGTCTATTCCCCGATGAGCCGTCGAAGACCTTTCGATAGTGAATTTGTACACTCACATTTCACTCCTAACCAAGTTTTTGAAGATCTTGAAGTTTTTGCTCGAACTCTAAAGACCTCATCTCCATCCATTAGGCATCGTTGGCTTCTTGAAGATGGATACTATACAGGTATATCTTTGATTTTGAGATGTAGATCCATTGTGTATTGCTCGAGGCTACACTTTATATAGTTATATGACATGGATCTGCAGTGTATTTGATTGGAAGCCATGATTTATTTCATCCCAAGCATGGGTATTCCTGCCTCAGTGAGACAATTGTTATTTTGCATATGGAACTTTCCAAACTCTGGTGTTGGGATCACTCGCTTTGTAGGTTGGTAGATATTTGTAATGTATTTCAGGCATCAAATGCTCTTCTGACCTCATACATTAGGGGGAATATGTTATAACCCTAAATTTCACCACGCATGCAAACCCGGTATTAGGCCTGTTATCACTCCAGGAAACTCTCCTAGGCTGTAAGTCGGAGATGCCTGGCAACTAACTCTTTTTGGGAAATGTTTTCTCAATATCTGATAGGGTTTTTGGGTCAATATGAATATCTAAGTACTTGACTGTGTTTCAAGACTGTCTAGAGATACAAAATATCACAAGGCCTTCTAGCAATGTGTTCAGACAAGGTTTGATTAAATGGGGGGAAGAAAACAGCTATTGAACCAGATTACACTTCATACAAACAAGCACAATGGGTTTAATAACCAAGAAATAACTTATAATTATCAACTAAGACAATTAATCAGTGAGATGACAGTCACTACAAATTGAATGAGCATCAATAAAGAACTTTCACTCATAAGATATAAAATAACAGAGGAGAAAATCTGACAACAGAACTGAAGAAAGCTTGCAATTTTCTATAAAATAAGAATAAGTCTTTTCATTACAGTGGCAGCATCATAGCACTCAAAATCGAACCCTTGGTCCTTCTTCTATTCTAATATTTATAGCATTACAAAACAGTTCTTTGATCCTAAAAACATGGATCAAATCAACCAAAAATAGCAAGTGAAAATCGGTTGCAAAATAAGTGGGATATTTCCTCAAAATGAGGTCAATCCCAGATCTCTTTGTCTGTTGATTGTTGATGAAGTGTAGAACAGCCTTCCAAGGCTTCATGATGACTTTCAACTAGAGATTAAGTAGAATTGCTGATGTGGCTAGGTGTCATGCTTTCTGTTTTACTTGAAAATGTCCATAAACTTTGAAATAACTTCTTTCTTCATAAAATGCTAAAAAAAACTGCTGGGATGGACTTGATAATTCATGTGACATTCATTGGAAAAGATCCCGAATCATTTCCTATCAAAAATACCTGACCTGTGCAAAAACTCGTTCAATTATGGACACACAGGCTTTCGGTGGTTGCCTGGGGAGATTTCTGTGTGAGTTATCCACCGAAAGCACCTATTTTCAGTGGTTAATGAGCGCACTGTGGGCTCGCCTAAACCACCGAAAGTCAATTCTTTGAAGAGTTTCAAAATTGCAAAATTGTCTGTTATGAATCCCTTTTTAACACTCAAACTTTGTTAACTGTTGTAGTCTTGATTCAAGCAGACCTCCGAACCTTTGCTTACTATGCAGGGGAATCTGTTACATCTATTATAGTTGTTGCTAGATTGGCCAAAGTGTCCAAACCAGTTTGTTTTTCTTCAGATGCTTCAAACTCCTTTAGCTTGAGCCTTAAAATTCTGAGTTGCCTGTATAATTTCATATTCTCTCTAATCAACTCTCTGTTTCTACCTTTGATTTCATTATGTTTTTCTTTGAGAGTCTGATTCTCTTTGAATAGCTCAGCATTTCTCTCTGTGAGGTCAGTGTTTTCTTTCTTAATTACCCTCTCCGGGACCTCCATCTCATAGATCTCTCTTAGCATCATGTTAATTTTCTTTGTCTTACCCTTCTTAGGCCTGCTTGAAGAAGGTTCTGCTTCTGATTGCCTGTGTGTTTCAGAAGGCTTTGATGGAGATATCTCGATTTTCAGTTTTAGATCCTGTTTGATCTGCAATTTGTCCTGTGTTTTTGCCATCTCCTGCTCTGAATCAGATTCACTATATGGTAAATTGAGTGGGTTTTTTGCTATGACAGGGTTTCTGTCTTCAAGCTTTAATTTCCTCTTGGTTCCTCCCTGCTTGCTAGGTGATGCCTTTATAGAATCCCTGGACATTGAAATCCCTTTCCTTCTCCTGTGACTAGTAGGATCATTCCTGCTTCTGGACTTCTTTGCTTTTATCTCTGGAGGTTTTTCTGTCTGAAACTCGTTCCAGAACAAGAAGAAGCTCCACTCTACTTGCTTCCTTTGAAGAGCTTCTTTGACAAGGAGGGTAATCAACCCCTGATGGGATATTCTGCTTGTAACTTTTGTGGGCTGAGCCTTTACCTGCTTTGCCATCTTAATAAGGGTCTTATGAAAGAAATAAGGTATGTTTAAGTGTTCTCTGCCTGTGAAGTGGTTCAACAATTTAAAAGGGTAGTACATCACCCTGTTATAACGCCCTTCACAGGTTATGTATACCAAAATCACCTTCAGAAGGGTCTGCCACTTCGGTTCAAGATAGGACATAGGAATATCCTTCTTCCAAGTCAAAGTTTTGTGCACTGGCAACAAATATGATCTGAATTCAACAGTTGAGGGTGAAGAGGTTTTAAACCAGCAATCCCTTGTTCTGTACAACCCTATGTATTCTGCAATAGATGCTTCATCTATAATGAATTCCTCCTTGCCTATCCTAGCAACCCTTCCATCGTATGAGAGGGAAAATGCTTCAGCAACTTGTTGATGAAAAGTTGTCAATTTTTCACAATATGTGAAAACTCCAACCTGTTTAAAACACTCTGCGACCTCTGAATGTTCTTCAAAATACCACATGCCATCCACTTCTGACCTCAATGCAGGATAGACTTTTGACATGATTGAATGCAAACTGTATCTGAAATTGCAGGCAACAAGGTGTTTGGGAAACAGGCGGTTCTAGGAACTAGGGATATGGTTGATATCACTTATGAACAAACTATGAAATTGTTTGACAGAGCGTAGGATTGATAAATGCACTAGAATACCGACCCACATTTGAATGACAGTCTGACAGGGAAAGCCGAAACTTCAACTTTTCGGGGGCAATTGTATTTATGAAACTTTGATAGGGAATAGCTTAGAGACTTACCTGATAACCCGATTAGATTTCCTTGACTCGAGATGTTGGCTGAACTTGGAGACACCATGCCAATCGCCCGAGAAAGTGGGATCAAGATTTTGAAAACCATGATTTGTTGATAAAATCGCATGCTGGTAGTTATCTTCAGCGATCCTCGGGCTTCATTATAACACATTGAGTTTTAAAATGAATGAATGACCTGTTAATAATAATGAATGTATTTGCCACTGAAAAGGAGGGAAGATCCGTGCAATCGTATCTAGAGATCACCGCTTTGCATGGATTTGAAAATGATTATTGCAGTGGATAATACACAGGTGCTTCGAACCTTTCGGTTGAACCCCACGAATGAGCATCATCTCCCACAACGTGAGCTTTCGGTGGTTGTATTCCTCGTCATTGCAACAATTTTTGACATTTGGCTCGTGCAAAAGAACGAGCTTTCTTTTTGCCCGTTCAAACATTTTCGGTGGTTGCATGTCTTCTGCCTCGACCCCTTTAGCAACCGAAACTGAACACTTTCGGTGGTTAATGAGCACTCGGTGGGCTCGCCTAAACCATCGAAACCTGATATTTTGTCATTTTCTTGACCGATCCAAAACCAACATTACTTTTGAGCTTATTTTGGAATGGCAAATTCTCTAACCTCTCTATAGAAATTTTTGAAATCAAATTTAAAACTCAACCTATCATCTAAAAATCAAATAAAATCCAATGATTTATTTGGGGAGTTAAAACTGGCTCCTATTGGGGATGAACACCTCCCTGTGAGGTTTCAAGAACCATAGAATCAATGCCTTTCCTGAAAAAGAACCTAAAAAACTAAACTATCTGCTAGTGTTTCCATTGGGCATGGAGTTATTGAAAAAAAAACTAAGACTATCATTACAATGTCTAGGCTCTACAGCCTTAGACGAAATAAATCTTTAGAAATCACCCGTTTACCTGGCCACTGAACACTTCCTCACCCTCCAGATTCTGCAGAATGAAAGTGTTA
This sequence comes from Picea mariana, assembly GCA_032191745.1. Taxonomy (NCBI): domain Eukaryota; kingdom Viridiplantae; phylum Streptophyta; class Pinopsida; order Pinales; family Pinaceae; genus Picea; species Picea mariana. Next base: position 17,908 of record JASDQU010101638.1, read on the forward strand.
TTGTTTTGAACTTGAGTAATCATAAAAGGACCTGTCCACAAGGAATCGAACTTGCCATGCTTTCCTTTCTCCTGTCGAAGAGCATCCCACTTCAGAACCCAGTCACCGATCTGAAAACTGTCCATTTTCGCCTTTCTGTCAAATGTATTTTTGATCTACATCTAATGTGCTTCTGATCTGTCCACTAACTGTTCACGAGCTTGCTGCAGTTCCACCAAATCCAACATCCTTCTTACCATGTCATTTTGCTCAGTCTGCTCTTCCTGAAAGAACTTAGCCACAGGCAACACTAACTGAACAGGAAATATAGCATCAGTCCCATAAACCAACTTAAATGGGGAAGTTCCTATAGAATTTTTAATGGTTACTCTGTCTTCCCACAGAGCAAATTTCAGTTTGGAATCCCAATTCTTTTTATTCTCTTCTAACAGTTTTCTTATGATTTTGATCAAGCTCTTATTTGACGATTCAGCTAAGCCATTACCTTGAGGATAGTAGGGAGTAGAGTGTACCAGCTGTATGCCCATTGACTTGCACATGTCTACCAATGCTTCTGATTTGAACACTGTTGCATTATCTGCCACCAACCTCTTGGGACATCCAAATCTGCTCAGAATATTTTCATAGAGGAACTTCATGACTACCTGGTGTGTAGCATTCTGGGTGGGGACCGCCTCTATCCACTTTGTGAAATAATCAGTGGCTACCAAAATCCACTTGTGCTGACCACTGGATGAAGGATTTATTTCACCGATGAAATCTAAACCCCACTGCTGGAAAGGGCCATTTACCACAATAGGTCTCAGGGGTAAAGATTTCAACTGCTGCTTACCAGTAAATCTTTGGCATTGGTCGCAAGATTTGACGAATGCACACACATCAGCAAAAAGGAAAGGTCAATAATATCCGGCCCTCAGGATCTTATGGGCAGTAGTCTTCCAATAATGATGACCACCACAAACAGCTGAATGAAATTGATGGGTCGCTTTGACAGACTCTTCTTTATCCAAGCACTTGAGAAGTAGACCAGCAGGGTCCCTCCAATACAACAGATTATTATAAATGCAGAATTTGATAGCTCTGAGCTTGAGAGCTCGAGCTTGAGTCAAACTGATTTCAGGAGGAACTTCAAGCTTTTGCAGAAAATGTATGATGCCAGCGTACCATTCACATGAAGACAAGTTCTCTGCCACTTGCTGATTGTCATGCTTCTCTTCCGCTGCCAACTCTGTCTGAGAATTTTCTGAAATTTCTGCTATGAAATTAATATCCAGCAGCTTATGATTTTCCTCCGCTAAAATCTTGGCAAGGCCCTGACCTTTGACCAATTTGGTAGGATTTACTTCAATGTTGAATTCAATCATCTTTGCAATCCATCTCGCCCGCTTTCCGTCAATATCCGACTGAGTCAAAACATCTTTTACAACAGAAGAAGGAACATATGCGATGACCTTTGAATGAAGGATATAAATTCTGAATGATTTTAAAGCTTTTATGAGAGCATAAGTTTGTTTCTTGATAGGGTCATACCTCAGTTCAGCATCCCTGAGTGTCTTGCTGAAGAAATCCACGGGATGATCAAAATTTTCCTCATCTTTCTGAAGCAGGACTGCTGCCACTGTGTCAAAGGAAGCAAAGGAAAAGATATAAAAAGTCTTACTGTAATCTGGGCTGATCAGAATCGGAGACTCGATGATCACTTGCTTGATATCCTAAAAAGAGTTTTTCGCACTGTCTGTCCATTTTACCTCAGCCCCCTTTTTCAGCATGCAAGTTATGTGTTTAACCAGTTCAGCAAAATTGGGCACAAACCTTCTGACGAAATTTATCTTACCAAGCAGTGACTGAATGTCCTTCTTCGATCTTGGCAATGATAGCTTTTGAATTGCCTCCACTCGTTCTGGATCAATCATTACACCTTCGGCTAAGATGATGTGACCCAAGAGCTTACCCTTACTCAGAGAAAACTGAGATTTCTTGGGATTCAATGAGATCCCAAACTGTCTGCATTTTAAGAATACTCTTTTCATATGTTTCAGATGCTCCTCATGGCTGCTGGAATATACTGTTATATCATCAAGGTATATGAGGACAAACTTGTTCTTTTATCCCACAAATGTTATATCCATGGCCCTTTGGAATGTGGCCCCAGCATTCATTAATCCAAAGGGCATCTTGGAGTACATAAAGGTACCCCAGGGTGTGGTAAACGCAGTCTTCTCCTGATCATCAGGATGGACAGCAACCTGATTGTAACCGGAAAAGCCATCAAGAAAGGACATGACCTTTGCCCCTGAAATCCTCTATAACAAGTGTTCCATATTAGGAAGAGGATATTTGTCCTTCTTAGAGCATTTGTTTAGATTTCTGAAATCTACACACAATCTGACCTCACCGTTCTTCTTCCTTACGATCACCAAATTGGCAATCCATTTGGAATATCTCAGGGGAACTATGATCTTGGCATCTAGGAGTTTTTTAATCTCTCTCTCAATCACTGGCAGCAGTAGAGGACTGATAGGCCTGAGTTTTTGCTTGAAAGGAATAGTGTCTTTTTCAAGAGGTATCTTATGCTGGATAACATTAGGATCATAAGTCTTTAAATCACTATATTTCCAAGCAAACACATCAGAAAATTCCTTCAAAACACTACAGTAATTTGAATTCTCATCAGCAGTCAATTCAGAGGACAAATTAATAAACTTGGTCTAACTTTTACCTCCTATGTCATGCTCTTGAACAACTGGGTCTTTCTCCTTTTTGTCTGGCCGGTACGGGACATCATTATGATCAAACAACCTTTCCAGGGTACCAAACCTCGGGGAATATAATTGTTTGGTAACTGAATAATATCATGCTTGCCCAACTTCTTCTTTAGCTCAGGTTCTTGTGACTCTTCTTCATTAAGATTCTGCTGATCAATGTGCAAATCAGAAAACTCATCGACCACTTGGAGAAATCTGTTGAGTTCGTCATCATCCTCAAAGACTTTCCAATATTTGACATTATCAGGTAAGGAGGGTCGATATTTTACTTGAATCTCATAGCTGAGCTTAGGGGGCATGGGAGGAATGAATGTGCTAGCTGAAACAACAAGAGAATCAGTGAGATGATTCATATCCCTTGGTATGTATGATATTTCAAAAATAGAAAAAGAATCACGCAGCTTCCATACCTCGTCTCTGTAAGATTTTAATCTGACATGCTTAGCTTGAAAGGTGTTGTTCACCTGCTGCACGATGAGGTCTGCATCTCCCAACACTTTCAAACCTTTTATCCCCATCTCTTTGGCTGAATTTAATCCCAGCAGTAGAGCCTCATACTCTTCTATGTTGTTAGTGGTTCTGAAGTCAAGCTTGAAAGACAAGGATATGGTCTCCTTTGAAGGAGAGATCAGGACTACTCTAGCACCTGTTGAGTCTTTAGTCCTAGCCCCATCGAAGTACATAGTCCAGATTGCAATGCTTTCACTTTCAGCCTGCTGTTCAATAGGCTTCACTAGCTGCATAGAAGTGATTGCCCATCATCAATCTGAAGGATGCATGAACCAAAATCCGTATCCACAGCATAGATAGGATGATTGGCGGAGTTCTTTCCATCACTAATAATATAAGAGAGATGGTTTTCCCTGTAAAGCCTTTTCATTTCCCCTCCAAACACTAGAATCGTAGCATAGGACAAATCCATCTGCAGTGTGCCTCCTAATCTCTTTCCCCATGAATGAGACAAAAGCAGCCCAAACTTAGGTGGAATATCAGCAACCACCACGTCCATAACCATGCTCCTCATGGGAAGTTGAGAAAGGTTTATGACGAGGTCTTTGATGATACCTAGACACTTGACTTTCCTAGAATCAAAAGAGAACAGATATTGACATGGTTTGGTCACCTCCAAACCGAGCTCATCCATCACCGCTTTTGACATAAGATTATGTGACGCCCCGGAGTCAAGCAAACACTTGTGAAGGAGTTTGTCATGGACATTTAAAGATATGTAAAATGGTGGACAAGAATCGTCATGGTATTCTATCATGGGCCCTAGGGTCACTTTAGGCTTATCATCCTGTAGGTTAACAAAGTCATCTGATGGGGAAGTCCTAGGATCAAGAGACTTTAGGATGGCTGCTCTAAAGATTTCATTCTTCATGAGTTCAGTTAAAGGCATTGGTATCTTGACTTTTTGAATTTTTGATTCAAAAGAGAAAGAAGATTTGTCTGAAACCTTTACCTCATTGGAAGGAGCTTTGAGGCTGACTTGTTCCTTGACTGGAGGCTGAGTTTGTTTCTTCTGCTGTTTTACTGAAGGGGGAATCTATTTTTTAGGAACGGGATGTTGCTTGGCAGCAACCTCTTTACTCTTCATAAGAGCAGTATCTTCCTTATCCTTCACAAGAGCAGCAATGGGTGTTTTTGGACCAGCCTTCTTGGATCTTAAGTTGTAGCCTTTCTGATCATCTGTCAGGTAGACAGCTCCCTCCACACTTGCTTCCTGAATTTGCTGATCCATCAGGGCCTCCTCATAGTCTACCTGTGTTAAAAATGAAGGATCATTTTCATCACCAAAACAATTTATTTCATCCACATCTTCAATTTCATCAGGAGGTGGCTGTTTCTCTTCATCTAACACTGCATTTTGAAATGGTGGTCTGACCCTCTGATCATCAACTGGATTTCTATCTCTTTGAAGTATCTGAACTGGTGGATTATTCCTCCTGTAGGGAAAATCATTTGGATTCCTCAGGGAAAAAGTATTTGGCTCTTTTTCCTTTGCTGGTTACTGATTTTGGATTTTTAATTTGGACATTTCAGAAGTCAGACTTTCCAGCATCATAGACATTTTTTCCATCTTATTACTAGAATAAGAAGAGGGTTCAACAACAGCCTTCTTCTTTTAAGAAAGCGTGGCTGATCGTCTTTCTCTAAGGATAAGACAGAACTCTGCGTTAAAGGCAGCAGAAAATGTGATCTTTGCTGATGCATCGCTTGGTTTAATCTCTGCAGGGATCTTACCAAACATTTTATTGAATCTCTTGATAAAGTCTGAGATCGATTCTCCATCTCCTCTCTTCAAATTTCCAAACTTAGAAATGTAGTATAACAAATCTCTTGTTTCTCCCCAATGCTTCAAGAATGCTGCATCTAATTGTTCAATGCCAGTGATTGAATTTGCTGGCAGCTCTTTGAACCACTTTCGGGCTTGGCCATCCAAACTCTGAATGAAAACTCTAGTCCACACATCTTCTTCTGAAATATTTATGTTTTCTGCATAAGCATAAAATGCTTCAATGTGTTCTTCAGCAGTATACTCCCCTGCTCCTGTAAACTTCGACATATATTTCTGGTAGTCACCTGTTGGCATGGCAGACAGGGGATTGGCAAGACAAGTGGGGCATATCTGTTTGTCAGAATCTGTTCCATTCTGGTCAAAGGGGTAGCCATGACACTCTTAGTGATCGATACAGATGAAGAGCTTGTAGGAGACAATGGAGGGGATGAGGGACTCGTAGGAGATGATGGAGGCGATGAATTTCCTGAGTTAGAAATGAATGACTGTCTCACTTCACCCTGAACAGCAGTTTCAGAAGTCGTTGGGAAATAAGAGGCTTTATAAAACTGGCTAAGCAACAAAGCTAGTTTTTCTTCACCCTTAGAGGACAGATCATGAAGAATTTCCTCAAGGACAGGCAAATTTGTGTAAGTGTGTAAAACAGCTTTCGAAGGTTTGACAGGTGATGAATCAAAATAAGATGAAGAGGAATTTTCTTTCTGTTTGGAGGATCCTGTATCAAATTCTTTTGGATGGGATGAAAAGTCAATCTTAGGAACAGAATCAGTGATATTAGAAGAAAATGATGGTTCTTCTACCTTAGAAACTTGAGATGAAATTTGAACTTCCTGGGAATCTTGAGTTTCAGCAGGGGATTTAACCAAAGACTTTTTAGATATGAAAGGATGAGTATCACCTTGAATACCTGAATCAATTGCGCTTGCAGATCTGGAAGTCTGTCTTTGTAAAGCTTTACCCTTGCTGATGATCTTCTCTGGATCAGGAACTGATGTTGTCAATGGGCCTTCTGGGTTTTCCCTGATGTGAACTCGTTTAGGAGCCACTTCGTTTCAATGGAGTCGCCAGATAGAAAATGTACAACCTGATAGTGTCTATTTCTTGTCTATCATCAAGAAGTAGATCTATGTCGTCTCCCAGAGAAGCTAAGCTTCGATCTCCTCTCCCCGGCAACGGCGCCAATTTGTTATCACTCCAGAAAACTCTCCTAGGCTGTAAGTTGGAGATGCCTGGTAACTAACTCTTTTTGGGAAATGTTTTCTCAATATTTGATAGGGTTTTTGGGTCAAGATGAATATCTAAGTACTTGACTGTGTTTCAAGACTGTCTAGAGATACAAAATCTCACAAGGCCTTCTAGCAATGTGGTCAGACAAGGTTTGATTAAATGGGGGGAAGAAAACAGCTATTGAACCAGATTACACTTCATACAAACAAACACAATGGGTTTAATAACCAAGAAATAACTTATGATTATCAACTAAGACAATTAATCAGTGAGATGACAGTCACTGCAAATTGAATGAGCATCAACAAAGAACTTTCACTCATAAGATATAAAAGAACAGAGGAGAAAATCTGACAACAGAACTGAAGGAAGCTTGCAATTTTCTATAAAATAAGAATAAGTCTTTTCATTACAGTGGTAGCATCATAGCACTCAACATCGAACCCTTGGTCCTTCTTCTATTCTAATATTTATAGCATTACAAAACAATTCTTTGATCCTAAAAACATGGATCAAATCAACCAAAAATACCAAGTGAAAATCGGTTGCAAAATAAGTGGGATATTTCCTCAAAATGAGGTCAATCCCAGATCTCTTTGTCTGTTGATTGTTGATGAAGTGTAGAACAACCTTCCAAGGCTTCATGATGACTTTCAACTAGAGATTAAGTCGAATTGTTGATGTGGCTAGGTGTCATGCTTTTTGTTTTACTTGAAAATGTCCATAACCTTTGAAATAACTTCTTTCTTCATAAAATGTCGAAAACAACTGCTGGGATGGACTTGATAATTCATGTGACATTTGTTGGAAAAGATCCTGAATCATTTCCTATCAAAAATCTGTGACCTGTGCAAAAACTCGTTCAATTCTGGACACACAGGCTTTCGGTGGTTGCCTGGGGAGATTTCTGTGTGAGTTATCCACCGAAAGCGCCTATTTTCAGTGGTTAATGAGTGCACTGTGGGCTCGCCTAAACCACCGAAAGTCAATTCTTTGAAGAGTTTCAAAATTGCAAAATTGTCTGTTATGAATCCCTTTTTAACACTCAAACTTTGTTAACTGCTGTAGTCTTGATTCGAGCAGACCTTCGAACCTTTGCTGACTGTGCAGGGGAATCTGTTACATCTATTATAGTTGTTGCTAGATTGGCCAAAGTGTCCAAACCAGTTTGTTTTTCTTCAGATGCTTCAAACTCCTTTAGCTTGAGCCTCAAAATTCTGAGTTGCCTGTATAATTTCATATTCTCTCTAATCAACTCTCTATTTCTACCTTTGATTTCATTATGTTTTTCCTTGAGAGTTTGATTCTCTTTGAATAGATCAGCATTTCTCTCTGTGAGGTCTATGTTTGCTTTCTTAATTACCCTCTCCAGGACCTCCATCTCATAGATCTCTCTTAGCAGCATGTTAATTTTCTTTGTCTTACCCTTCTTAGGCCTACTTGAAGAAGGTTCTGCTTCTGATTGCCTGTGTGTTTCAGAAGGCTTTGATGGAGATATCTCGATTTTCAGTTTTACATCTTGTTTGATCTGCGATTTGTCCTGTGTTTTTGCCATCTCCTGCTCTGAATCGGATTCACTATATGGTAAATTGAGTGGGTTTTTTGCTATGACAGAGTTTCTATCTTCAAGCTTTAATTTCCTCTTGGTTCCTCCCTGCTTGCTGGGTGATGCCTTTATAGAATCCCTAGACATTGAAATCCCTTTCCTCCTCCTGTGACTAGTAGGATCATTCCTGCTTCTGGACTTCTTTGCTTTTATCTCTGGAGGTTTTTCTGTCTGAAACTTGTTCCAGAACAAGAAGAAACTCCACTCTACTTGCTTCCTTTGAAGAGCTTCTTTGACAAGGAGGGTAATCAACCCCTAATGGGATATTCTGCTTGTAACTTTTGTGGGCTGAGCCTTTACCTGTTTTGCCATCTTAATAAGGGTCTTATGAAAGAAATAAGGTATGTTTAAGTGTTCTCTGCCTGTGAAGTGATTCAACAATTTAAAATGGTAGTACATCACCCTGTTATAACGCCCTTCACAGGTTATGTATACCAAAATATCCTTCATAAGGGTCTGCCACTTCGGTTCAAGATAGGACATAGGAATATCCTTCTTCCAAGTCAAAGTTTTGTGCACTGGCAACAAATATGATCTGAATTCAACAGTTGAGGGTGAAGAGGTTTTAAACCAGCAATCCCCTATTCTGGACAACCCTATGTATTCTGCAATAGATGCTTCATCTATAATGAATTCCTCCTTGCCTATCCTAGCAACCCTTCCATCGTATGAGAGGGAAAATGCTTCAACAACTTATTGATGAAAAGTTGTCAATTTTTCACAATATGTGAAAACTCCAACTTGTTTAAAACACTCTGCGACCTCTGGATGTTCTTCAAAATACCACATGCCATCCACTTCTGACCTCAATGCAGGACATACTTTTGACATGACTGAATGCAAACTGTATCTGAAACTGCAGGCAACAAGGTGTTTGGGAAACAGGCGGTTCTAGGAACTAGGGATATGGTTGATATCACTTATGAACAAACTGTGAAATCGTTTGACAGAGCATAGGATTGATGAATGCACTAGAATACCGACCCACATTTGAATGACAATCTGACAGGGAAAGCCGAAACTTCAACTTTTCGGGGGCAATTGTATTTATGAAACTTTGACAGGGAATAGCTTAGAGACTTACCTGATAACCTGATCAGATTTCCTTGACTCAAGATGCTGGCTGAACTCGGAGACACCATGCCAATCGCTCGAGAAAGTGGGATCAAGATTTTGAAAACCACGATTTTTTGATAAAATCGCATGCTGGTAGTTATGTTCAGCGAACCTCGGGCTTCATTATAACACATTGAGTTTTAAAATGAATGAATGACCTGTTAATAATGATGAATGTATCTGCCACTGGAAAGGAGGGAAGCTCCGTGCAATCGTATCTGGAGATCACCACTCTGCGTGGATTTGAAAATGATTATTGCAGTGGATAATATGCAGGTTCTTTGAACCTTTCGGTTGAACCCCACGAATGAGCATCATCTCCCACAACGCGAGCTTTCGACGGTTGTATTCCTCATCATTGCAACGATTTTTGACATCTGGCTCGTGCGAAAGCACGAGCTTTCTTTTTGCCCGTTCAAACATTTTCGGTGGTTGCATGTCTTTTGCCTCGACCCCTTTAGCAACCAAAACTGAACACTTTCTGTGGTTAATGAGCACCCGGTGGGCTCGCCTAAACCACCGAAACCTGATATTTTGTCATTTTCTTGACCGATCCAAAACCAACATTACTTTAGAGCTTATTTTGGAAGGGAAAATTCTCTAACCTATCTATAGAAATTTTTGAAATCAAATTTAAAACTCAACCTATCATCTAAAAGTCAAATAAAATCCAATGATTTATTTGGGGAGTTAACAAGGCCATCTTACTTACTATTTTTTCCAAGCTAATACAAAACAACTCTTCTTAAAAACACAATTTTTGAATATGTACATGCACTGCACCAATACTTCTCGCGTATGTATGCTATATGTGCCACTAATTCCTGCATATGTATGCTAGTTGCACCATTACAGCTCGTGTGTACCCACAAAAGTTGCAAAAAAAAAAAAGTTGCAAGGGATTCGTTGAGATTACGGGCTATTGGGTAGTTTCCCAAACAATTGACCACCTATAGCCCATCACCCAACCGAATAACCATATTTTTATCATATAAAAAGAGGTGTTGGGGTCTCATTCCAAGGAGAAACATAGCTATAGTGAAACTCTGCCCATTTTATTTTCCCCCCTTGCCCCAAGAATTTGCAGCCACATTGTGAGTTTTGAGCCAGAATTCCCTATTATTTCCTTTTTTCCTCATTGATAAGCCTATGCCCATTCTCTAGAGAGAAGTGTGAGAGAAGAAGGATACATGGAAGAAGTTGGAGCTTGGTGAAGAGGAGCCTAGGACCGGGTTCGAGGAGCAGTTGTCAATCTCATTTTGTAAGTAACTATGTGAGATTAATATAAAGAAGTACTTTTTTCGTCCCGTCATATGATGCGTTCAATATTCATGTTTGATTTACATTTTGTTATGACATATAACCTACTAATTCATATATAGAATGAATGTTTGTAGTTTCTTGTTTATCTTTTTGTGAATGCAGGTCATCCTTGGGAGGAGATTTGCAGTCGAGAAGTGACTGAACGAATTGGGATCGACACCAAATGCAGTGTTTAAGGTAAGAATATTGGATCCCTATAATTTGTACTTTGTGCATGAATGTGGGGTGTTTTCGGGATAGTTGTTAAAAGTAGGAGACTTTAGACGGTTAGATCTGCCTACACTTTAGAACCCTAGTGTAGTCCATAGGGGGTTTTCCCACTATAGCACAGATGCCTCTTGAATGATTGTTGTGAGCAATTTAAATCTCTTAGCAAAAATTTTCAGCAGGGCTTTAGTGATGAGATCAATGAAGATATTTTGGAATATTCTCATAATGCTCCTAAAAATTTTGATGGCCATTGAGATGGGTCCCTTTGTGAAGAATTTGCTACTGGAAATATTTGTGAAGGACAATATTTTAGTGAAGAAATTCTTGAAAATTATATTGATGGTGAACAATTTTTTTAATCATTTCCATTTGAAATCAATCAAAAGTCTCCATCCTATCATGATGAAGAAGATTTGATCGTTCATGAAACTTACTCTCATTCTTATTTTAAAGGAGAATTTTTTCAAGATGTTATTGATGGTAGTGTCATGGATAGTATGAAAAAAAAAATATTGGATTGTCATAATGAAATTTTTGTTCCAAAAGACCAAGTTGTTCATTTGTGTTCTTTCTTTTAAGAGCATAATGAAACAAATTTTTGTGAATTTCAAAATTCAGAAATTTTTTATAGTCAACCTATATATGATGAATATGAAAATGGAGAAGAGCATAATTTAACATCATCATTCATTGACCTATGCAACATTGAGCCCGTTTTTGATGAATATGAATCTGATGTTGGAGAAATAGATGAAGGAAATCATCTTATCCAAGATGTTTTTGTTCACTATCATAAAACAAGTGATGTTCATGTGTTTCTTCAAGGAAATCAAGTGGATTATGGTCTCACAAATACAACATAAATTGCAGGGGAGCAGTTTGGGTTTTTTCATCAGCTGGATTTTTGTCATATTATATATGATCTAGTAGTTGTCTACATGGAGTCAGTGTTTCCAGAGGTTCAAAAATTTGCAACATTTGGAATTAAATCAAATTTCAGCTGTAAGTATGGGTTGCCCATTCATTTTTTACTACAAACATATCATTTTTTCTACATTTTCTTATTTACTTGCAAGGAAGAAGACCATCTTGTCAGTCAAATGATTTCATGGTTGCATTGGAAGTTTGATGTGACCTAATTAAGGAACTGATTGGTTAGTTGTGTAGGAGTTGTACATAAATAAGATTTATTTTTGAGCATGTTGGTTTCAATTTGAACATCAATTTACAGTATGAGAGTAGTCTCAAGATTTCAGTATGCAAGAACAAGGACTCCATAGTCTAATGGAAATACTACTTGCAATTTTGTGGTTGTTATTTTTGGATTGCAAATAAAGGAATGGTTGGACAGGGAGATAACTACAATAAAAGTTGTTGATGATGAGGGATGTGAAAGTAGTGGTCAACAAGTTCTTAAAGTTTCATCATGAAACTTGATGAAACTTTATCCCCTGAAGGAGCCATTCTTAGTCCTTAACCTTTTTTTTCACTGATTGGGTGTCCCTAGCCCCTGTCCTACTCATTTTTCATGATTTTCTGTTAAAAATTTGGTTTTACCTCTTGGTTCGGAAGATCATTTTTCAATCTTTATTGCACTTTTTAAATGATTTTTGAGGTTTTTAAAAATTAGGATTTGATATGAGAATTTTCTGTCACATCACTTGTCGTTTCATTATTTGAGTTTTCAATTTTTTCCAAGTTAGAAAAGGTGTGGCAAGAATAGCACTATTCCTGCAGCGATGTGAATAATCATTTTTTTTTCATGCGCTACCTTGCCCAGATCGTGTCCTAAAATTTCAAATTATGATTATAGGATCTTCATACCTCTTTATGATCTATTTCAGGTTGTTGTTATTATGAAAACAACTATATATGAAGGATTGAGTTGTACTCGCCATACTTGCATAAAATCAACACGTCTAATTATCATGAATGAAATCATCACCTTCCTATTTTAGTATGTTTGTTATTTTATGTAGGGATTATAGACAAAGATATAACTTCTAGTTTTTTACAGCTCTCAGAAATTGAAGATTCAACTATCAATCTTCTCAGAATTGTCTACAAGATCATATCAGTGATATGGAACCCAAAAAGAGTGGCCAGATAATCAGACTAGAGCTCGAAGGCATAGAATTGCTTGAAGCATTCCCTCAGATGACACAAAAATTCAAGGATTCTGGTTGGTTTGAGTTTTTCTCAACATTGCAAGGGCATAACGAACATATATCGATGGCATTTGCACATAATTTTGATGGCTTCGAATCAGTGGTTGGCAAACTTCTGATGCATGTGACAAAAAATTCTATCGCTAAAGCCTATAGATTTCCAGTGTATGGGGAAATATGGTGGAAGACGGAGAATGTGGTCATGGAATTTGTAAATCAATTTCTAATTCCAGAGAAGCAAAACCCTAACTGGAGCAAGGGTATACCACACAACTAGGTAAGGAAAGAATGGCACACTGCCTTGCTAATTATCCACAGGTACATTACATGTGAAGGCAAGTTTTCCTTGGTTTATCTCTATCATATCAAACTGTTGATTCATATAAATGGTGATTACCCTCTTAACTTACCCTATTTTATGTTAAAAATTTTATCCAAGATGTCTAAGAGGATCCAGTCCCATATTGCTACAACAAAAAGTATTCTTTTTCATCAAGTTTTGATTAGAACATTAGTATTCTTCTCCTTAAATGAAGTCCAAAGATCTCGGGACTGGTTAATCCAGTCCTTAAAACCAAATCTATAGCCAACCAAATCCAAAAATGTCAAGGGGGAAATTTCTGTAAAAGAGAAACAGACTTCTCAAGCCACCAAAATTTTAATGAAAGAAGATTCACCTGCAGCTAGGTAACTTGTGCTGGCAAGAGAAAATTACAAACCCAACAAGCTATTGGTGATTTTCCTGTAGGTAAAGATGATGATAAAGGTACTACTAGTCGAGGTCAAAAGCCTAAAATAAATGAAGAGACTGACATTCATCCCGATCCATATATAAAGAGGGAATTTGATGAATATGAAGTTTACACCACAAGTCTAGTTCAGACTCCAATCAAATAGAAACAACAATCTACAGGTAATAATACTGCAAAAGGTAAAAAACAGAGTAAAAAGCAAACACCTGTACCTAAGTGCCCTAGAAGGAATTCTACCAGAGATGCTAATAAATTTAGACTGAATTCAAACTCATGTTTCATCCTTCCATCAAGAAGGAGAATCTCATAATTATAGAAGATAATTCAGAGGATTCTAAGAAGGAGATAAAAAAACTCTCTTTGTTTTTACACAACTATCACATTTTAAGAGATTCAAATATATCTTTGAGGCCTATTTTTTATAGATTTCACAATAAATAATTTCATGTTTTAGTCACTAATTTTGGACAAGGTTTTAAAACAATTGGAGAATTTATTTTGGAAACCAAAAGGGGTTTTTGTTTGGAATGAGCCCCTTCACAAAAAACTCTCTCTGTTTTTACACAACTATCACAATTTTGGAGATACAAAGAGATATTTGGACCATATTTTTCAGGAATTTGCCAGATTTATTTTACTAAAAAATTTCATGGACAACAGTTGATGAGCCACCTCATCAATTCGACTTGGAGATTAGATCTGATCCCCTCCTTGATTATTTGAAACAAGAAAATAAATATAGATGAGGAGGTTTTCAGATGCATTTCTTTTGGATCTTGATAAATATGCAATATTTCTATATAAATAGGGTAGAAGGAGAAGTAAAGGGTCGATAAGTTGGGCATTCAAGGACTTTTTTGTAAAAATCCATTGTAAGACAATTTATATTCCATATTGATACTAAATGGAAAAGGCATGTTGATGGTTAGATCCTCTTTCATATCTTATTCTATTTCTTTTCTTACTTGAAGTCATTTATTCTGTTGCAATGCATTTGATTTCTTGATTTTAAGTAACAGAGTGAAAACTTTGTTGTTTTTGTTTATTATCAAGATTGTATTCATGTACATGTTCTTGTTTCTCAATGATATTTTGAAATAATAAATCCATATGGATTTGACAAACTAGATACTCTCATATATTCCCTTCTTTATTAACATTATTTTCTGATCTATTGAGGTGACTACCATTTACTAAATCAGTGGAATGTTTTCTTGCTTTTACATTTGAGCTATACGTTTATTTGAATTCTTGAACCAAATTTCAACCATTTTCTAAAAATATATTTCAAAACCCTTAAAAAATACCATTGCAATAACCTGATGATGCCCTAGCTTTTTCTCTCACAGTCAAGTGCAACTTTAGGGACTAACAACTTGAAAAATCATCTTTACATCTTTCCTTGTGACATGCATTTGAAGTACTACAACTCATTGGAAATTATAGAATTATACTTGCATATATGGTGGTGCATGACAATTAGTAAGTTTAATACGACCTCGGATTGAAAATTAAATTCACAACTCTTCAGTTGCTCACTAATTTAATTAAGAGGTGATTGAAAAGTCCATCAATAACCAAGAAAGATATTCATATTGTCATTTAAAGGATGAGTGTGATGATTGGTATATGGATAGTTATCATTTTGTGGATGACAACTATTTTTGTCTTCTATTTCATGAATCTAGTTCACCTTATAATGAGAACCTCATGGAGGGAAGTCAAGATTTGGTTATGACAACTGGTTTTTTGGCATGCCTATTATTCAATACTATTGTGGATGATTTATTGGATATGGATGGATTTACACATGACCTAGGTAAGTAGTTGGAGCACCATTTAAGTCATCTATTGATTTCAAATATATTCAAAAAGGAGTCAACATGAGAACTTGGACACGGGAACTAGGTTTAAAGTGGAGCTTATGGGACTAATTCAACATGGTGACTAGTACTTATACATGGGACCTTCGTTCTTTGGATTTCTTCAACATTATGATCAAAACTTATATATGGGGCCCTAGTAAATGGTTGTACTTCCTCACAACAAACATTGGGGACAATTCTTTTCTAAGGGGGGTGGAATGTAGTGTACCTATAGGGGTAATATGCGGTACCTAGGGGGGTACCCAAGGGGAATAAGAATAGATGCATGGTTATGTATTTCTATGTAATGAAGGCCATCATTAGTAAATAATTCCTATGTAGTAGTGTGAACTGTTGTTGGAGCATGCTATTTTGGAGCAAAGTTCGAGGAACAAGGAAGAGTGCAAAAAACAAGGTAGACAACTAAGGAATGGACCAAAGAAGTAGCACGTGTTGGTAATCAAGGGAAAATAAATTCTAAGAAAGGAAGTGTCAAAGAAATAAATGGTTGGATCGAGGACCAGCCGCGTGCAAGAAGTTATTATGTGGACAAACCTAATCCACTTAGGGTTAGGGTTTTCGGTCTATATTGCAAGGGGATTTACCCATTTTTGTAATATAATTAGGCATTTTAGGATGTAAGAAGATGATCCTTGAATATACGAGATATTATCTTTGGAATATTTTGGAGAGTTTTGAGTCACAATCACTATTGTTTCGGTCGAGAGTCTTGGAGATGAGTCTATTTTAGAGTTGTAACTGAGGGTCAAGTCACAAGCTATGGAGCTTAGTGTGACGCTGGTTAGCCTAACCATTACTAAACCTATGATGTAATGCAGGAAACACAAGACTTTGATGAAGAATAATAAGAATCATAATATATTTTTGGACGTAGCCCAGGGGGGTGAACCACGGTAAAACTTGTGTTATTGTGTGAAATTTTTTCCCTTATGCTTTGTTATCCTTTTATGTTAAATGAATAAATGAATGGATGAATCTAATAAGGTTAAATTATAACACACACTAGATTGGACATGTTATTTTATGCACAATGAATGTTAAGGGTTAAATAAATGGTAGATATGAATGATGGTATGGTAGAGTGAATGTTGAAGTAGACGAAGTATGAATATTCCTAACCTCCCATGAGCATCATCCTTTCCACGATTGCATACATCTGGGTCATGAAATCACCCATAAGCTGTATTGGATGATTTTGCATTGTGCACTCTGTGCACAATGTTTCCTTTTGGTTTACCAGAGGGACCGATGGTTTCTAGGGTTTTGTTGGAGAACTAATGTAGATCCTAGGTCAGCCCATACATCCAACAAATGGTTTTGTTTCCGGTTAGAACTTGGAAGATCAAATAGGAGGGGATTTGATGAAGAGAGTGAAATGGTAAAAAGGGATGTTTAGGCTATGGAACCAAACCAGGAAAGAGATTGAAAGATGGTTGGAGACAAAGGAGCTCGAGTTTGTGCAGAAAGATAATAGAATCTCCAAGTATACACCGTTCTAGTAACTGTAAAGGTATGTGTTTATTGATTTGCATGAGGCATATTTATGTTATTTTCCATAGTTTTTACAAGAGTGGATATTGAGGTTGAATGATACTCATCCAACTAATTGGGTAAGACCAGTAGAGTGGACTACTGAGAATATTGTGTGGTTGGAAAGGGTCAATAATAAATTCACACGCACAACGGATTTCTGGTTAGACAATATTGTTGCATGGTTTATTATTGAGTTTGCAATTGATACTGCGAATTCATACATTGTTACATATCAAGAGTTTCCGAAGGGACCAAGAGGAAGATACATTATGACACTTTACATGTCGATCAAGATTCTATTACATGATTGTTGGTCACTATAACTGCTTAATTAATTTAAACAATCAAGTGCTACATAAATTGTCAACCTAGGGAAGTCTGTTTATTTCAAAGGTAACCACACACTATATATGCTCAATTCCAAAAGCAACCTAGAGTTGTAGTAAAGGAAACTCATTAATCACACTTGCATTGAATGAACTGAAGTTCTATCTTGAATCATAGAAAAGCAACCTACTTATTGCAGAGCTTAAAGAGATGATTAATCCAAAGAATCCTGGATTACATTAAAATAACAACTGCAACAGGAAATAACAACTATTCTGGAACCAGAGAATAGGACCCTAATCCCAAGAAGGAACTTCAGTACTTCGTTTCTGATTAACACACTTTCATGAACTCATTAATGCATTGAAGGCTAAGTATTCTAACAGAGAACAGGACCCTAATTCCTTCCTTTAAGCAGGAACCTTTAGCACCAGTCTCTGATTAGCACACTCATGAAAATAATGGAAAGCTAACTACTTCTAATAGAGGACAGGACCCTAATTCCTTCCCTTAAGCAGGAACCTTTAGTACCAGTATCTGATTAGCACACTCATGAAAATAAATGAAAGCTGACTACTTCTAACAGAGGACGAGACCCTAATTCCTTCCCTTAAGTAGGAACCTTTAGTACCAGTCTCTGATTAGCACACTCATGAAAATAAATGAAAGCTGACTACTTCTAATAGAGGACATGACTCTAATTCCTTCCCTTAAGCAGGAACCTTTAGTACCAGTCTCTGATTAGCACACTCATGAAAATAAATGAAAGCTGACTACTTCTAACAGAGAACAGGACCCTAATTCCTTCCCTTAAGCAGGAACCTTTAGTACCAGTCTCTGATTACCCAACTTCCTCAAATTCATCACACAGGATTGCCAACTAAAATGATTAACAACTACCCAAACATAAACTATATAATCGATTAGTAAGACAGAGTTCAGTAGTGTTTCAACAAAGCAGAATTCATTAAAGTAGTGTTTCAGCAAAACAAAAATAAATCAAGGCATCAACAGAATTATAACTAACACACTATAAAACTAACGGGTGAATCTTGTGAAGAAGGTGGGCCCTCCCTTCTCACAAGATTCCCCTGAGACGAAGAGGCTAGAGAAAGATGCTCAAAATAGTCTTTTATTCATCTATCAATGTATCATATTACAATCTGAAAATGAAGTACGTCCTTCTCTATGAAACTTTCTTAGTACAAAAAAAACTGGAGATCCCTTCGAATGATGATTTCCTCTTATTTAAAGAGGGAATCCCTTTGATACAATTGATCAAAAATTACAGATGTGTATCTGAGTCCTATTCTTAGTCAGATCGACTTTCTAAACTGGAATAGGATGTCCTAGTCTCCTACAACATAATGCTATTACAAGTGCTGAATGAGGTGTTTTTGTTATGGCTGGAGTAACAGTTCTTCCTTGTTGCTATTGTTGCATGCTGTTTCAGCATCACAAATCGCGGGCTGTTTCAGCCACGGGATTTGAGCTCTGACTATTTCAGCACTTCTCAGGTAGCAGCGATGGTTGATTCTTGGCTCACGGTGTGGCTGTTGTAGTCAATCTGTGTGAGTTTCTATTGACCATGGACTGTGTAACGGCTTCCTTGTGTTTCAGCATCGTTGACCATAGACCGTGTAACAGATTCCTCTATGTTTCAACATCGTCGACCATGGACTGTGTAACATCTTCTGTGTTTCAGCATCGTCGACCATGGACATCGTCAACCATGGACTGTGTAACAGCTTCTATGTTTCAGCATCGTCGACCATGGACTGTGTAACATCTTCTGTGAATTGTTGTTTCAGCAACAGGCCTCAAATGCTAATCTGCAGTTTGAATTGTTTCAGCACTTATACATTTCTAATCAATGGTTAAGTACGAGACTAATGTGAAATTATATGCAAAACAGATTAAACGTATAGTAAAGAGAAGAGATGTTATATACCTTTGGAAAGATAGGATAAAGTGATAATATGATTTTAAATGTGAGTGATCAAGAGTGTAATGGTGGCAAAAAGTATGGGCAAAAAGGTACATTGTGTGGTCCTAACATCCCCCCCAACTTAAAGTGTTGCATGTCCTCAGGCAACTTCACTCTGAATCAGAGTCTAAATACCGACTCTGAGAGTGCAAGATACTCAAGCAGTACCTGTGGGAGGTACTGTCCATTGGCGCTTTGAACCCTTGGACCTGTTGTAACCTTTGCCAAGCTGTTGTTTCTGTCTTCTTAGGCAGCTTATAATGGATTTGATATCTTTCTATTGGAAACTAGAGGATAGGAAAATAAAACCGGTACCCTATCCAGCTTTCAACACATTGATGAACAGACTGGATGTAGTTAGGTACCCTGGAGATTGCTACCTCGATATTAGTAGGGATAAAAGGATTGTGTTCCTGTCTCTTCTCAGTGGATTGCTGCCAAAACAAGTTGTTTTCCTGGAGGGCAGCAATTTCTATAGATCTGATGAAGTGCTGACAATCCTGAAGCACTGTTGATTATAGCTGTTGAACATGTTCAATCATCCCTGGTTTCTTTAAGAACTGATAATATTCTGTGACAAAGGTGGCTGCATTCTGTGGCTCTGGTCTTATCTAGAGAAGGTAGTTATCTTCATTATGCTTGGCAGCCAAGAAGTCATCATGCCACAAAATCTGATTGTGGAGAAAGGAGGTGAATGCCCGAATTTGGATGTCCCCAACAAGATGGTTAAGGTTCAGTTGCCTGTTCTTGGGGATGGCCTCGTTATGAAAGTATGCCTCACAGAGGAGGTGTTGATCCCTAGTAGAGGCTTCTGCAAAAGTTTTGACAAAATCTGCTGGGTGTAGTACTGCATGGGGTCTGCCCTCTGTGATTGATTTGATCTGAAACCATGTAAGTCGTTCCATAAGGAATAAGGAGTAATTACAGGATGGTTTCCTTGTAGCCAATAGCTTTTGTACCAAGTCAAATACCAAGGCCAATCTTCCTTTCAACTCTTTGTTCTGTTTCTTAAGGGCTCGAGCTTCCTGGCGTGCCTGTTCTAAAGCTTCCCAATTTGAGTAAGTGTGATTTATCCAGATTTGTCTGTGCTCTTGCAGGCTTTTGGCCTGTGTAGCAGCATACTCTTTCTTCCATTTCTGTATTACTGCCTGCTCATCCCATGGCTGAGTTTGTGTTTCAGCATTGCAAGTAGTGGGGTGAGGTAAGGTCTGAGTAGATTGTTCCACAAAAGTGTGGATATCGATCTGGTTGGGAGGTGTAAATTCCTCAATAGGCACTACAACTTTGTTGACAAAAGAAAGGGTTTGAAATTTGACATTTGTTGCAGGGCAGGGCTCAGTCTTAGTCTTGGGAAATCCTGCTGGTTCTTGTGTTTCAGCTATAGCTTGTTCTTGTGTGACAGCTATGGCTGGTTCTTGTGTAACAGCAGGTTCTTCTTTGACTATGAAAGTTGGAGGAGTAGGGGAAACTCCTGGCATTGGGACTTGAATTACCTTGTAGCCTGCTTGATAGAAGATATCCCGACATTGACAACACATATATTCTTTACACAGGCTCTCTGTTGTAGTCCCCTCTGACATGGTTGCTATACGAGCTAGGGTGTGCAAATTAAGTTCCTTTTCATATGCTTCCTTTTCCATGGCTAGTTCTTGCTTGTATGTTTCCAGTTCAGACTTTAGAAACTCATTTTCTTGCAAAACAGAGGCCATTGTAGGTTCTAGTTGAGGGATGACTGGTTCTTGTGTGGCAGTCACAGCCTTACTAGGTGGTTCTTGTGGAGTGGCTATAGGAATGGAAGCTGATTCTTGTGTTTCAGCTTCTTGATGTAAGGAGAGTAATGTTGCAGCACCCTGGACCTCTGATTCCTGCATCTCAGTATCAATATCAGCAGTTGGTTCTTGTGTTTCAGCTATAGCTAGTTCTTGTGTGGCAGCTATGGTTGGTTCTTGTGTTTCAACTACTGGGTGAGTAGCTAGTTCTTGTGTTTCAGCTACTGAATGAGTAGCTGGTTCTTGTGTTTCAGCTACTGAATGGGTAGTTTGTTCTTGTGTTTCAGCTACTTGATTTGAAACAGATGATGTCGCAACACCCTGGGCATCTGGTTCTTGTGTTTCAGTGTCCATGGGTGGAATAGGCCAAGATTCCGGCATTTGGGAGGTTAGAGGTGTACGGGGTATTAGTCGGATGGGTTGGGGATCTATGGTGGTGGTCGTAGTGGTTGCCCTTGTTGAGGGCCTTGTTCATTTCCTTTGTAAAAATGGTGGAAAGAAAGGAATTTTCTTTCATTTTCATGGGGGTCTTTCCTCAATGATGGGACAGGGGGAATTTTCTGGCTCAGATTCATCACTGAGAATATGAAGGGCGGGGGTAGATGATTCTGGTAAAGTATGGGCAGGCTTGGTATGGTAGGGGGGTTGACTGGACTGATTGGTTCTGTAGGTGGACTGTTAGATTTTTCTAGAGAGTCTGGAGGGTTTTGTGGTTGCTGTCCCTGAAGATTTTCAGGACTTTCAACAGCTTCTTGGGGGTTTATGGGTGGGTTGTTTAGTAGAGGGTTTTGTTGGGAAAAACCCCTTAGGATAAGTAGTTGGACGAGACGGTGATGGGTGAGTGAAAGGGCGGTATCTTTAGCCTTTTTGCAGTAGTGCGACATATTTTTGAGACATCCGAGCAGATAATAAGGAATATTCACCAATCTATTATGCCGTAAATGAGACAACAGAAGAAAATCGTGCTAGTAGACTACCTGGTATCGGCCTTCGCAGGTAAGGTAGTGTTTGATGAATTTTGCAACTTCCGGCCATGGGGGCGGCAATGAGCTAAGTTGGACACCCCGGCCTTTAAATACAATTTGTTCTTTTGGCAGGAAGAAGTTCTACTGAGCATTTCGAATGATATGTTTACGACTGAACATGCGAATGCCATTGGTGGGGAGACCCGAAACCTGTGTTGTATCCTCTTCTGTTACTAAAATTCAGACCCCTTGAACAATGGAATGGTCTTCTTGAAGGTTTTGAGCGAATTGTAGAACCTGTTGTTCATCATACCCCTGGAATCTCTGAAAATAACTGAGCCATCATGCCTGCTGAAAATTTTGATAAGCTACTGGATAATGTTCTAACAGGGCTATCGTGGTGGGTTCGTTCCGTATAACAGAGCCTCCCATAGCTATCAACTCGGTAAAATACACCGTCAAATATTTTGAGTAACATCTTCTGCACAGAGTGAGTTTTTTGAGTGAAGGTATGCAAATGGTGGTAAAGCACGCGAAAGGATGGTAAAATAGGAATGGCGGTGGTGGATTCATGTGAAATGATGGTATGAAAGGTTTGATATGTCTTCCCCTCCCGTTAAGTGCGGCTAGTAATGATTGCACTCTAGTGGTCATAATGATTTGGAATCTTCTCATTAACTATAGCTTAACTGTATTACATAAAATTTACATACCTCACCTTACCTTTTGATTCGTGCTGCAAACAAAATATAATGCCTGTCCATGGTAGTTCTGCAGTAATCGTGGTGGAGACTTTTGACTTGTTAGATGAATTGTATCAAGGATTTGCTGACTGGAAGGATGAACTATAGTATGAGAGCATAAAATCTTGCGGACAGATAATGTTGAAAAGTTGGTGTTTCAGCAACAGAAAAGAACGGGGCGAAACAATTGTTGGACGGTGTTGTTTCGTTGATGAGAAAATGTGAAGAACTGTTGAACAATGGTGTTTCAGCAACCGGAAAAATGGGGCAAAACAATTGTTGGACGGTGTTGTTTCATCTTATGAGGAAATGTGAAGAATTGCCGGACTGTAGTGTTTTGGCAATAGGGAGACTACGGAAAGTTGTTGTGAATGGTGTTTCAGCAATAGAGAGCATGGTAAAAGATTGTTGACAGTGGTGTTGCAGCAACAGAGGAAAGTCAAAAAGTGTTGAACAATGGTGTTTTAGAAGTGGGGAAAAAGGTTGTTGATCAGTGATGGGGGAAAAAGGTGTGGGGTTGCTAATAGTGGTGTTTCAGTAACAGGAAAAACGGGGCAAAACAATTACTGGATGCTGTTGTTTCGTCTTATGAGGAAATGTGAAGAATTGCCGGACTGTAGTGTTTTGGAAATAGGGAGACTGCGGAAAGTTGCTGTGAATGGTGCTTCAAAAACAGAGGAAAGTCAAAAATGCTGAACAGTGGTGTTTCAACATCGAGAAATCTTGTCTCTTTGTGAAGTAGGATCGTCCTTTCCTAGTGGCCTGTACTTCGATCGGGAATCTGCAAAAATCGATTGTAACATGGTATTTCCTGACAGGGATTATTAGTAAATAAAATCTAATCTACTACTAAAGAAATTAACTTAAAAGAATTAATTGCAATGAGGGGTAGAGGCCTCCTCTAAGAAGAGGTAATGGGAGTCTGCCATGCATGCGGCCTTAAAATATTCTTTGGAAATAGGGCGCTGGTACAGACGAAGTCGATGACCATTTACAAGTAACGGTGTTTTGGAGTCATCGATTGTGAGGAGCCTTACTGTTCCATTGGGGAAAATAGTGTCTACTTCGTAAGGTCCAAGCCATCTTGTACGCAGTTTCCCCTGAAATTCTTTAAACCGAGAGTCATACAGCAGGGCCCAATTACCTTTTTGGAACTGCTTGTCCTTGATAGTTTTGTCATGCCATTTTGATCTTTGTTGTTGAATTATGGTTGTTTATTGAATGACATCTAGTCTTTTCTCCTCTAATTCATTAAGCTGTTGCAACCTGGCTGTCTATGCATCGGTCAAATCAAGGTTGACAGCTAAAGCATTCCTTAAGGTTTTTATTTCAAATTCCATAGGAAAGACAACACTCTTTCCATAGACTAATTCATAGGGAGAGAATCATGTAGTATTTCTCCAGGTAGTTCTATAGGCCCATAATGCTTCAGGGAGCCTGTAGGACCAATCCTTTCTATTTTCCTTCACTGTTTTTGTTGGAATGGCTTCTATTACTTTGTTTGTGCTTTCCACCTGTCCATTTGCTTGGGGGTGGTATGATATAGTCATTCTATGCTGAATATGATATTTGTGAAGGGTGTCTTTGAAACCATGAGAAGTGAAAGGAGGTCCTCCATCTATAACCAATTCTCGTGGCACTCCAAATCTGATGAAGATGTCTTGAAATAAGAAATTTATAACTTCTTCTTTGGTCACTCTGTGGAGTGCTTTGGCTTCCACCCATTTAGTCATGTAGTCCGTGTCGACCACTATGTAAACTTTTTGATTGGATGGGGGGTTGATGGGTCCTACAAATTCTAAGGCCCATCTTTCAAATGGTTCAAGTACTATCTAGGGGTTTAATGGAATTTCATCTCTATAATTAGGTTGGCCTACTCTTTGGCAACTATCAAAGGCTCTAACATATTTCTTTGCATCTTTGAAGAGTGAGGGCCAATAGTACCCCATCCTGTGAATTTTATGTGTTGTTCTCTTATCAGCAAAATGCCCTCCACAAGAGCCATCATGACAAGCTTTTCGTAGATCATAAACCTCATCCTTTGTAATGCACCTTCGGATTTATTGATCAGGTCCTGTATGGAAAAGACACCCACTTATCCAACTATACCGAGCACTTTGATGAATGATTCTTCTTTTCTCTCGGTGGGATAGGTGTGGTGGTAACTTTCCTGCAACCAAGTAGTTAGCAATGTCTGCATACCAAGGTGAGTGGGCAGAAACTGAAAATAGATATTCATCAAGAAAGGAATCATCTACTGGGGTATCATCATTAGGTGTCAACTGAGAAAGGAAATCAACAACTACATTCTTTTTTCCTAGTCTATTTACAATTGTAATATCAAATTCTTGCAATAATAGTAACCATCTGGTGACTCTAGCATTTGTGATAGGTTTGTTCATTAAGTATTAGATAGCTGAGTGATCAGTATGGATGAAAGTAGAGTAGCCAGTAATGTAATGTCTAAATTTATTAATGGCATAGATAACTGCTAAGAATTCCTTCTCGGTGACTGTATAATTGAGTTCAGCAGAAGTCGTATTCTTGCTGATGAAATAGATAGCATAGGGGAGATGATTTTCTTCTTGTCCCAAGACAGCTCCTATTGCAGTATCTGAAGCATCAGAGGATATATGAAAGGGAAGTGTCCAATCAGGTCCTCTAAGAATAGGAGCTATAGATAATTGATGTTTAAGTGTGTTAAATGCTTCCTGGCAAGAATTAGTCCATTTAAATTTAGCATTTTTCAACAATAATACAAACAGGGGAGAAGCTATTTTGGAAAAAAAATTGATAAATCTTTTGTAGTATCCAGCATGTCCTAGAAAACTTCTTACCTCTGTTTGGGTTTTGGGAGTAGGAAGATCCTTAATGACTTGTATCTTGGATGGGTCTACATGAATTCCTTAAGATGAGATAAAATGTCCAGGCACTGTTCCTTCACTCATCATCATATGACATTTTTCTGTACTTAAGGAGAGTTGGGCTTGTATGCATCGTTTGAGTACTTTCTCAAGGTTTTGTAGTGCTTCCTGAAAAGAAACACCATAAGGAGTAAAGTCGTCCATAAAGATTTCCATAGAGTCATTAAGCATATCAGAAAAGATTTCTAAAAATGCTCTTTGGAAGGTTGCTGGCGCATTACATAGTCCAAATGGAAGGACTCTATAAGCAAAGGTTCCCCAAGGGCTAGTAAAAGTGGTTTTATCTTGATCTTGAGGTGCGATTTTGATCTGGTTATACCCACTGAAACCATCTAAAAATGAGAAAAATTTCTTCCCTGGAAAATTATCTAACACCTGATCAATGAATGGTAATGGAAAGTGATCTTTTTGAGTGGCTTTATTTAAAGCTCTATAATCCACACATACTCTCCATTTCCCATTTTTCGTAGGAATTATTACCAATGGGGAAACCCATTCACTGTCTGATATAGGATAAATAAACCATGCATTGAGTAATTTTTGAAGTTCTTCTTTGAGGATTTCTCTTAAATTCGGGTTCATTCATCGCTGAGATTGACAGATTGGCCGACAATCTTCCTTAATATATATTTGATGAGTACATAATTCAGGAGAGATTCCTTTTATATCTGTGTAATCCGATGTAGATGCTTCTTTATTTTCCAGAAGTAACTTCATTAATTGTTGTGTTTCAGCATCTGTCAGATTAGGGTTTATGTTCAGTGTTTTGCCAGGTTCAATTTCTACTTGTATGCTTTTAGAGGAGATGGTGTTAGATGTTTGAAGTGGGCTTTCCGAGTTGAGGTTTTCTTGATTATCAGACTCCATCAGTGTAGTTAGTTGGTTATGAGTTTCTGGAGTCATAGAGGAGGGTTCACAAATAAAATTATTAATTGCTTCATCCTCGGTAGAGTCTTTCAAGCTTAGACCTTGTCCGATAGTCAAAAGGAGTTGAGTAGGTTGATCATCAAAATCTACCCATACAAAATTATCAATATTAATCAGGGGTGTAGCATGAGGGTAGATCATAAGCTGTTTAGTTCCATAACCATTTGAAATTGTCATTGAACCTGATCTACAGCTGATAAAAGCATCTGCTGTGGCTAGCCAAGGTCTACCCAAAATTAGAGGGTGGCCCCCCAACTTTGTTTTGGGTTGTAATACCACAAAGTCGGCTGGATAATTCTAGGATTCTATAGAGATATTGAGGTCGTCAATGACTCCTTCTGGTTTAATTGTGAATCGATTAGCCAATTCTAGGATAGTTGGGGTGTCTCTAACTTCATTTTGCAGTTGTAGAAGTTGTAAGGTTTCTAGAGTCATGATATTGATAGCGGCACCTAGGTCTACCACGACTCGAGGGATTATCATTTTTTTAACTTGTACTGAGATGGTAGGGTGGCCGGGATCACCATATTTAATTGGGGGAGCTTTACCTGACATTAGTGCAGACAAGTCTCCCATAACATGGACTGTAAGGGGATCCTTAATTTTCCTACCAGGCTTTTTAACACAAATATCTCGCATCGTCCTGGCATAGATTGGTACATCTCGGAGTGCTTGTAGTAGAGGAATTTTGACATATAAATTTTGTAATTCCCCTAGAATATTGAAGGCTAGTGGCTCAGGCGTTTTAGTCAAGGCTAAACGCTCAGGAAATGGTGGTTTTTCTGTTTCAGCAGCATTGTTAGAGGATGATTGTACCTCTTCAGGTACATCATGCTTTTTTGTTTCCTCTTTATCAGAAGAGGTAACATCAGCTATGGTAGGCTCCACTATTCTCCCAGATCGTAAATGAATATCGTTGCATTGTGCAGGGAGAAGAGAAAGTGTAGGCTGGTTATAAATATCAATGCACTGCACAGCTTTATTATTTGGGTTAGGGTTAGGTTGTACAGGTAGCTGGGGTCTCATCATTTGATTGTTCGGTGGTGTACCTGCTGGTAAGGAGAGTGGTTGTAGGAATTGCAATTGAGGTAATTGATTTTGGAAGGGGGGTTGTTGTCCTCTCGAATTTGGATTCTATTGGTTCTGATATGGTTGTTGTTGCTGTGGAGGCCAAGGAGTCCACATTGATGGATCAACAAAAGGTGGGTTAGTTTGTTGCATGGGTGGGTAAGTTTGTTGCATGGGTGGGTAATTCATTTGATTAGTATATTGCATTTGATTATAGGGGGGGTAACTCATTTGATTGAAAGAAGGATAATTATTCCAATGATTAGAAGATGCAAATGGCATGTTAGGATTCATACCTTGTCCCCGTGGTTGCCATTGCCTTCTTTGTGTCATCAGATAGACAGCTTCAGCTTCTTCGTCCATTGGTTCTAATGCTGCCTTGATCCCTGGTAAAGATGGACATTGTTGAGTATCATGATCTTTATCACAGATGGTGCAGATTGGATTTTTGTCCAATGGACATTCTCTTCATGGGTGCTTGTCTCTACATTGAGAACAAAAGATGGACAGGGTTGCTTCTGCTTCTGCTTTCTTCTTCTTAATCTGCAGGGTGTCAATTTGTGAGGCAAAAGAGCTTAACATTTCAGTTTTAAAACCTTCAAGTAAATTACCTATCTCGGCTCTTGTTGCTCCCCCACTGGCTGATTTTGGACTCTTGAAAATGTGGTGTCCCTACTGTTTGATCTATTTCTTGAAGCTCCTCTTGAACATCTTTTGCATAAATTAACAATTTCATCGTATGATTCCTTAGATATGTCCCCTTTTCCAAGCATATTCAGCATATCTAGACAGTCATCCCTTACTCCTTTTAATAATATAGTTTTGAGAATATCTTTACTTACATTGGGGTGACTGGATCTTTGTAGATTATACTGTAGCCTTTCTACAAATTCCTCCAGATTTTCATCTTCTTTCTGCATCATCTTAAATAGCTCCTCCCTCTTTTCTCTTGTTCGGCAATAGTCTTGGTATTTGTTCAAGAATTTCTGTTTCATTTGGTCCCATGTTGTTATTACATGGCCTCCAAGACTCATAAACCATCTTAGTGCATTTCCTTTTAGTGTTGATGGAAATAGCTTTAATTTTTTAGCGTTGGAAACGTAATCATAACTTTTGCATAATATATCAAACTCAAAAAGGAATTCATCAGGATCTTCTGAAGACAAACCATGAAAATTAGGTAGTGCTGAGAGTGGAATGTTCTTCATGGGGGCTACCCCTCTAGGAATATCACCAATAGGAAATCCTAATGTAGAGAAAGAATTTTCATCATTTACCTCTCCTTCAGG
>JASDQU010101638.1:46841-78089 GCA_032191745.1 Picea mariana
GATTAGAAGATGCAAATGGAATGTTAGGATTCATACCTTGTCCTTGCGCTTTCCATTGCCTTCTTTGTGTCAACAGATAGATAGCTTCAACTTCTTCGTCCATTGGTTGTAATGCTGCCTTGATCCCTGGTAAAGATGGACATTGTTGGGTATCATGATCTTTATCACAGATGGTGCAGATTGGCTTTTTGTCTAATGGACATTCCCTTCGTGGGTGCTTGTCTCTACATTGAGAACAAAAGATGGATAGGGCTGCTTCTGCTTCTGCTTGCTTCTTTTGAATCTGCAGGGTGTCAATTTGTGAGGAAAAAGAGCTTAACATTTCAGTTTTAAAACCTTCAAGTAGATTACCTATCTCGTCTCTTGTTGCTCCCCCACTGGCTGATTTTTGGACTCTTGAGAATGTGGTGTCCCTGCTATTTGATCTATTTCTTGAAGCTCCTCTTGAACATCTTTTTCATAAATTAACAAATTCATCGTATGATTCCTTGGATATGTCCCCTTTTCCAAGCATATTCATCATATCTAGACAATCATCCCTTACTCCTTTTAATAATATAGTTTTGAGAATATCTTTACTTACATTGGGGTGACTGGATCTTTGTAGATTATACTGTATCCTTTCTACAAAGTCCTCCAGATTTTCATCTTCTTTCTGCATCATCTTAAATATCTCCTCCCTCTTTTCTCTTGTTCGGCAGTAGTCCTGGTATTTGTTTAGGAATTTCTGTTTCATTTGGTCCCATGTTTTGATTACATGGCCTCCAAGACTCATAAACCATCTTAGTGCATTTCCTTTTAATGTTGCTGGAAATAGCTTAATTTTTTTAGCATTGGAAATGTAATCATAACTTCTGCATAATATATCAAACTCAAAAAGGAATTCATCAGGATCTTCTGAAGACAAACCATGAAAATTAGGTAGTGCTGAGAGTGGAATGTTCTTCATGGGGGCTACCCCTCTAGGAATATCACCAATAGGAAATCCTAATGTAGAGAAAGAATTTTCATCATTTACCTCTCCTTCAGGACCTGCCTGTTCTTCATGATGCAATTCTTCATTGTACTCATCCATGTTTTCTTCTGTCTACTCCCCTGCTACACTTTCTCTATCCTCAATGTTTCCTGCTGGCTTCTGGACTGTCTCAGGACTCCAAACTTCTTTCCCTGTTTCAAATTTTTCTTGAAATGAAGGTTGGGACTTTTGTTTCCGAAGGTTTGGTCGTTGAGCAACAAATTCAGACTTTGATATAATCTCGTCAATGTAAGTCTTTCTTCCTCCTTTTCCTTTTCCCTTGCCACCTGTAGGGTCAGTATCTTTGGGGTCTCTGTGTCCTTTCATGCAATCTTTGTATTTGAAAAATCATAAGTGCTTTTGAAATCTAAAATTACCTTCCCCGACAACGGCGCCAAAATGCTGGCCACTATAATTGCTTAATTAATTTAAACAATCAAGTGCTACATAAATTGTCAACCCAAGGAAGTCTGTTTATTTCAAAGGTAACCACGCACTATATATGCTCAATTCCAAAAGCAACCTAGATTTGTAGTAAAGGAAACTACATTAATCACACTTGCCTTGAATGAACTGAAGTTCTAGCTTAAATCACAGAAAAGCAACCTACTTATTGTAGAGCTTAAAGAGATGATTAATCCAAAGAATCTTGGATTACATTAAAATAACAACTGCAACAGGAAAGAACAACTATTCTGGAACCAGAGAACAGAACCCTATTCCCAAGCAGGAACTTCAGTACATTGTTTCTGATTAACACACTTTCATGAACTCATTAATGCATTGAATATGAACTATTCTAACAGAGAACAGGACCCTAATTCCTTCCTTTAAGCAGGAACCTTTAGCACCAGTCCCTGATTAGCACACTTATGAAAATAATGGAAAGATGACTACTTCTAACAGAGGACATGACCCTAATTCCTACCCTTAAGCAGGAACCTTTAGTAACAGTCTCTGATTAGCACACTCATGAAAATAAATGAAAGCTGACTACTTCTAACAGAGGACAGGACCCTAATTCCTTCCCTTAAGTAGGAACCTTTAGTACCAGTCTCTGATTAGCACACTCATGAAAATAAATGAAATCTGACTATTTCTAACAAAGGACAGGACCCTAATTCCTTCCCTTAAGCAGGAACCTTTAGTACCAGTCTCTGATTAGCACACTCATGAAAATAAATGAAAGCTGACTACTTCTAATAGAGAACAGGACCCTAATTCCTTCCCTTAAGCAGGAACCTTTAGTACCAGTCTCTGATTACCCAACTTCCTCAAATTCATCACACAGGATTGCCAACTAAAATGATTAACAACTACCCAAACATAAACCATATAATCGATTAGTAAGACAAAGTTCAGTAGTGTTTCAGCAAAGCAGAATTCATTAAAGTAGTGTTTCAGCAAAACAGAAATAAATCAAGCCATCAACAGAATTCAAACTAACACACTATAAAACTAATGGGTGAATCTTGTGAAGAAGGTGGGCCCTCCCTTCTCACAAGATTCCCCTGAGACAAAGAGGCTAGAGAAAGATGCTCAAAACAGTCTTTTATTCATCTATCAATGTATCATATTACAATATGAAAATGAAGTATGTCCTTCTTTGTGAAACTTACTTAGTACAAAAAAAACTGGAGATCCCTTCGAATGATGATTTCCTCTTATTTAAAGAGGGAATCCCTTCGATACAATTGATCAAAAATTACATATGTGTATCTGAGTCCTATTCTTAGTCAGATCGAATTTCTAAACTGGAATAGGATGTCCTAGTCTCCCGCAACAGAATGCTATTACAAGTGTTGAATGAGGTGTTGTTGTTACGGCTGGAGTAACAGTTCTTCCTTGTTGTTGTTGTTGCATGTTGTTTCGGCATTGCAAATCGCGGGCTATTTCAGCCACGGGATTTGCACTCTGACTATTTCATCACTTCTCAGGTAGCAGCGATGGTTGATGCTTGGCTCACGATGTGGTTGTTGTAGTCAATCTGTGTGAGTTTTTGTTGACCACGGACTGTGTAATGGCTTCCTTTTGTTTCAGCATCGTTGACCATAGACTGTTTAACAGCTTCCTCTGTGTTTCAGCATCATCGACCATGGACTGTGTAACAGCTTCTGTGTTTCAGCATCATCGACCATGGACATCATCAACCATGGATTGTGTAACAGCTTCTGTGTTTCAGCATCGTCGACCATGGACTGTGTAATAGCTTCTGTGAATTGTTGTTTCAACAACAGGCCTCAAATGCTAATCTACACTTTGAACTGTTTCAGCACTTATACATTTCTAATCAATGGTTAAGTACGAGAGTAATGTGAAATTATATGCAAAATAGATTAAACGTATAGTAAAGAGAAGAGACGTGATATACCTTTGGAAAGATAGGATAAAGTGATAATATGAGTTTAAATGTGAGTGATCAAGAGTGTAATGGTGGCAAAAAGTATGGGAAAAAAGGTACATTGTGTGGTCCTAACAATGATAAAGGCATGTTGACAATGGAATTAGACAAATAAATCACTCTGTGCACATGGGGGAGTTGGGGGAAGCACTAAGGAAGATATGATATATGGAGAGGGATATAGACAGAGGCCAACTGAAGGAAGAAATGGACTCTATTATGATGGATGAGGAACATTTTGGATCATGTTGTCATTGATTTCAAAGGATTGATTGATTGATTGTTTGATGTCAAAGGAACAATGTCTTTCCATAGCATACTGATGTAATATGTATTTTCCCTAATGTGAATGAATTGATGTCAAGAGGAATCATAAGTCATATGATGTCATACATAGATGAAGATGGATCAATGATTTGTCATTGATATATGAGGCATAGATGAAGATGGATCAATGAGTTGTCATTGATATATGATGCATAGATGAAGATGGATTGATGTGGTTTCATTGATATATAATGCATAGTTGGATTGATGTAAAGATGACTGATTATTGTCTTGATAAGGAGTACAAATGGATGAACTTCAAAGTTTTCCCCTTATGGTGAAATCTCTCACAGGAAGATGCTTTGTGATTGAGTTATCCTAGAAGTATGGTTAGATAACCCTTACTTAATTGTGTAATAATGAGATAAATATAAATGAATTAGTTAGTGAAACTATCCTAGATGGATAGCTCTTGTCATGCCATTTCTAGTGGTATGTGGAATGTCACACAACTCCTCATGGTTTGAGAGTTATGGCCTTACGAAGTTGGAGGAACCTCATATGTTGGCTTGAATCCCCAAAAGGTCAAAGAAGTCAAAGTGCTTGCAAAGAAAGAGGATTATTTAAATATTAAAGTGAAGTGACAAAATAAAAGAGGATTATTTAAATAATAAACTGAAGTGACAAAGTCAAGGAGGATTATTTAAATAATAAAACAAATGGAGAACTTTATAATTATGGAAAGTGGTTAACCCTAAAATGAGGAAAGTGGGTTAAGTAGTCAAGTGGCTATTGATATATGGACAAGTGGAAAATTGGACAAAGTTGGACATAAGTGACTATGTGGATAAAGTGGCTACGTGGACAAAGTGACCTAGAAGATGCTTCTAAGGAAGCTACTTGGAGAGTATAAATAATAGGCGATAGTCTCTTGTGGAAATATCTCTTGAGCATATATTGAAGATATATTTTGAGAGAGAGAGGCTTGATGATCTCATGGACACATCAAGATTTTCGTAAGTCTGAGATATTGATGGTGAAATTTTCGGAAGTTCAAAAGACCCTAGTTTCTGAAGGAGTACACGAGCAACAGTGGGCTAGAGTGCGTACATACGCGGGCTATAATGAAGAAGGACGCGTACACACGCGGGATGAAGGAAGGAAAATCACGTAAAATTGGATGGAAGTCATGAAGACTTGAGTGTAAGCTGGTGCCAGGCTCTTGAAGGTTGAAGCAGGCTCCAGATCTGCATTTTATGGGCTCAAAT
Source organism: Picea mariana (assembly GCA_032191745.1). NCBI lineage: Eukaryota > Viridiplantae > Streptophyta > Pinopsida > Pinales > Pinaceae > Picea > Picea mariana. The sequence goes on from JASDQU010101638.1 coordinate 51,793, forward strand.
ATGCCATAGAAATTCTGGTATGGTTACATAGTTGTCTTGATGGATACTCTTGCTCATTGTATGTTGGATGCTTGAGGAATTCTTGGTATGGTTGTGGTGATATGGTTATGTTAATTGATTGATAGAGTGAGAAACACTCTTATGGTTCAGTACTGATATGATTGCCATAGTATACTGGTTGCTTATATATGATTGAGTAACATTCATATTGTATGGTTGAGGAGCATGGGTAAGTTGTTGGAGAGTATGGATATGATGAGATTTGTTATGATTATGATTGGACAGTGAAAGATAGAAGTGAATGTGACTGAGGGCTTGTTGGCCCTTGGGTATGGAGGTAAGCGAAGAATAAAGCAGAAAAGGCAAAATGTGAGCTACGCAGAAGACACAGTGACTGTTACTGGGTCAAAGCAATCAAAAGAGAAGAGAAGACAGAGCGAAGTAAGAGAAAGCAAGATGTTGGATGAGGAGATCGAGGATGACAGATCAGCAAGGAAGACGAATCATGGACAACTCAGCAAGCGAAAAAATCCACTATTGGATTCTTTGGAGCACCGCGTGAGAAGGAAGGAATGACAAGTTGGCAAAGCCCTAAAAACATGGGTCAAGTTGACCTAGGGTTTTAGACACCTAGGGTTTTGGTATCTAGGGTTTTGACACTTAGGTCTCGACCTAAGGCTATCGGTGAGCTATTGTAATGTATAAATAGAGGTCTAAAGGACCAGGGATGGGTTGTTGGTATTGTCATTCTAGTTTTGTTATTGGTGTGAGCGATTATTATTGTGTGAGAGAGAAGTGCTAAGAGTAAGAGCCTTCTAGTATTGTAAGATCTTTAGTTGGGTGTGGAGATCAGTCCTGCAGTTAGGTGCACAGGAAGGGGAGAGACAGAGAGGAGAAGAAAGAAGATCTGCTAGTGGAGAGCGCTGACAAGAACTGTATGCTTCATCTTAATATATTATAAAGAATGGTTTTGTGGACGTATCCCTAGAGAGAGGGTGAAAGATGTATATTTTGTGTTGTGTGTGATTGATGCTCTGTTCTTTGCCATTTGATATACTGCTATCGAATTACTGTGTTAGATCTGATAGATAGTTGTGTAGAGTAGATATGAACTGGTAAATGATATATAAATGTTGTATTGTTCTTATATTAGATCCACTTGGTATTCCCTTTTGTTGTGGACATCTTTGTCATGCGACCCCCCCATAGATACATCGGGTGAGACTGCATCTACTTCGTAGGTGTTACTGAAAGGGCTAGTATTTAGGGCTTGTTGGTGCACTCTTGGATTTGAACCTTGGGTCTACCCCTGTGCCAACAAACAGTTTCGTTGTCCAGGCCGAAATCTTCTTAAGGGAATGTCAAGGTGGTTTCCATCGAAGACATAGATTCAGAAGTGGATAGAATATCAAGAAAACAACTTTGCTAAAACCCATAATAAGAACCCTAATCTTAATACAGAGGTTTGGTTAGGAAGATATATCTTTACTAATATACACAAGATTTTCTTTGGAAGAATCTATAGAGAGTTATACGAGTGGATAGCTAGGTTAGCAGATACCCAATTTGAGATCAGATTTAGGCCACCTGTGGTTTGGACGTCGGAGCTGATCAAGAAGGTCAAGAGACTTGATAACGACATGTCAAGAGAAGTAGATCACTGGTTTGATAGTACCATTGGAGGGTATATCACTGATTTTGTTGTTGATAGAGTAGAATCATATAGCCAAGAAGAGAGATATTTCTTTAAGGGACCTAGAGGAAATTTTTTACATTTTATGAAGATGAAGATCAAGATGATATTGCATGAGAATAACATATTGAAGATACAATAGTTTGTTGGATTGAAGAGCTAATGTTCAAGAACTCAGACAACGACAACAACAAAGAGGCTAGACATACGTGCAGTGGGAGAGTGTTCAGAGAAATTCCTCTTGCAAACCTGTTTAAGAAGAACTACGGGGACGAGGGTTTCTATAATGGAGAAGAGGCAGATTTGATGGACGAAGAGCATTCAGATTCTGCTAGGCCAGAGGAAGGGAAAGTTGAAGAACCTCGCCAGGGAGAGACATAAGCTTCAGGAAATGTGCAGACTATGGAAGTAAGTATTATTACTACTCCTGTTGATTCATCAGCATTAAGAAATTAGAGTAATCAGAGTCACCCAAGCGTTCAGAGCACTATCACTAGTAGCCCAACACATACTCAGTCAAGAAACCTAGGAAGATCTATGGAAAATGAGATGAGGTTACCCACCTTGAGAGGAGATGGATCTAAAGATCCTGATCAACATTGGTTTCTATGCCAAGTCATATGGAGTATTAAGAACATCACCGACGAAGCTATCAAATGAGCTCAATTTAGTACTACCCTAAGAGACCGCGCACTGAGTTGGTACAGGAATTTTGTTAAGGGCCTAAGCCACTGAATGAGATCAAGAACACACTAATTGTCAAGTTCAAGAAATGCAAGTCGGAGTCACAGTGCATTACAGAACTGGAAGAAATCAAGCAGAGAATAGCTCAACCCATATGGGAGTTCGATCATAGGTTTAAAACCTTGACGAGCCACTTGAGTTTCCAGATCCCAGATGAGAAAAACAAGGAATGGTTCATTGTTTCCCTCTTGCCACACACCAGAGCTCCTCTGATGCAACAAAATATTACTTCATAGGCTGAGGCACTGGAAATTTCCATGAAATTAGAATCATCCCCAATGGGAGAATCCAGCTCATGTATGAGTCAAATCTTGAGTCCGCTAACTAGTTTGTCTCTGCAGGCTGAAGATATGAATAAAGACAAGGGAAAAGACAAAAGAGAAGACATCTGGTGTGTCAGATGCAAATTAGAAGGCTATGGCAAGGAACATTGTCCCCTATTCCATGAATACTTGGCCTCTGGAGCTCTGAGCCCCTTGAAGCAAGTTACCCTACCCTAGTGCGAGGTATGTAGAAATAGACATTGCCCTGGTGAGTGTTATTACATGCAAAAATATGTTCAGAGACCCACAAATTTGTATTTCACATTCTCTAAGTCGGTAGGGCATGATGATAGGGATTGTAGGGCTTATGACCTCATGCATGAAAGGTCAAGGGATATATACAAAATTCAAGGTGAAGTACATCAAGAAGGAAGCACTATGAAGTATAACTCCTCTGGGAGAGGAAACTTCAACCCTCTCGGTGGATTCCGAGGAAGAGGAAGAGGAGGAGGTATGGGTCGAGGTCAAGGATAGATAATTTGTTATAACTGCGCACAAACAGGACACTTGGCAAGGGACTGTCATAACCCTTGTACCACTTACAACTATTGCAACACCTTTGAGCATGTTATCGAGGAATGTCCAGTATTGCTAGCTAAACTTCAAGAGAGACGGGGACCTCAGCAGAACCCGTAAATACAACTAATTAAAGAAGAACCTCATGGAGGAAATCCCAGAGTCGTTTTTATCACTAGAGGAGGCATTGTTACATGAGAGGATAGAGTAATCCAAGGAAAGACTACAGAATAATCAGGAGTCATGAAATCTACAGAGAAGACACAAGTGTTTGATCCAAAGAAAGAAAGAGAAATCTTTGAGGAGGCGAGAAACGAATTTGGGAGAGACCAAGGATCTTCATCGAAGACATGACCAGAAGTAAGAGAATGTGGGGTTCCTATGGCATTTGATCAGTCTACTTCCCCCAAAGATGGAAAAGAGGTGAGTAAACTTTTTAGTTTCTTATATACATTTATAGAGATGATTAAAGATGATAAAGCTATACAAGAACTGCAAAATTTGGTCATACAATATGAGATAGGAAGGGTAGATCCTTTACTGAATAAAGCAGTACATCAATTATACAAGAAGAGAAGGAAAAATAAATAACTACACCTTAATGCCCAGATTGGAGAGTATGATATAGACTATGTGGTCCTCGACTTAGGGTCAGAGGTCAATGTCATGACAAAGCAAACCTGGGCACTGATGGGAAAACCTAAGTTGATCTATTCCCCTATCAGACTTAGGATGGCTAACCAACAGATAGTAATCCCCTTTGGAAGATTGGAACATGTCCTTGTGGACATTGATGGAGTAAGGATGTTTGCAGAGTTCGAGGTGATTGAGATAGTTGATGATAGTTGTCCTTACCTTGCGCTGTTAGGAATTGATTGGGCTTTCAATAATTCCACTGTGGTCGATTTAAAGAAAAGACAAATGACGTTTGAAGGAGATGGACTTAGGGTCATTACACCTTTAGATCCCAATGAAGGTCAGTGATACACAAATCCGATCAGAGAAGAAGACCGTTCATATGAACTGGAAAACATATACAAATTAACAGCCAGACAATAGGATTACATTAATCCTACGGTGGATAGGAACCTAATCTGGCGAAGTGACAACGCATGTTCATCAGATTCATAAGAATCACTGGAGAACTGGAAGAAAAAAATGTATGAAGTATCTACAAGGATATGTGCTAGATTAACCATAGAAGTACACTGGATCGACACAACAATAAGTAAATTACCCACTTTTGATGGTCTAAATCCTTTAGAAACCTTCTTGACGGACTTTGAAGAAAGTGTACCAACACAACAATGATTGTTGGCAATAGATGAGTCCTTGAAAGCCACGCCAACAAGATGGTGGGGGACACACAAAAACAACATTACAGACTGGGTAAAATGTCACACTTTGATGACAGTGCAGTTCTCAATGCAGGTAGAAATTTGTGAATTTAGGTACACAGATCCCTTTGAAACCAGATGCAAGACCAGTCAAACAAAGAACCTACATATTGAACCCTAAATATAAGGAGAAAGTGAAGATTGAGCTTGACAAAATGTTGGAAGCATGGATTATAGAACCTGTTGAAGAATCAAAATGGATTAGCCCTATGGTGGTACAAGACTAGAAGATAGGAGAGATCAGGATCTGCATATATATCAGGAAGCTAAGCGATGCCTATTTTCATGACCCCCTCCCCACGCCATTCACTGACGAAGTGTTAGATAATGTAGGAGGTCGGGAGGTATATTCTTTTACAGATGGATTTTTAGGATACCATCATATCCAAATTACCAAGGAAGATCACCATAAGACCACCTTTGCCACATAATGGAGATCCTACCAGTATACAGTGATTTCGTTTGGATTGAAGAATTCCCCAACCATCTTTTCTAGGGTGGTGGTCGAAGCATTCAAGGAGTTTCTACATAAGTTTCTAGAAGCATACTTTGATAATTGGACTGTTTAGTTTATTGAAAAATCATATTGAATGTTTAAGGCTAATGTTGGACAAGTGTAGGCAGTGTCAGATGTCCTTAAACCTGAAGAAGTGCATTTTCTTTTCACCATTTGGAGTGTTGTTAGGTCATATTGTATGCAAGCAGGGATTGTTGGTAGATCCATATAAAATTTCCATTATAGTTGATCTACCCCCTCCTACTTCAGTCAAACACTGCGCACTGCGCTAGGACACACTGGATATTACAAGAAGTTCATTAAAGGCTATACCCATATTGCAACACCCATGGAGAAGATTTTGAAGAAATATTGCCAATTTCACTGGACAGAAGAATGTCAGCAGAGCTTCGACACGCTGAAATAGAAAATGGTTACTGCGCCTATTCTGGTTTTCCCATATTGGAGCAAGAAATTTCACGTGCATGTCGATGCATCTTCTATTGCATTAGGAGCTATGTTAGCACAACCAGGAATAGGAGACATCGACCACCCGTTAGCTTTTGCTAGCATGAAACTATCCACAACAGAGATTAATTACACCACCACTAAGAGAGAAGGGTTAGCCATGGTGTATGCACTATAGAAGTTTCGCCACTATTTGTTGGGAGGACACTTTAAAATGTTTATTGATCACTCTGTGCTGAAATACCTAGTCAACAAGCCAGTGTTGTGGGGGAGAATATGCATATGGATTCTACTATTTCAGGAATATGATTTTGAGATCATGGTTAAGATAGGAAGAATGAACAAAGGTCCTGACCACTTATCGAGGTTGGAACATGGAGAAGATCCTACTAGTTTGGAGGATACACTGTCGGACGTATAGTTTATAGCCATTAGAAAGTTTAATGACCACTTTGCAGAAATAGTCTAGTTCCTGTCAATAGGAATGACACCTAGTGAATATAAAATCACCCAGAAGAAACAACTAGTAGTGTGCACTACAAACTTTTCACTTATAGATGGACAGCTATACAAGATGGGACCTGATAAGATAATGAGGAGGTGTGTTATGGAAGTAGAGCGATCGTTGATCCTCGCCGAAGCTCATGAAGGCATCGCAGGAGGAAACTACGCAGGGAAAGAAACTACACAGAAGGTTCTTTGAGATGGACTTTGGTGGCCTACCTTACATAGAGATGCTAAGGACTATTACAAAGCCTACGATGTATGCCAAAGAGTTGGGAAACCGTCTAGAAGAGATGAAATGCCTTTAGCACCACAGGTGACCCTACAGGAATTTGAGAAATGGGCCATTGACTTCGTAGGACCTATAAACCCACCAGGAAAGCACACAGGAGAAAGGTACATAATCATTGCGACAAAGTACTTGACCAGATGGGCTAAAGCAAGAGTAGTTAAGGATTGTAGTGAAACTACAGCTGCACGCTTCATATCTGATGACATCATAACCAAGTTTGGATGCCCGAAGATCCTTATGAGCGATCAAGGCACACATTTCATCAATAAAACAATTGAAGCCTTGACTCAGGAATTTGCAGTCCATCATCAAAAGAGCACACCTTACCATCCACAAGTGAATGTGATAGTTGAAGCATTCAACAAGATCTTGGAGACAACGCTAATGAAGATATGTAGTGTGAATAGGGATGACTGGTATTTAATATCACCAGTAGTATTATGGGCCTATAGAATCACTTGCAAGAAACCGACCATCCAGACCCCCTTCAAGTTGGTGTATGGTCTCGAAGCCGTTGTCCCAATGGAATATTTGGTACCAAGATTAAGAATTTTTTCCTTTACAGATATGGATGACACTGATGTTGTTCGAGAGAGGCTTTCATAGTTGGTTGAACTGGAAGAAGATAGATTCATTGCAAGATTTCACCAGCATGTTCAGAAGGAAAGAGAGAAGGCCTACCATGACAGACACATCAAGAAGAAGATATTTAAGCAAAGTGATATGGTATTGGTATATGAAAATAAAGCAAAAAAGACACAGTGATATGGAGGTAAGCGAAGAATAAAGAAAAAAAGACAAAATGCAAACTGCGTGGAAGACACAGTGACTGTTACTGGGTCGAAGTAAGCAAAAGAGAATAAAAGACGGAACGAAGTAAGAGAAAGCGAGACATTGGACGAGGAGATCAAGGATGACAGATTAGCAAGGAAGATGGATCGTGGAAAACTCAGCAAGAGGAAGAAGCCACCATTAGATGCTTTGGAGCACCGCGTGAGAAGGAAGGAAAGAGAGGCTAGTGAAGCCCTAAAAAAATGGGTCAAGTTGACCTAGGGTTTTAGACACCTACGGTTTTGGTATCTAGAGTTTTGACACTTAGGTCTCGGCCTAAGGCTATCGGTGAGCTATTGTAATGTATAAATAGAGGTCTAAAGGACCAAGGATGGGTTGTTGGTATTGTCATTCTAGTTTTGTTATTGGTGTGAGTGATTATTATTGTGTGAGAGAGAAGTGCTAAGAGTAAAAGATATCTTCATCTAGGTGTGGAGATCAGTCCTGAAGTTGGGTGCGGAGGAAGGGGAGAGACAGAGAGGAGAAGAAAGAAGATCTGCTAGTGGAGAGCCTAGACAAGAACTGTATGTTTCATCTTAATATATTATAAAGCACAGTTTTGTGGACGCATCCCTAAAGAGAGGGTGAACCACATATATTTTTTGTTGTGTGTGATTGATGCTCTGTTCTTTGCCATTTGATATACTACTATCGCATTATTGTGTTAGATCTTATAGATAATTGTGTGGAGTAGATCTGAATTGGTAATTGATATATAAATGTTTTATTGTTCTTGTATTATATCCACTTGGTATTCCCTTTGGTTGTAGACATCTCTATCCTGCAACCCCCCCATAGCTACTTCGGGTGAGACTGCATCTACTTCACAAGTGTTGCCGAAAGGGCCAGTAGTTAGGGCTTGTTGGTGCACTCTTGGAGTTGAACCCTGGGTCTAGACCTGTGCCAAAAGGGCTGCAAAATATCAGAGTTTATCATGGAGAGAAAACCCTAGTTGTTTAGAAGGGACATGCAGGCTATAGTACAGACAGGTTGCGTACATATGCAGGTTGTACTACTGGTAGGGCGCGTACATACACATGTTGCACTACTAATAGGTCGTGCACCTGTTGATAGATTGGTATATGTTGAGGCTTGATCCCTCTTCTCAGTTGGTGCCGAGTTGTGTAAGTTGAGTCTTGCTTTATAGAGCCAGTGCCCTTGTGGAGTTGTGACTCTATTCAGTTGTTGTTGATAACCCAAGGATTGTAGTCCATAATAAAAGGAAAATTGTACATACATATTGTGTTCTTTTTGTTCCTTGTGGTGATGACTTATTGATGATATATGTTGATGATGTATGTTCACATTTAATTGTTTATAAATGACAGCAATAAGTAATGAGTAAATGATGATTTTTAACTAAGGAGTTTTGTGAAAGGGAAAATATTTTAAAAGATCCCCACACTCATTCAACCCCCCTCTAAGTGTGGTCAGTGTGTCCAATAGAAAAAAGTGTAGGAGTAATCCACAACATAATCCCCTACTAGTATAAGATCAATAGGAAAAAGAGGGAAGTAGTTGAGCGAGTGGGCTTGGACAGTGATGAGGAAGAGGTAGAGGATCTATGTGCGATAAGGAATATTGAGGAAATATTGTGCACCACATATGAGAGGAAAACCATAGGTCAGGGTTTCGGAGAGGAAGAATGCTCTCCATTCTAGATATGAATTAGTGTGGAACCCACAACCCCATGTGTGACTAAGAAATCTGAAGAAGAAGAAACGTTCAGACAACAAGTGATTAGTGGTAGAAGAATTTTATTAGGACATGGGTCTAGTGGAAATTCAAGCAGAAGTATAAGTTCAGCTAGAAAAAATCAAGTATATACACTATGTGGAGGTGGTAGTACAACAAAATTCACAATGGAAGGAGTAGATCAAACTATTAGGTTACTAGAGTTCCATGGAGAAGGGTCAGAGGACCCAAAAAAGTATTTTTTTATTTGTGATAAGATTTGGGAAGCCAAGCAGATTACAGATGAAGATACAAAAGTGGCATAGCTGGCAATCGCATTCAGAGACTGCACATTGGAGTGGTATATGGGTCTCGCAGTAAACATTCCACAAGGAGCACCTACAACTGTCACACATGTGAAAAAGGAATTGATCAATGAATTTCAGTGACCTAGTTCATAGGACTAGTTAATGAATGAGATGATAGAGATTAAACAAAAGTCAGGTGATTTAGTCTAGGAGGATGAATAGAAGTTCAAAATACTAAAAGTTAAGTTGAAGTATCCTATTACAGATATGCAACATAGATATTTATTTGTTAACTCTTCATTAGCACATTTGGAGTATCCTTTGAGGCAACAAAAGTTTCAAACTCGGGCTGAGGCCTTGCAAGCAGCTTTGCAATTGGAGTAAAATTAGTATAAGCATACAGATCCAATGGTGGAAGAGTTGAGAGAATATTTGAATAACCTAACATTTCAGTTGAATCAAAATAAGGGAAAGGAAAAGAGGGAGGATGTCTGGTGCACATTTTTCAGAATAGAAGGTCATCATAAGAATGAGTGCCCAACCTTTGTGCAATACTTGGGGAAAGGAATGTTGAATCCTTTACCCATAAGAGGACCATTGTGTGAGATGTGTAGAACAAATGGACATGATCCTTATCATTTCCCCATGATGAAAATGTATCAAATAGTACCAAATACCACATTCTATAATTTTTGAAAGTCAGTTGGACATGAAGATAAGGACTGCATAACCTTGGAGATAATGAAGGAGAGGGCATCAGATACTTATAGGGTGCAGGATGAACTGATGACAGGACAACCTACATAACAACCACAATATAATAACACGTAGCAATTTGCAACACCACTGCAGTAAAATAACACACAACATTTTGGAGCATCATTGTAGTATAACAACGCGCATCAGTGTGCAGTGCCAATGAATTATAATAATACACATCCATAGTACAATCAAGTGCCACAATATAATACATTGCATAGAGACAATCAAGGAAACAAAGGATGCTTCAGAGGAGGAGGTCATGGAGGAAGAGTATTTGGATGAGGTAGAGGCCCAGTATTTTTTCACAACTGTCATAAAGTTGGACACTATGCAAGAGATTGTCCACAACCACCCACGACATGTATGTATTGATGTTAGAAAAACAGGACCATGGATCAATAAAATAAAACAAATGCGGAAATTAAATATAGAAGATACACAATACAATAGAGACACAGATATATGTGGTTCACCCAGTGTGAGCTACGTCCACTAGAGAAATTTCCAGGTCCTTCCTTTATTATTATCCAACAAATGAAGGGATACAACCTACAACAAACTCGATGTAACTTCCTCTTCTTTCTCTCACAATATCCTATCTCAGAATACAATATTCTCTATGATGCATAGCCACAATACATTTCCCTCATAAGAGAGGGTTGCCTTGTAGGGAAACGAACCCTAACATAACTTCTGTCATTAGATCTGCGACCTTATAATGAATGGTCCATATTTAGAATGAAATTACAATATACTTTTACAAGACAATTTTTCCTTCGAGGGCTTCGCCCCCGAACTCCCATCAGGGGATGCTACCCCCGAACCCCCATCGGGGGCATGCTTTCCCTTAGACCCCCCAGCCAGGGGGATAGCCCCCCCGAACCCCGCAGAGGGGATAACCCCCCTCTTCACTCCCTCGTGTGGAAGAGTGTACATACTTCTGGGGTGTAAATAATTCATGGGGTATAAACACGGCTGAAAACAAAATACCTATGAATCAGGAAGATAATCAGGCTCCACAACCAACAATCTCCCACTTGGAGACTGATCTCAATAACTCCACCATTGTTTTATATGATGGACTCTGAACCTTCTTGGACCTAGCAAATTTCTCATCCTTATCTTCATTCTTGAAGACTAACTGAAACTGAGCAGGAACTCAGTTTCTCCCTGGTTACTCCCTCCTTTAACATGTCTGCAGGATTTTGGCTAATGTGTATCTTTTCCAACTTCAAATTTCCATATTCCAAGACAGATCTTATGAAATGGTACCTCAACTGTATATGCTTAGTCTTTGAATGGAAGGTTGAGTTCTTTGCAATATGAATGGCACTGTCACTGTCACAGTACAACCTATTATTATGCTGCTTCTTTCCCAATTCCTCCATAAGCCTCTGTAACCAAATCATCTCTTTACTATCCTTTGTAACAACAACATACTATGCCTTTGTTGTTGAAAGTGGAACAACCTTTTGCAGTTTCGAAATCCAACTTACTGTTGTTCCACATATAGTAAAAACATACCCTGTGGTGCTCCTCCTACTGTTTTTATCACCTGCCTTATCTGAATCAACATGTCCTTGTAGAAAAGATCTTGAACTTCCAAAACATAATGCATGAGTAGCAGTACCTCTCAAATACCTGAGAATCCACTTTATTACCTCCCAATGTTCTTTACCTAGATTGTTCATATACCTACTCACAACTCCCACTGCATGTGAAATATCTGGTCTTATGAAAACCATTGCATACATCAAGATGCCAACAACTGATGAATAAGGGACCCTGGACATGTATTTTATCTCCTCCTGTGTCTTGGGACACATTTCCTTAGTTAATTTGAAATGGCTGGCTAAAGGTGTACTAACTGGTTTTTCATTCTACATTCTAAACCTCTCCAACACCTTCTCTATGTACTCACCCTGAGACAATGTCAATTTGCGATTTTTCCTATCTCTTGTTATTCTCATACCAAGGATTTTCTTTGCAGGACCCAAATCCTTCATCGCAAATGAATTAACTAATTTCTTCTTGAGCACATTTATATCCTGCATATTAGACCCTGCAACAAGCATGTCATCTACATATAATAGCAAGATAATATAGCTTCCATTTTCTAGCCTTTTAAAATAAACACAGTGATCAGAATGACATCTACTATAACCATGTTCTATCATAAACCTGTCAAACTTCAAATGCCACTGCCTTGGAGCTTGCTTTAGGCCATACAAGTTCTTCTTCAACCTGCATGCCAAATTCTCCTTTCCTTTGACCTCATACCCTTGTGGCTGCTGCATATAAATCTCTTCCTCCAAATCCCCATGGAGAAAAGTTGTTTTAACATCTAATTGTTCAAGATGCAAATATTCTATTTCCACAAGACTTAAAATAGTCCTAATTGAAGTCATTTTAACAATAGGAGAAAATATTTCATCAAAATATATACCTTTCTTTTGTGCAAACCCCTTTACAACAAGTCTAGCCCTGTACCGCTTTTCTCCTCCATCTTCTTCCTTCAACTTGTAAACCCATCTATTTTGCAATGTTCTTTTTTCCGCGGGCAACTGACCCAAGTCCCAAGTTTGGTTATTTTCCAAGGAATCCATTTCCTCTTTCATTCCTTGCTCCCACTTCTTTTTGGTGTCTACCTGCATTGCCTCTTCATAACATTCTGGTTCACCAGAATTAGTCAACAATAAATAATACAATGAAGGAGAGTATCGTTCAGGGGGTATACTTAACTTGGTATATTTTCTAACAACCCTTGCAGGTGTTTGAGGTACCTGTTTCTCCTGTTATTGTACATTTTGATTTTATGGTTCCTTTGGAATTTATTTTTCAATGATCTCATCAAGCACTGTGTATTCTTGTTTTTCTTTTTCCCGTTTCTTTCCCTGCAACTTATCTTTGTACATGACCTTCTCATTGAATATGACATCTCTACTCCTAATGATTTTGTTATTTTCATAATCCCATAAGCGATAACCAAAATCATTAACACCGTATCCAATAAATGTACACTTCTTGGATTTTTCCTCAATCTTTGTTCTATTTTATTTATCAATATGGACAAATGCTTCACAACCAAAAGTCTTCAAAAAATAATAGTTTACCTTTTTTTTTTCCATTCATCCTCTAAAATGATACCATCCAAAGAGATTGAAGGTCCTCTGTTTATTAAGTAAACAACATTATCTACAACATCTGCCTAGAACTGTAAGGGCAAACCATCATGCAATCTCATACTCCTTGCATGCTCCATGATTTTCCTATTCATCCTTTCTGACACACCATTTTCTTGTGGTGTTCTTGGAAGTGTCTTCTCTCTATGAATCCCATGGTATAAAAAGTAATCATCAAACTCCTTGCTACAATATTCACCTCCATCATCTGATCTGAGACACTTCAAACTTTTTCCTATCTCATTCTCAACCAAATATTTCCATTTCTTAAAAGTATCAAAAACATCAGATTTTTGTTGAATGCAATAAACCCAGGTTTTTCTAGTTGCATCATCAATAAAAGTAACATAATAACGAGAGCCACCAAGAGATGATACCTGAGCTGGTCCCCATACATCTATATGCACAAGCTCTAACCTTTCATTCTTCTTTTCTTTTCCAGCTCTGAGAAATATGACTCTCTTATGTTTTCCATAAACACAATGCTCATAGAAGTCCAAATCAATTTGTTTAAGATCTAGCAAAAAATTTCTTTTGTGAAGTATCTGCATTCCCTTATCACTCATGTGTCCAATCCTATGATGCCACAATGCTGTATCCACTCCTGTATAAGCTAAAGTGATAGAAGAGTCAATATTACCAGTACATAGATACAATGTAACTACATTCTCTCCTTTTGCTATCACCAATGATCCTTTGATGACCTTCCACGCCTTATCTGTAAATATGGATATACAACCTTCACTCGCCAACTGCCTCGTTGAAATTAGATTTTTCCTTAAATATGGAACATATCTTACCTCTTTTAACAACCATTGGTTTCCATTGTGTTTCTTTATTTTTACCTTTCCTATTCCAACAATTTTGCATGGTGCATCATCACTCAAATGAACCTGTCCAAAATCACCTTGAACATAATCTAGAAAATGTTTCCTATGGGGTGTGGCATGAAATGAAGCCCCTGAATCTACTACCCAATGCTCAGAAATATTATCTACAGAAAGAATCAAAGCATCTTGTAACACATCACCTGTTACATTTGCTTCTTGATTTCTCTCTTGTTGTCCATATCTTTGTTTCTTTGGAGCTCTGTAGTCTTTCTTCAGATGTCTTTTCTTCCCACAATTCCAACACTTTATATTTCCAAGTCTGGATTTGGATCTTCCCTTCCTAGAATTCCCATGGTGCCTTAGGCCCTTTCCTCTATCCTTTTGTCTTCCCCTGCTCTCCATGTTCAACACATTACCTGATGTCTCACTTGTGCTTTTCTGTTGCATTTCCTCACTAGGGATAACACCAAAAACATCATCAAATTTTAAAGTATTTGAACCAGAGCCAGTTACTTACAGCCATGACCAAGCCATTCCAGCTTTCTGGCAATGAGCACAAGATTAGAAGAGCCCTGACCTCATCATCAAAGTCCACTTTTACATAACTTAGTTGATTTGTAACCATATTAAAATCATTTAAATGATCTGCAAAAGACCCACCTTCTGACATCTTCATATTAAATAATCACTTCATTAGAAATACCTTATTGGACGTTGAGGGTTTTTCATACAATTTAGCTAATGCGTCCATCAAAGCCTTTGTTGTCTTTACTTTCGAAATATTTAAAGCCATCGACACTGTCAGGCTCAGCCGTATCGTTCCTCGATCCTTTCTGTTAAGAATGTCCCATTCTTCATCCTTCATAGGCATCGGATTCTTTGTTACTCCACCCAATGATAGGAATAGATCCTTCTGATATAAGTAATGTTCCATCTGCATCTTCCATAATTGGTAGTTTTGGCCATTAAATTTTTCGACCCTAAACTTTTCATCTTCCGACATTGCTCCCACTCGAACCAGGAACCCTCCTTTCTTGTGAGTTACCTTTCGCTCTGATACCAGTTGTTAGAAAAACAGGACCGTGGAGCAATAAAATAAAACAAATGCGGAAATAAAATACAGAAGATACACAATACAATAGAGACACAGATATACGTGGTTCATCTAGTGTGGGATACATCCACAAGAGAAATTTCCAGGTCCTTCCTTTATTATTATCCAGCAAATGAAGCTATACAATCTACAAAAAACCCGTTGTAACTTTCTCTTCTTTCTCTCACAGTATCCTATCTCAGAATACAATATTTGCTATGATGCATAGCCGAAATACATTTCCCTCATAAGAGAGGGTTTCCTTACAGGGAAAAAAACCCTAACATAACTTCTACCATTAGATCTGCGACCTTATAATGAACAGTCTAGATTTACAATGAAATTACAATATACTTTTACAAGGAAATTTTTCCTTCAGGGGCTTCGCCCTCGAACCCCCATTGGGGGATGCTGCCCCCAAACCCCCGTTGGGGGCCCGCTTGCCCCTGGACTCCCCATCTAGGGGGATAGCCCCCCCGAACCCTGCACATGGGGTAACCCCCCTCTTCACTCCCCCAGGTGGAAGAGTGTACATACTTCTGGGGTGTAAATACTTCATGGGGTATAAACACGGCTGAAAAAAAAATACCTCTGAATCAGGAAGATAAGAAGGCTCCACAACCAACAATTGACGTGCATCATATCATGAGAGAAAATATAGTCCGAAACTTCTGGTAAAAATACAGGATAAGAGGAACCAGAACAATCAGAATGTCCAATGGATTGTTGTGGAAAACATAGAAGAGGATGGTAATAAGATCAACATAGTTACTAGAGGTGGAGCCAAGACAGGAGTAGATGTAACAAAGAAGGATCGAGACCAATATCAACGGGTTATAAAGAAAAAAACACTTGAATAGATGTTTTATGCACGCAAAGAGAAGGATACATTCAAGGAAGCTATACAAGAGATTTTGAAGGAGAATATTGGGTCAACTTCATGAACAAATCTAGTAGATGATGTACCATTCTATGACAGGCCTCCACTATTTGATCAGACCAGGAGAGAAAAACCAATATAACTAGTAAGTAATCTAAGAAACTTTTTGGGGTCTTGTGTGAAGTTGTTGAATGATAAAAACTCTTTACAAGTATTACAAAGTATGTTAGAGAAGTTCAATTCTAGATAAGAAATGAAATTAAAACACCAGAGAGTCAATCAAGTTTGTGAGAAGAGAAGAACAAGTAAGGAATTCAGGTTGAAAGCAAACATTGAATATTTCAATATGGGTGATATCATACTAGACTTAGGGTTTGAAGTAAATGTTCTGCCTAAGAAGACATGGGAAGCTATGGGGGGACCCACATTGGGATTTTCACCTATCCAGTTGAAGCTAGAAAATCAACATAGGGTGGTGCCAATTGGTAGATTGAAGGGGATACCAGTATATCTAGATGGTGTGCGCACCATGGTAGACTTATAAGTGATTGACATAGTAGATAACACTTCACCATATCCAATATTTTTGGGGATGGATTGGGATTTTGATAACCAATATGTTATCAATCTAAAGACTAGAAATATAATATTTGAAGTAGGAGAATACATATTTATTTCATAGTTAGATACCTCATAAGGAGGAAGGTATGTGGAACCTACGGCATAAAATTTTATTACAAAAGACATAAACTAGTTGTATAGAACTACCGCGTGAGAAGAAGACTGTGTGAACCCAATAGTAGATGGCATGTTGAGTTGGAAGAGTATTAGTTATTGTGCTTCAGACTCTGAAACATGACTAGAGAATTGGCAGAAGTGATTGCATGAGTTATCCACCAAAAGATGCACAAGGATGACACGTGCAGTAAGATGGGTTGGTACAGAGGTAAGAGAGCCTCCTACTTTTTATGGTCAGAATGACTTAGAAGAATTTTTAATGAAGTTTGAGTTAGAAATAGTGGAAAATCAAATATTATCAGTATTGGATATTACTTTGAAAGATACACCTGCACATTGGTGGGGTACACATAAAGAGAAGATCAACAACAGGTATCAATGGAAGAGGTTACTGCACATTAGATTTGGTGTAGAACATGAGAAAATATATGTGGAGATGTATGGTGGAATGGGACAACCCAGAGAAAATGTAGAAATATGTACAATTTAATGGATATTAGTACCACCAGAAGCGTGGCCACCTAATTTTATTCACACATTAGAAGGGATCCCAAGGAATTGGTACACATAATTGGAACAAGGCAAAGAAACTGCAAGTTGGGAAGAGATGCAATAGAATTTTGGGATCACATTTACATTTGAGAATGAGAATACAAACATAGATACAACACTGAGGTTGGTAAGAGATAGGATATTTGAAGAACCATAAGTGGATATTATAATGGATTATCTAGACCATAAGAAATGAATAGTCAGACAATTACTACACTATTATCATGTCACAGAAGAACAAGATCCAACAGAAGAAAACCCACACAAAATCAAGATTATATAAGTCAAAGGAGAAAGAGAGGTAGAAGGACCAAAGCTGGATTCAAAATATTATGTTGCACCACTGAATATCAAGAATGTAATTATTGGAACTGCAGAAAACCCAAAGATTGCAGGCATTGGGGATTATTGGGATAATCAGACAGTAGAAAGAATCACAGATTTACTTCATGAGTATAGTGACCTATTTCCAATGACGTTCTCGAAGATAAAAGGAGTTGCAGGAGAACTTAGAGATATGTAGATCCCTTTGAAGCAAGATGCCAGACCAATAGGACAAAGACCTTACAGGTTGAATTGAGTGTACAATGTTGGACAATTGAGAGGGGGGGGGTGAATCAGTTGTCCCTGTGCTTAAACAATTATTCTTATTTTAAAATCTTTACAAGGCACTCAATGATGATCACAATAATGAAGGGAAACAAACAATGGCACATTCAGCATCAATCACATTTATGAGAAACACAGAGACAGATATTTCCCGAGGAAACCCATACAGAGTAAAAACATCTTTTTCTTTATATGATAAGTAATAGTTACATTCTTTACATTATCATACATATGAGCACCAACTCATAATGAGTCGATAACCTCAGTTTTGCAAGCTGCTACTTGTTGAGAGCACCAACTCTTTGTTTTCTCTAGCACCCACTAGAAGGAAGCACCAAATCCCTGGTTTCTTTAACACCAACTAGAAGGAAGCACCAACTCCCTGGTTTCTCTAGCACCAACTAGAAGGAATCACCAACTCCCTATGTTCAAGCACCCACTTGAACCTCTGAGGACAACAACCTTCCCTAACACCTCCCTACCACCCTGTTTTATAAATCTTTGCTACTGAAACTCATTACAGTGATATAATGTTCAACACTGGCTTACCAGACTCATCACTATTCTACTACATTTCGTTGCTCTGTCTGCCTCACTGCCTTCCTACACACATGACTTGCGTTGTTTGTTCTTTTTCTTGTTATGCTCTGTGTGCCATGTCCATTCACTGCACAATTCCTCTTCTGTTCAATTCAGCTGCTGCACTCTCCTCCTTCTTCACACATGAATCACCTTCAACAACAACAACCATAGCAACTCCAACAACAACAACAATAGCATCTCTTCTCTCTACTGTGTACTTATAGCTTCTGTACACCTTGTGCATGCAATGCACGCAATACCTCTACATACTCACACCACACCAATATCCTCCACCTCTTGAGTGCTCTGCCTGATCATTGCAACTATTCAGCTCCTCTGGTGCTTCCCACCACGCGTCCAGTATCACTGGGTGTTCTGCTGAGATTCCTTAGCCTCTATGGCAGTTGAGACTCCTCGTCTTCTCTGGCATAGTCGAGCTTATGCCTTCTGTTTTAGTTACATACTTCAACGCTCATCCATCTGTCAATCCCCTCTGTGACCTATCTTCATCCCATTGGAAGATTCCTAGAGACTCTTCAGCTCCTCTGGCAGAAACCATCAATGGTTTCTAGCAGTTACACTATGAGGAGCAATATTAGCCCTCTGATTATACTCAAATTCACCTGCACCATTGGGTATTGTCGTTACTTACTCGTTTCGCACTTTCGCAATTCAAAGATTTTTCAATGAGATATCTTGACTCTCCATGTCATGAGCTCTGAAAAGGAGCTTGGTTTCTCTAGCTCCCTCCTCTATGTGACCACAGGTGGTGACCACCGGTTACAGCGACAATTCACCTTTTCGGTATTTCGGCATTCGTATGATCCAATGTCTCGACACTCCCAGACGTGATCCCCGAAATTCCGAGGCGGAGCTCATCTGCACTAGACCCTTCCTCCATGTGACCACAGGCTACGCTAAAAGGCACTTCAAACTCATGATCTTCATCGACCCTGATCGACGTTCCATGATATCGATGAATCAATAGTCCAGATCTTTTCACGATCTCACATCTTGTTGTTCCTTAGATGGAGGTTCTTGTCACTCCAAGTCGTGATAGGAAAAACTACGAGATGGAGCTCAGATCGACGGTCCACGTTCTTGGTGAATTGACGGTCCAGATCTTATTGTGAATTCGCATCTTGTGATTCCTGTGATTGAGTTTCTCATCACTCCAAGTCGCGATAGGCGAATCTTCGAGATGGAGCTTAGATCAACGGTCCAGAATCCTTGGTGATCTAACAGTCAAGATCTTTTCGTGATCTCGCGTATCGTGAGTTTGAACCTCTTTCCTTTGGATTTCCTGATCTACAAAACTCTAAAATGGAGTCTTTGTGGTGCTTTGATTTTTCGCCACANACTCCAAGTCGTGATAGGAAAAACTACGAGATGGAGCTCAGATCGACGGTCCACGTTCTTGGTGAATTGACGGTCCAGATCTTATTGTGAATTCGCATCTTGTGATTCCTGTGATTGAGTTTCTCATCACTCCAAGTCGCGATAGGCGAATCTTCGAGATGAAGCTTAGATCAACGGTCCAGAATCCTTGGTGATCTAACAGTCAAGATCTTTTCGTGATCTCGCGTATCGTGAGTTTGAACCTCTTTCCTTTGGATTTCCTGATCTACAAAACTCTAAAATGGAGTCTTTGTGGTGCTTTGATTTTTCGCCACATGTCCTCTTGATCCAACGGTCCACGACTATCCTTTCTAACGTGGTCTGCCATATTCACCTCCTAGATCTGATGGCCTATATCACACCTTGATCCAACGGCTAGGATCATTTTGCCATTTCGCATTTCATGATTTCACCACTTCACGATTTCACCACTTCGCAATTTCGCCACTTCGCTATTTTTCCACTTTGCGATTTCGCCACTTCACGATTTCGCCTTCTTATGATGAAGGGTCTCAAGCCTTCAAGTCCCGATCTACCAAACTCTGAAATGGAGTCAAACCAACATATTTCAGCATTTTGCATTTCGCCTCTTCTTGCTCTTTAATGAACATGCAGGTTCTCCTTGATCCAACGATGGTCAGATCTTACGCTTAGATCTAACGCCTAAGATCTGTCCTCCTATTCTATGCATTCTTCTTGTCTGAATTCATATCTGATGATCATCGGGGATTCAGGATGGGGTCCAACTATCATTGATGCTCCTCCTCTTCCACTATCACTTCGCTGCTGATCATGCTAATCTTTGTCATCGTTGTTCTTGCCATCAATGCACACTCTGATCCTGCCATCAATGACAAGCTCAGTTTGCCTATAAAACCTGCCAACAATCCTCTGCACTATCTCTTCTGAACTTATCGAGCTTTCTCTGCAACATCTTCCTAAAATACTTCTGATACTTCTTCTTGTACTCATGCCATCTTCGTTGTTGTATTTTCCATCAATGACAAGCATATGCTGCATGTTAAACATTTACCAACAAACTCCCCCTTTGGCATTAATGGCAACTAAGGCACCCAAATTCTTTTCTCCCCCTTTGACATCAATGTCAAAGAGAACATGCTCCCCCCGAGCTGTTGCACTATTTTTAGGAGGTATCAGATATTCAATCAATCAATACAAAACTCCCCCTAACAGGATGAACTTGCTTAGATGTCATATGGGATGACACCGAGCTTCTGTCGGAGATAATCAAATGGTGTCTTGGCTAGGGGTTTAGTAAAGATGTCTGCTATCTATTCTATGGAAGGGATATAATTCAACTAAACAACTTTGTTTTTGACTTGTTCTCTGAGAAAATGGTATTTTATTGGGATATGCTTAGTTTTGGAATGAAGAACAGTATTCTTGGAGACACTGATGGCACTAGTGTTATCACAATGAATTGTAATCGGATCAATATAGTTTACCTTCAAATCTGCAAGAGTTTGAATCATCCACAAGATATGAGTACAAAAAGTAGCAACAACAATGTACTGTACTTCTGTAGTTGATAAGGAAATAGACCCCTGTTTCTTACTAATCCATGCTACCAACAAGTCTCCTAGGAAGAAGGCACCTCCACTCGTGCTCTTTCTTTTATCTACACAATTTGCCCAATCTGCATCTAAATAAGCAGCTAACTAAAAATTCTGATTTCTAGGATACCACAAACCATAAGTCATTGTTCCCTTCAATTATTTGAATATCCTTTTGATAGCTACCAAATGACTTTGTTTAGGAGCAGACTGATAACAACCTACCATTCCAACAACTTGCATTATATCAGGACAGAATGCTGTGATGTACAGAAGACTGCCTATCATTGATTGATATGTACTTTGATCAACATCGAGTGAAATGCCATCTTTACTGATCTTGCAACCAACCACCATGGGTGTACTAACAGGAGAGGAGTCCTCCATTTGAAATTTCTTCAACATTTCTTTCAAGTATTTTTCTTGAGATATAAAAATTTCTGCAGAACTCTGTTTTACTTGTAAGCCAAGAAAATATGACAGTTCTCCTATCACGAACATCTCAAATTCTGTTTGCATAGAGTTAGAAAACCACTGGACAGATGATTCATTAGTACAGCCAAAAATAATATCATCTACATAAACCAAAACAACTAGTAAATGATCACCTTCAGACTTAATGTAAAGGTTGTTGTCAACAATACCTTTCTTAAACCCTTTTTCTTGTAAAATTTTTTCCAGTCTATAATACCAAGCTCATGGTGCTTGTTTTAGTCCATATAAGGCCTTTTTCAGCTTACAAACATAATTAGGATTATCTGTCAATGAGAATCCTTTAGGTTGCTCCATATATACTTCTTCCTCTAGATCTCCATTAAGAAATGTTGACTTAACATCCATATGATAAATTTTAAAGTTCTTATGACATGAATAAGCAAGAAACATTATCATAGCTTCCAATCTTTCCACTGGTGCAAAAATTTCATCAAAGTCCTGACCTTCAACTTGTGCATACCGTTTACAGACCAATCTGGCTTTATTTCTAACAACTTGTCCTTTTTCATTCATTTTATTATTGAACACCCATTTGGAACCTATTACATTTTTATCTTCAGGTCTAGGGACAAGTTCCCAAGTATTGTTCTTCTCAATCTAATCAAGCTCTTCATTCATTGCTCTAATCCAATCATCATCTTGGCTAGCTTCCTCAAAAATTTTAGGTTCAGTCATAGATAAAAAAGCAACATGAGATTGTTCTGAGTCTTTAATCAATTTCCTTCTTGTCTGAACTCCTTTATTTATATCTCCAATTATCTGATTTTCAGGATGATTCTTTCTAATAATTTTGAGAGGTGATTTTGCTTATTTCTGCTGATTTGTGTCAGTCTGAGTATTCACATCTTCATTTGATTCAGATTCTTCCTTTTTTGATCCTTGGACCTATTCATCTTCATCTTCAACTATATCTTCTGTTCTTGGTTCAACATTGCTTACATTTCTGACTGGGATTTCTTCATCAACTTTTATGTCTATACAATCAACTAGTTTGTGTAGTCTCTTATTGTAGCATCTGTACCCTTTACTATTTGTAGAATAACCCAAAAAGATACCTTCATCAGCCCGGTCATCATATTTGCCAATATTTTCATCATTGTCCTTGATATAACATTTACTCCCAAAAACTTTAAAATGCTTGATTGAAGCAGGTCTTCCAAACCATAGTTCATAAGGGGTCTTGTTAGTGTGTGGCCTGAGATGAGCTTTGTTAAGGATATGAACATCTGTATGAATTGCTTCCACCCAATAAGTTTGAGGTATGTTCCTTTCATTCATCATTGATCTTGCCATTTGCTGTACTAATCTATTCTGCCTCTCAACAACTCCATTTTGCTGTGGATTCCTTGGAATTGTGTACTCTCTTTTGATCCCATGTTTATCACAGAACTCTCTGAAATTCCATGAACTGAAATCTCCTCCTCTATCAGACCTTACTGCCTTTAATCTTTTTCCAGTTTGATTCTCAGTCAGAGCCTTAAACAATTTGAATTTTTCAAATGATTCATATTTTTCCTTTAAAAAGGCAACCCATGTTAGTATAGAATAATCATTAATAATCAACATAAAATAGTTTTCTTTTCCTGTACCTTCTTTTCTTGATGGTCCACATAAATCCATATGTACTAACTGGAGAGTTTTTTCTATTGAGAGAAGTTTTTAGATTTGAACTGAGTGCGAGTAAGCTTTCCTATTTGGCATGGTTTACAAACAGAGTCGTATGGCTTTGATATCTTTGGAAGATCCTTTACTGCCCCATTGTTTCTGAGATTGATTATATGATCAAAATTTAGGTGTCCAACTCTCCTATGCCACAACCAACTTTCATCATACTTGCTTAAGTGGCATTCTTCTTTTTCTTCTTTTAACACATAGACATTATTTTTTGTTCTTATCCCTTTTGCAATCAGTTGTCCTAAACTCAAAGCCTTTATTTTACAATCTTTAGAAGTAAAAACAACTTCACTTCCTTTGTCACAAACTTGAATGACACTTAGTAGATTATGTTTCAGACCATCTACAAACAACACATCTTGAGATTTTCCTTTGCCATTACTTAGGCTTACCATTCCTTTACCCTTTATTTTTCCTGGTGCATCATTTCCAAATGTTACATTCCCTGATTTGTTTTCACTTAAAGTTAGAAACTTACTTTTGTCTCCAGTCATATGTTTGGAACATCCACTGTCAATATACCAGGGATTCTTTTGTTTTTGGGCTGATAATACTAGTCCACACTTGTCATCTGCTTTCTTCTTCCAAACCTTGACATTTTCAACAGTGAGGATCAAGTCTGGATTGTAATTCCTTAAGCGACAGTCTGCAGCTTTATGTCCATAATTATGACAGTTGTAACATTATGGTTCACTAAATAATAGATCATAACGATTGTTATGCTCATAATTGTTGTTGTGTTTCACCTGTTTCCTTCTCCCAGTCATCACATGATTTATGGTCTATGATTGTTTGTTGCTTGGTTGTCTCAATCTTTATTGTGGAAGATAGTTATTCGTTGACTATCTTGATTGTTCATATCTAAATCTTAAAGAACAGTTTATAGCTTTGTGACCAAAATTAGAGTAGAAAAAACAATATCCATAGAAAAAACCTTTGTACCTTGAAAAAATCTGTCTTCTTTGAGGAGGTCGATTTCTTTCATGCCGATAATCTTTCTGATCTACAAATTCAGTTCTGGTATTTTTTCTTTCATTCCTTGTTGGTGGTTGATTTTCTTTCTTTGTTTCTGCAGAGTGACTGTTGTCAATGTTTGAGGATTTGACAAACTTGATGGGTTCTGTATTACTTGGATGATCACTACTTGATCCTTCTTCATATCCCAATCTAGCTTTCAACTTTGGATTTCTTTGTTGATTTAGAATGGAGGTTAATCCTTCTAAGGCTTTAATACTTGGCAGATTTTGGTGATACAATCCCTTAAACTTATCCATTTCTTTTCTAGTTTTTACTATCTCTTCTTCTAAGGCTTCATAACTGACTTTCTTCTTTGACAACTGTTGTTTTAGTATGTCTTCTATTTTCTTTGCCTCTTCTAATTTCACTTTCAGCAGGGCAAAGTCTTCATTAGGTTGTTTACTGTCTTTCTCAAACTGTATCAGCAATTGTTTTTGCTTTATGTTCTTAATTCTGAGTCTGTCAATTTCTTCCAGTGCACTAATCAATTCTCCTTCCATATCAACCACAACTTCTTCATCATGATCATCACTGCCTATGCTTTCATTATCATAATCCTCTTTGGCCATAATCATGAAGTCATTTGCCTTATCTTCACAGGAAGAGTCACTATCGGTGTCTTCTGAGGAATTGTCATTATTTACAACCAAACTTTTCTTCTTATTATATTTCTTGTATTTGTACTTCTTTTCATCATCAGAGTTCTGGTCCTTTTTCTGATGGGGACACTTAGATGCAAAATGACCTATCTTTCCATAGTTAAAGCATTTGAAGGGAAACTTCCCGTGATATTTTCCTGATCCTTTCTTTAACCTTCTCACAAATTTTGCCTCAATATCGTCTAATTCTGAATCAATATTCTTGTCTTCTTTAAAATATGCTTCTCTAGTACTGGATTTATGTTTGTTAATTCTCATTTCATATGCAGCTAGAGTTCCTAGGAGTTGATCAATGGACATAGTTTTAAGATCACTTAGTTCTTCTATTGTAGAGACTTTTGAATTAAATTTATCAAGCAGAGATCTTAAAATCTTCTGAACTAAAAATGGTTCTTCAATCTTCTCACCAAGACCCTTCATGGAATTTACAAGTTCCTCAACTCTTAAAAAATACTTGCTAATTGTTTCATCTTTATTCATCTTTAGTTGTTCAAATTTCAATCTGTATGTTTGAAATTTGGCATCTTTTACTTTCTCATTTCTTTCATAACTACTAATAAGTTTATCCCACATTGCTTTGGCAGTTTCAAGATGCATCACCTTTACAAACTCAGCTTCAAGAAGTCCATTCAAGATAGCATTCATTCCCTTAGCATTAAAACTAAACTCTAACTTATCATCCTTGGAGGCTAGCACAACAGGCTTTGTATATCCAGTCTCTACTACATCCCAAACATCAGCGCCCAAGGCCATTAAGTATGTTCTCATTCTAATATTCCAGAAGGCAAAATTTGTTCCATCAAACAGAGGGGGCTTAGTGGCTGAAGTGCCTTCATGACTTGTCATGTTTAATCTTACAGATCTACCTTTGAATAAAAGGAACCTGCTCTGATAACAAATGTTGGACAATTGAGAGGGGGGGTGAATCAGTTCTCCCCGTGCTTAAACAATTATGCTTCTTTTAAAATATTTACAAGGCACTCAATGATGATCACAATAATGCAGG
>JASDQU010101638.1:78096-96577 GCA_032191745.1 Picea mariana
TTTTCTTTATATGATAAGTAATAGTTACATTCTTTACATTATCATACATATGAGCACCGACTCATAATGAGGCTACAACCTCAGTTTTGCAAGCTGCTACTTGTTGAGAGCACCAACTCTCTTTTTTCTCTAGCACCCACTAGAAGGAAGCACCAACTCCCTGGTTTCTTTAGCACCAACTAGAAGGAAGAACCAACTCCCTAGTTTCTCTAGCACCAACTAGAAGGAAGCACCAACTCCCTACGTTCAAGCACCCACTTGAACCTCTGAGGAAAACAGTCCTCCCTAGAACCTCCCTACCACCCTGTTTTATAAATATTTTCTACTGAAACTCATTACAGTGATATAATGTTCAACAATGGCTTCCTAGACCCATCACTGTTCTGCTGCATTTCGTTGCTTTGTCTGCCTCACTGCCTTCCTACACGCATGTCTTGTGTTGTCTATTCTTCTGCTTGTTATGCTTTGTGCGCCATGTCCATTCACTGTGCAGTTCCTCTTCTGTTCAATTCAGCTGCTGCACTCTCCTCCTTCTTCACACATGAATCACCTTCAACAACAGCAACCACAGCAAATCCAACAACAACAAAAACAACATCTCTTCTCTATACCGTGTACTTATAGCTTCTGTGCACCTTGTGCATGCATTGCATGCAATACCTCTTAATACTCACACCGTGCTGATATCCTCCACCTCTTGAGTGCTCTTCCTGATCATCGCGACTCTTCAGCTTCTCTGGTGGTTCCCACCATGCATCCAACATCACTAGGTGTTCTACTGAGATTCCTTAGCCTCTCTGGCAGTTGAGACTCCTCGCCTTCTCTGGCATAGTCGAGCTTATGCCTTCTATTTCAGTTACATACTTCAATGCTCATCCATCTGTCAATCCCCTCTGTGACCTATCTTCATCCCATTGGAAGATTCCGAGAGACTCTTCAGCTCCTCTGGCAGAAACCATCAATGGTTTCTAGAAGTTACACTATGAGGAGCAAGATTAGCCCTCTTATTATACTCAAATTCACCTGCACCATTGGGTATTGTCATTATTTACCCGTTTCACACTTTCACAATTCAGAGATTCTGCGATGAGACATCTTGACTCTCCATCTCACGAGCTCCGAAAAGGAGCTTGGCTGCTCTAGCTCCCTCCTCTACGTGACCACAGGCGGTGACCACCGGTTACAATGACAATTCACCTTTTCGGTATTTCGACATTCGTATGATCCAGTGTCTTGACACTCTCAGACGTGATCCCTGAAATTTCGAGGCAGAACTCATCTGCACTAGGTACTTCCTCCATGTGACCACACACGCTGACCACAGGCTACGCTAAAAGGTGCTTCGAACTCATGATCTTCATCGACCCTGATCGACATTCCACGATCTCGATGAATCAACAGTCCAGATATTTTTGCGATCTCGCATCTCACTGTTCTTTAGATGGAGGCTCTCGTCACTCCAAGTTGCGATAGGTGAAACTCCGAGATGGAGATCAGATCGATGGTCCACATTCTTGGTGAATTGATGGTCCAGATCTTATCATGAATTCGCATCTTGTGATTCATGTGATGGAGGTTCTCGTCACTCCAAGTCGCAATAGGTGAAGCTCCGAGATGGATCTTAGATCAACGGTCCAGAATCCTTGGTGATTTGACGGTCAAGATATTTTCATGATATCGTGTATCACGAGTTTGAACCTCTTTCCTTTGGATTTCCTGATCTGCGAAACTCCGAAATGGAGTCTTTGTGGTGCTCTAATTTTTCTCCATGTGTCCTCTTGATCCAATGGTCCATGACTATCCTTTCTGATGTGGTCTGCCATATTCACCTCCTAGATCTAATGGCCTAGATCACACCTTGATCCAACGCCTAGGATCATTTATCCATTTCACATTTCATGATTTTGGCACTTCGCGATTTCACCACTTCGTGATTTCGCCACTTCACAATTTCGCCTTCTTATGATGAAGGGTCTCAAGCCTTCAAGTCCCTATCTACAAAACTTTGAAATGGATTCAGACCAACATATTTCAGCATTTCGCATTTCGCCTCTTTTTTATCTTTAATGAATGTGCAGGTTCTCCCTGATCCAACGATGGTCGAATCTTATGCTCAGATCTGACGCCTAAGATTTGTCCTCCTCTTCTGTGCATTTTTCTTGTTTGAATTCATATCTGATGGTCATCGGGGATTCGGGATGGGGTCCAATGATCACTGATGCTCCTCCTCTTCCATTATCACTACGCTGCTGATAATGCTGATCTTTTTCATCATTATTCTTGCCATTAATGCACACTCTGATCCTGCCATCAATGACAAGCTCACTTTGCCTGTTAAACCTGCCAACAATCCTCTGCACTATCTCTTCTGAACTTATCAAGCTTGCTCTGCAACATCTTCCTAAAATACTTATGATACTTCTTCTTTTACTCATCCCATCTTCGCTGATGTATTTGCCATTAATGACAAGCATATGTTGCCTGTTAAACATTTACCAACATACAAGTTGAAGGTGAAGGTAGAAATTGATAATATGTTAGAGGTCGATGTCATAGAACCTGTGTAAGAATTATACTGGATCAACCCTATGGTAGTATAGGAAAATAAGCAAGGGGGAATAAGGATCTGTGTATATTTTAGAAAGTTGAATGATGCTTTCCTTCATGATCCTTTTCCTACCCCATTTACAAATGAAGTTTTGGAGAATGTAGGAGGCCAAGAAGCCTATTCATTTATTGATGGGTTTCCAAAATATCATCAGATCATAATTGCACCAAAAGATAGACATACGACTACATTTGCAATAGAATGGGGATCATATCAGTATATAATGATGCCAATTGGTTTGAAGAATGCACCAACAATTTTTTCAAGGGTAGTAGTAGCTTCTTTCAAGGACTTTATTCATAAGTTTTTAGAATTTTATTTGGATGATTGGACAATGTTTAGTTTACTGAAGGATCATGTTGAAGTGTTAAGATTGATGTTAGAAAGGTATAGACATTGTCATATTGCATTGAATATTAATAAATGCATTTTCTATTGGAAGATTGGTTGTTGTCATTGATGTCAACCCTAGCCATTGGCTTTTGGACCCCACATTTGATCGAAGTAGAAAGACATGAAGGAAATTGCACATGAATATACAACACCTGTGGATGGATAGTATAAGTCATGCTTCTTCTAGTGGTATGTGGCATGTCACATGGATCCTCACGATTGAGGAGAAATGAATTTTTGAAGATGACAATGTGAATTCAAGAATAAACTACATGTCAACCCTTATGTTAAAAGGAAGTGACATAAAGGGTATAAATACATCTCATTATACATTCATTTTTAAACACACACAAGTTTATTGATGAACAAGGAGATATAAGTCAAATGTCTGAGGAAATATGAAGTAAAGAAGGTTGAATTTCAAGGGAGGATGAAGTCTTTTGGTGATGTGTTCTAAGGTATGTTATTTACAGGTCATCTTACCATTTTTTATATAACTTTGTTTCTAGAATGATTCAGATCGTAAAATTCAGGGGCTATTGAGAAGACATATCTAGGTACCTGTGGTAAAAAATTTAGCTCTGTATTCACTAGAATTTTGGAGATACACTATGTGGAATACATGGCTTTTGACTAGTCCTGAAGCTACTCATAAACAGGTGGTCCGGGAAAAACAGTCATACTGTCTTCATAAAGAATCCAAATGAAGTGAGACCAATTTAATTGTAAAGAGTACAGGTTGTAGTTTCCTTTGTACTAGTTTCAGAATCTGATGTTAAATATTGATTGCATGGCATGTTGTACAAGTTTGCTCTCCTGAATAAACTGAAATTGAATAAGGTCTACCATTTTCTCTATAACTCATTTTCTGGGAGGATTCGAGTGAAACTTGGATGAGATTCAGAGAATACATTGAGTAAGTCTCAGGAAGCATTATCAGGTTCTATGTGATGGTTGTTTGACGGTGATAATTTAATGTAAAGTTCTATTATCTCCCATATATTCTTGGGTGGAAGGAAGGGGCAAGGATGGAGAGGTCAACCCTCTCTTGATATTGGAGGATTGTATCTTCCTTTTGGAGGTTTATCCCTCTTTTTATATTTGGAAGTTGTAGCTACCTTTGGAATTCATTACTTCCTTTGAAAAATACTACATGATTACTTCTTATATACTGTGCATGGTGTATTGGTGTATCTCTTATACTATTCTTCATTGTTGATTGAATATAAATTGAATACATGATATGATTGAAGTACAAGTTTAAAACTACTTATTGCTCTAAATACGGATTCACCCCCCTCTCAGTATTTCCAACAATTGGTATCAGAGTGTCTTACCTTTAGTACAGTTTAACCATTGGAAGTAAGATCCTAAGAAGAAATGGAAGACAACATTCCAAGTGGGATTCCACCATTTGATGGAAGCAATTTTGAATACTGGAGTAATATAATGGAAACTTACTTGAAATATCTCGGGGAATATTTTTGGTTCTCAATTGTTTCATGATACAAGGCTCTGAAGAAACCAAATACTGCAACTCAGAAAGAAGAAAGAAGGAGCATCAAATTGGAAATGGATACTATCCTTGATGGATTGAATGATTCAGTAAAATCCAAGGTGGGATCATGTGCATCAACAAAGGATCTTTGGGATAAGCTACAAGATGTTTATGCAAATCCAAAAAAAAATAATTTGAAGCAAGTTGCAACTCACATGTCGAAGAAATTATTAAAGGTGTGTTCTTTTGTTTTAATTGTGAAGGAGTAGGACATCTTGAACATGAATGCCCTTGTCCAAAAATTGAAAGAAATGATACTGAGGAAGAAGAAGAGTCCAATGAAGAAGAATACAATTATGAAATAGAAGAAGAAAAAATAGCTCAACAAGAAGATGAGAATTTTGAAAAATTGATTCATGTTGAGATTGAAAATAATGAACTCAAAAACACACATAGAAAACTAAGAAGTGAATTGGGTAGTTGTGAAAAGACAATTGAAATCTTGAAGAAACAATTATAATACTTTGAGAAACTAAGACAAGAAACCATTTCCTTGAATACTCTACTCTAAGAAGCAAGACGAATAGAAGAAGTAAGAAATGTCGAGATTATGAAGAAAGAAGAAGATTGTGAGAAACTTTAAGAAGAAGATGTCTCATTAAGGAAGAGCTTAATAAACTCTCAAGTGTGCCAAAAGACTTAACACATATTGTATGCATGGGTGAAACTTCATACAAAGAAGATACAAATTCCAACAAAAAGATTGAAGAAAGCTCCACACAGATAGTTGATGAGAAGTGGACCAAGATGTCGGAAAGAAGGAATGATTATATAAGAGTTGAATATCCAAGAAGACATCCTACCTTAAGAAACCAAAAAAGATTCACTTATTATGAAGTAAACTACAGAAGAGCAGATCATGAAACTAGATGGACTACATCACAAAGAATATCTCTTACTCCCAGGTATCAAAATTTGTTTCTTGGTCATTGTTATACTTGCAAAATTTTTGGACATAAGGAAATTAATTGCAGAATCAATGAAAGGAACAAATATGCAAGAAAGATGAATGGTGTAAATATAATATATGGAAACGATTGTGTATTTTTCAACAGAAGTTATAATTTATTTGGCCCATTGATGGACCAAAATATTGTATGCTACAAATGTAATTATCTTGGTCACAAAGCACGATATTGAAGATATCTGAATGAAGATGCTCCTATGATAAATTTCCATATTCCAATCACATTATGGAGAAGGAAAGAGATTCCAAACAATGAATATTGTCAAATGGCATTCACCGCTAAAGAATGTAAAGAAGAAGATGAATGGTACATAGACAATGGATGTTATTCACACATGACTAGGGATCAAGACAAATTCATCAGCTTGAAGAGAAAGGGTGGCAATGTTGCATTTGAAGATGACTCGTCTACCAAAATACTTGGAAAAGGTGTGGTAGACCTTGGAAGTAAAAATGTAAAAACAAAGAATGTCTTGTTGGTTGAAGACTTGAAGCATAATCTCCTCATTGTTAGTAAAATGTGTGATCAAGGATATACTCTTACATTTGACTCATGAAGACGAAAAATCAAAGAAGAAGGTTTAGGAAGATTGGTTGAAACTGCAACAAGAAGACCAAGTAACATATACATCTTAGACAAGGAGAAGAGAAATAATATTGAAGACACATGGAAGATCTTGAAGGAAGAAAAAGACCAGAAGACTGAAAAGAAAAATGAAGTGTTATATGTTTAGGGAGAGCATACCCAAAGAAGAAGGTCTCCTTATTCCATTGAACTCAAGGGGAGCAGCCCCACCCTTTTCCACTGATTTCAAATGGGGAGAGAAATTGGGATCATGATGGCAGGGGGAGCATGAGTGTTGCCATCAATTACAAAGGGGGATATTGTTGGAATATTGGTTGTTGTCATTGATGTCAACCCTAGCCATTGGATTTTGGACCCCAAAGTTGATTGAAGTAGATATACATGAAGGAAATTACACATGAAGATACCACACCCATGCATGGATAGTATAATTCATGCCGCTTCTGGTGGTATGTGGCATGTCATGTGGATCCTCACGATTGAGGATAAATGATTTTTTGAAGATGACAATGTGAATTGAAGCATAAACTACATGTCAGCCCTAATGTTAAAAGTAAGTGACATAAATGGTATAAATACATATCAATATACATTCATTTTTAAACACACACAAGTTTATTAATGAACAAGGAGATATAAATCGAATTTATGAGGAAATATGAAGTAAAGAAGGTCGAATTTCAAGGGAGGATGAAGTCTTTTGGTGATGTGTTCTAAGGTATGTTATTTATAGGTCATATTACCATTTTTTTCTATAAATTTGTTTCTATAATGATTAAAACGGTGAAATTAGGAGGATATTGAGAAAACATATCTAGGTACCTTTGGTAAAAAATCTAGCTCTTTATTCGCTATAATTTTGGAGATACACTTTGTGGAAGATAGGGTTTTTGACTAGTCCTGAAATTAGTCAGAAACATGTGTTTCGGGTAAAATAGTCATACCGTCTTCATAGAGAATCCAAATGAAGTGCGACCACTTGAATTGGAAATGTTACGGGCTGTAGTTTCATGTGTACGAATTTTAGAATCTGATGTTAAATATTGAGCGCGGGGCATGCTGTACAAGTTTGCTCTCCTGAATAAACCAAAATTGAATAAGGTCTAACATTTTCTCTATAACTCATTTTCTGGGAGAATTCAAGGAGTGAAACTTGGAGGAGCTTCAGAGAATACATAGAGTAATATTATGTATAGGATCATTATATTCCAAGAAGTGAAGAATTGCAGAAGTTGAAGAAGTCTCAAGAAGCATTATCGGGTTCTATGTGATGGTTGGTTGATGGTGATAATTTAATGTAAATTTTTATTATCTCTCATATATTATTGGGTGGAAGGAAGGGGAAAGGATGGAGAGGTAAACCCTCTCTTGTTATTGGAGTATTGTATCTTCCTTTTGGAGTTTTATCCCTTCCTTTATATTTGGAAGTTGTAGCTACCTTTGGAAGTCATTACTTCATTTGAACAATAATACATGATTATTTTTTATATACTATGCATGGTGTGTTGGTGTATCTCTTATACTATTATTCATTGTTCATTGGATAGTCTTCATTGATGATTAGATATAAATTGAATACATGATATGATCGAAGTACAAGTTCAAAAATACTAATTGCTATAAATATTGATTCACCCCTCTCTTAGTGTTTCCAACATTTTCAAAACACCTTTTGGAATATTTTAGCTCATGTGGTGTGTAAACAAGGTCTGTTGGTTGATCCTGCTAAATTTGTTGTCATAGTTAACATACCACCACCTACGTCAGTGCACCAGTTAAAAAGTACACTTGGTCATACGTGGTATTATAGGAATTTTATAAGGGGATATGCACATATTACTTCGTCGATGGAGAAGTTGTTGAAGAAGGACATTAAGTATTATTAGAATGTTCAATTCCAAAAGATCTTGGATATATTGAAGAAGAAAATGGTGACAACACCAATTTTAGTATTTCCAGACTAGACAAATGAATTTCATGCAGGGATGATTTTAAGGATGGAAATTTATTTTAAGATGTAGAAACCTTGGCGGATCTTACTAATCCTTCATATACCAACTATAAATGATTGGCAATATTTTTGTAAAAATATTCAAATTTCTAAGGATTTTATATAGTTTTTATAAAATTTTGGCAATTTTTAAGGTAAAATAATTTTATCCTATAGATTTTGGGCGAATCATTTTTAAAATAGCGAATCTCGTTTTTAGAAAAACCATGGAAAATTAGCTCATGAGCGAAATTTAGCCCCTAAAATCATCATTGATTTCATGTGCATGTGGATGCATCTTCAATAGCATTGGGAGAAGTACTAACACAACCAGGAGAAGTTGATATAGATCACCCTATAGAATTTGCAAGAAGAAAGTTTCCAAATTCAAAATAGAACTACAATACAATAGAAAGAGAAGGATTGGCCATGTTGTATGCATTACAAAAATTCAGACATTATTTGTTAGGTCAATATTTTAATATGTTTACAGATCATTCTTCTCTTAGATATTTAGTCAATAAGCCAGTGTTGGGGGGAATAATATGCAGATGGCTATTGTTGTTTTAGGAGTTTGATTTTGAAGTTGTGGTGAAGCCTGGAAGACTGAATGTAGGGCCAGATCACCTGTCCAAGATAACTGATGGAGAGGAACCCAACAACTTGGAGGATAATTTCTGAGATGAACAATTGTTTTCAGTACACATTGCTAACGAATATTTTTCTGACATTATTGAGTTTTTGAGTACAGGATTTGCTCCAAAGGAATTGAATATTGTGCAGAAGAAAAATATAATGGTCAGAGTTGCAGACTATGAACTGATTGCAGGGCACTTACACAAACTTGGTGCAGAAAAAATTTTGAGGAGATGTGTTATGGAGCGCGAAAGGCATATTATTTTATAAGAAGCACATGAAGGAATTGTTGGAGGGCATTATGAAGGGAAAGATATTGCACAGAAGATATTGCGCGCAAGATTGTGGTGGCCAATGGTTCACAAGGATGCAAAGGAGTACTGTCAGAATTGTGATGTTTGTCAGAGAGTTGGAAAGCCATACAAGAGGGATGATATTCCATTAATACCTCACGTAACTTTGAAAGTGTTTGACAAGTGGGTAGTATATTTTGTGGGACCAATTAATCCATCAGCCAGAAGATCAGGAGCCAGATATATTATTACAATAATTTAATATTTGAAAATATGGGTTGAAGAAACACAAGTGATGGATTGTAGTGCAGAGACTACAATACACTTATTATTTGAGAAAATAGTCACAAGATTTGGATGCCCCAAAGTTCTAATGAGCGATCAAGGGACTCATTTCATCAATAGTATTATCCAAGAAATGACTGAAGAATTTGAGATACATCATCAGAAGAGAACTCCTTACCATCCCCAATCTAATTGAATAGTGGAAGCGTTCAACAAGATATTGGAGAATGCCTTAACCAATATTTGTAGTGTGAATAGGGATGACAGGGATTTAAAGATATCAACAGTGTTATGGGAATATAGAACTACATGCAAGAATCTTACAGAGAAGACACCTTTCAGAATGGTGTATGGATAGGAAGTGGTAGCTCCTCTAGAGTATTTGATACCTAGTCTACGCATTGCATCAATTACAGATGTGAAATAAAGAGGCACAACTAAATAAATGTTGGCTCAACTCATGGAATTAGAAGAAGACAAAATTGTAGTTGGTTTCCATCAGGAGGTACAAAAAGAAAAGGAAAAGTCTTGGCATGATAAACATATTAAGAAGAAGAATTTCAAAGAAGGATATTTGGTTCTCCTCTATGACAGTAAATACTTGAAGCACCCAGGGAAGTTCAAGATGCATTGGATAGGGCCATATGAGATAAATTTTGTCATAGATGGAGGTGTTGTGCAGCTGCAGGATTTAACAGGAAAGGAACTTCAAGGATTGGTGAATGGTAGTGTACTGAAACTGTATAGGGATAGCCAACCTACCAACCCTCAACAGTTTCCATGTATAAAGTAAAAATGCACATATTGTATATAGTAGGAGTCAAAAAAAAGAAAAAGGAAGAAAAAATGAATAAAAGTAGAAAAATGAGAAAAAGACAAAAAGAAGTAGGTAGATGGACAAGCGGTAGACAAAAAATTGAAGGTTACAGCATGAAACAAAAGCTAGAAATAAGTATGACATAACTTTAAGAAACTGCATGACGGAAAAAATGAACACAATGTGATGAGATGGGAAATGATCGGAAAGATGAAAACTTGTGAAAAAAAAAAAGAGGGCTCGTCAGAGCATTTATGACAGAAGTTATAGAAGAGGAACGGCTCGAAAAAGAAAAATACTTGTGAAGCAAAGGAGAGAAGAAGAGAAGGAGCGAACAAGGGGTTATTGTGTGCGAATATTGTGAAGATTCTAATTAGAAGAATGACACCGCCAAAGTTTGGAGCACCCGACCAGTTCGCCAGAAGGACGAGAAGTGCCAATAAACTAATGGAGGATGCACCCAGAGTTGTATATGTAGATGAGATCTCAATGATAGAAAGTGATTCAATCACTCCAAAATTTTTCAAGGAGAAGAACCGGCAAGAAGAAGAAACAAAAGTAAATCGGGAAGAAGAAGGAAACCCTATCACAACAAAACTAGGAGGGGAACACACAGAGGAAGAAAAGAATGAAGAAGATGATGAACAGAACAAATCATATGAACCTAAATAAATAAAGAAACCTAGGGCAGAGGAAACACCATAGGTCATGGAAGACAGTGACGTAGAGCAGGACATGGATGAGGTCGAGACAACAAAACCATCAAAGAGAAAAATGTGGCCAATTGTAACAACAATGTACTCACATACACAAATATCAATGTCATTGCCCCATATTACATATTCGATAATTGTTGTAGAGGAATTGCTGGGGTTTGCTCCCAAATTGAAATACGCAGACCACGACTTGACAAAACTAGATAAATTCCCAGATCTTGCACATGATGTTTACATGGAGAATAAGGGAAAGGGACCATTAGGAGATCTCATCTTTGAGCCAAAAAAGTGGATAGTCAGGTTGTATAAATTTGGCATCATGAATTTGCTCGAAATCACACATTTTGACAGAGGGAAGGATGTTAATGCATGCATGAAGAAACTACTAGCGAGATTCCATGGAGGGTTTTTGTTGATGGACATACTCGTCCTAATTGATGTAGATTTAATTGCAAATATTAAAGGGATGCCAACAGATGGGGTGAAAAATGAGCAGTAGTTAGATGATAAAATGAAGGAGAAGGCCATTGCAGAGGAAGTAAAGGCTCAATTTGGAACCGATAGGGGAAGCAACGACATGATCATCAAGAATATAAATGACCTAGCCACAAGATTCATGACAAAGTTAATGGCATGCAAGTTACTTATAACATGTCGCAATGAAGAGGCACCAACATAAGTGGTAGCAGAAGCTGCACAATGCACGAAGGGGATCATTCTCATTTGGGTGCCATATTTTCTCAACCTATTTTGGGAAGATTGCACATATGCACAGGATTGTAGAACAGAGTTCCATTATTATTGGTTACCATTATTAATAGATTTAATAGGATGGTAAGAACCAAAGTATTCAACATTTTGTGATAGAAGAGGAAAATGTCATGCAACAATATATGAAACTCTGTGGCACAATTCAATTCGTAAGTAAAGGAAATCCAATTCTATCATTTTTGGCATGTATCTTGGAGAGATGTAGGAGAAGATAGAAGAAACATGGAGGATATCACAAGAAGTGGTGAAGGAGCATGAGGCCATTGCCAACTTCAAGGCATCTAGGTACTACATATGGATACAAACAAAGAGAGACCCCATGAAGACATGGTTAAATATGCAGTATTGCATCACAATAGAAGAAGTCCAATGGGTAATGGAAGAATGGCCAGATCAGTGGAAGGTAACAGTGGCTATAAAAAAATGAGAAAATGGAAAAGAAAAAGAAGAAGTTGACATGTCGCAGAAATCAAGTAGTCCAACAACAAATACCAGGAAAGCATCACAACACACATAGCCAACAGAAAGTACGATGACAATCAAGAAGCATAGGGAAAAGGAAATTGTACCCAAGGACTCCGTATTAGGAATTGACAACACAAGAATAAAAAATGGGGATGTGCAAAAGAAGGATACCATTCTTAGATAGGAGAAACCCGCAAATATAGAAACACCACCAAATAGAAAATCAACAATGAATATAGGAGAACAAAGAAAGAAGATTAAGGCACATAAGAAGGCCCCGCGGCTCACAATAATTGAGGATGATGCATAATTGGTGGAAGATAAAGTAAAACATCATGGGGAAGAAGAATTATATGTCGCAGAGTCACAATGAGAAGAACTGATGAAGAAGTTGATGGAGGTGAAAGAAGTTCTAGAAAGATTATAGATTAATGTAGCACAACAGAAAGGTGTCGCGTAGCAGGATAAAATACATGAAGAAAAGGAGACAATGCAAACAACAATAATGAGAAGTGATAACTTCCAAATTAACCAAGGCATGCTACAATTAGACGAGGACACGTCACATAAACCTTTGAAGGATATAGAGCAGTTGGACTTGGTGTTTTCCAAGACTCCAAACAAGGCATTATGTAAGTTGCAGATTAGTGTCACACAGTAAGTTCAATCAAGGTCTAGGAAATATGTGACGAACTTAGAGACAACAAAGGAGGAAATAGAGATACTGGAGATAGCCCTCAAAGAAGTGTATCTCGATAGAGATGAAGAAAAACAATGCACAAAGAAATTAGAACAAATGCTTGAGGAATTATTTCAAACTATTCCAGACAATGCACTAACAGGGGAGTTCAGCACAGAAGAGAACATGCAAAAGATAGCATAAGGTATGGAAAACTATAGGTAGGAAATCATAGACCTGGCAGAGAAGGTGATCCCTAGGACTCCACCAAAGATCAAATCACATAGGGAACAACAAGCTATGGAATACATAAAGAATATTGAAGGAGAGATTACTAGAATGACATAATTATATATGTGTTAACATAGACATGGATTGAACTGTAAGAAGATGTGAAGATTCAGGAATTAGACTAGAAGGAGGGAGATATAAACACTACAATATAGGATTTGAATCATAGACATAATAACATGGCCATATTTTATAGAATGAAGAGCACACAAGAGATGAATAACCTACAAGAAGAACTTAAGAAAATACATATGGAGAAGTAACTCAGGCAGGTTCAACTGGAGCCATTATAAGAAGAGGCTGACACAATGATCACAGATTTAGAAGCAACAAAGGGTAGGATAGAGAAGCTACACTTGGAAAGTTTAAAAGTAATGAAGGATTACATTACATCACATATAGTGGAAAAATTGCAGAAAGGAGCACGTAGGAGAAAACACAAGTAGAAGAGTTGACAAATAGATTTGAGGCGCTAAAGAAGTCACTGCAGGGGAAAAACACTACTTGAGTGGCTTGGGACGAGCCATAGGTTAGTGTTGGGGGCTTGTTGGAGCAAGATACTTTGGAGAAAAGTTTGAGGAAAAGAAAGAATAAAGAAAATGAGGAAGACAACTAAGTAATGGACCAAAGAATCAGTGTGCGCTAGGAATCAAGGGAAAAGAAACACGAAGAAATGAAGAGTCAAAACAGGAAATGGTTGGATTGAGGACCAACCATGCGCAATAAGTTACTATGTGGAAAAACCTAATCCACTTAGGGTTATGGTTAGGGTTTTGGGTCTGTATTTTAAGGGTTTTTACCCATTTTTGTAATATAAGTTGGAATTTTAGGATCTGAGGAGATGATCCTTGAATACATGAGATCTTATCTTTGGCATGTTTTTGATATTTTTGAGACACAATCACTAGTTTTTTGGTCGAGATTATTGGAGATGAGTTTGTTTTGGAGTTGTAACTGAGGGTCATTTTGCAATATGTGTAGCTTGGTGAGACACTGTTCAACCTCACCATTAATACACCTATGATGTAATGCATGCAGCGCAAGAATTTGATGAATAATAATAAGAAGCAAAATATCTTTTTGGACGTATCCCAGGGGGTTGAACCATGGTAAAACCTGTGTTATTATGTGCAATGTTTTCCATTATTCTTTGTTATGATTTTATGTTGAATGAATAAATGAATGGATGGATATTTTAATGTTAAATTACGATGTGCACTAGATTAGACATGTTATTTTATGAAACATTAATGTTAAGGGTTAAATAAATGGTAGATTTGAATGATGGTATGGTAGAGTGAATGTTGAAGTAGAAGAAGTATGAATATGCCTAACATCCCATGAGAATCATACCTTCCATGATTTCAGACATCTGGGTCATGCCATCACCCATAAGCCATCTTGGGTGAGACTGCACTGTGCACTCTTTGCATAGTCTTAACTTCTGATTTACTAGAGGGGCTGATGGTTTATAGGGTTTTGTTAGAGAACTAAGGTAGAGCCCGAGTCATCCCATACATCCAACAACTATTGTAATAAATATTACTATAAGGTTCCTTCTCTAGATTGTTCTTAGGAGGTAGATAATATTATATAAATAATAAGATAGTGTCCCCCTAGGTACACTACATGTATTAAGAAAGGCCATAGAACTATAACTTGTTTTTACTTAGAGGCATAGTCATTCTATGGGAAGAAAGGCCATCGTGAATAATCTTGCTCGAAGAATCAAGCCACATGCCATAATCCTAAATGTTTTTAGAGGAAGGATGCAAAGAAGAATTCCTCAATCCAATAATGAACTCAAAAGCACGTTGAGAGGAAGAGTATGTAAAGAAATCCATTTAGCATCAATAAGAATTTTTCCACCACTTGTTGGAACCCAAAATTTTTGGTAAGTTTCACATGTGCACATATAATTTATATGCTCACTTCAGTTTTTCATGCACATCATAAGCTACA
This sequence comes from Picea mariana, assembly GCA_032191745.1. Taxonomy (NCBI): domain Eukaryota; kingdom Viridiplantae; phylum Streptophyta; class Pinopsida; order Pinales; family Pinaceae; genus Picea; species Picea mariana. The sequence continues at coordinate 93,114 of JASDQU010101638.1, forward strand.
TGATGGATGTAATAAAGTGTGCACTCCAATCAAAGTTCTATACTACGCATTAAAGATTGGAAAGACACCACATGCATACTGATTCAAAAAAAAAAAATTGGGAATCTTCTTGAATATGAACCCAGACATTGTGAGAGATCATGGGGTAGATGATTGATGAGATAGAAAGTTCTTAAGGACTTCCACACTCCAAGGATGTTATATGGGTTGCATGTGGGTGACAGAATCCTGTGGAATTGGAAATCATTAGCGTGAGTGGAACAGAGGAGAAAGAGACAAAGTTCTAGAGTAGAGAAGAGAAGGAAAAGGAGAAGCGAAGGAAAGAAGAGAGGGAGGAGGTCGGTAGAAGAGGAAGGTAGTCTGTGTTTTGCATGAGTTGTGTTATGAGTCCTTGTAGCCATTTTGTATGAGTATAAAATAGTGTTGTGTAGATTTTTTAATGGAATCTATTGAGTGTGTAGAATCTTATTTGAGAGCACATAACTCATTGTAGAGCACATAACTATTTGTAGTGCAATGTGGATATGTTGATGTATGCATTCTACCATTTAATGGAGCTAATATAAAGTTGTGGTTCTCTCTATCAATTGTTGTGTTTATTCTAAGTTTAATGGATGAATGTGTTAATGGTTTAAGATGTTAGTTTGCTAATGGAGTATAATTGAATGTGTGAATGTTATCCTAAGTGGCTTCCTTGTATTCTTTATTCCTTCATCTTTGACACAAGAGAATATGGTCTTTATGATTCTCATGGAATCTTGGGTGAGACCTTCTTTGGTATTTGACTGAAGATTGATATGTCGATGCCTTGGGGATTTTTTGGTCAAATCTGGATGAACCCTGGGTCATCAACCCCCTAGTGTTAGGAGGGATGCATGTAAGTGAGCCAACAAATGGTTCCATTCTCGGGACTGGATGTTTTTTATTGCATGATGAAGGGAGAGAATGAGGTGGAATCTATCTCGTGAGGAAATGAAAGACTATTTATTTGTGAAGGAAGATGAGTTTGTACGATGAGAGACCAAGGGTCTAATAACGAATGTTGATTGTTGGAAGGAAAGGTACATCTACATTGATTTTCATGAGATTTTATTTGTTTAGTTTCCATGTTTGATGTATGAATGGTTGAAGAGGAAAACCTCCACTAATACGTCTTTGAGAAACCAAGAAACAGTGTTATGGGAACAAACTAAAATCAATAGGCTAAAGGAGTTGGATAAAAATTTGGCTCGAGCAATTGATTTCTAGTTGGACTGAGTGAAGGAAGGGTACATTTTTTTATTTCATTATAGAATAGAGTGATTCTTTCAGCGAATATTAAATAAATGTGTTGAAGGTACTTAAAAAAGTTGCTATGGATCAAGATTTTGTTAATGGAGAAAGGATTGATGCACATGGAGCCAAATAGGATGGTTGAGTAAACCCCCTATCATTGGGGGGGATGAAAATAAAGGGGGGAAGAGAGAGATGAGAGAGAGCCATTGAGAGGATACAAAATATGTTGAGATGAGGTGAGGAGAGAATGGAGCTAGAAGAGTAGAGGAGGGAAAGAGTCGAAAGATATGCAAAAAGAGTTGAGCTAAAAAAGAAATAAGAACATAGGGGAAGAAATAAGGTATCAAAGGGTGAGAGACAAGGGGTTAGACCCATAATGAAGGGGAATGAGACCACACCAGAAGGAAGTGTGGGAGAGACTATTGTGCCAAAGAGGAGCACAGATGAAGATAGGTCATCGAAGAGGCATGATGCTAGGAGTAAGGTATCTAATGAATATACCAAAAGTAGTGGTAGTAGGGTTAGAGAAGATAAAGTATGATCCCCTTGGCTATTGATAGATTTTTCCACCTCAAAGGAAGATGGGGCACACAGACGAGGCACTGAAGTAGGTGAGGATGGTGAATAATCCTTACATGATTTAGCTATAGTGGATGGTCTTGCACGGATACAGGTATGAAATTCTCTAGGATCCCTCACAAGAAATGATGAGAGAAGATGGAGGTGCCCCCTATTTGGAACCACACCCCTTGTGAATTTGTAACCAAGAAGAAAGAACAATAGACAACATGGAAATAGGAGTAGATGAAAATGGAGTAGTAGAAGAGTGCAGAGTAGATATGAGTGAAGAAGAAGATGAAGTCAACAATACTTCGTAAGGAAGAGTATCAATACTAAGATCACCACCACCTAACATTCAGTTGGGAGGACACAATCCTAGATTGAGGGTGGCAAATCAAGATACAATGTTGAGGCTACATGTGTTCCATGGGATAGGTGAGGATGATGCATAGAAGCATTGGTTTACGTGTGAGGATATATGGTCTATGAAAAGGATCACAGACGAAGCATCAAATATTGTGTAGGTGGAGATCACTATCAGAGACAGAGCTGACATGGTACATGAAGTACAAGGAAACTACGCCTGTGGGACAAACAAGATCCCTTATAGAAATTAAGAGAGATATGCTTAGCAATTTTTAGAAGCCTAAGTGTTGTGGGGTTTTTCTACCCTACGGACTAGCAAGCTAGGGCTTTAAACTTGCATGCAGATCATGACCCTTCAAGAATAACTTTTAACCTCCTACCCAAACCTATAACCCTTTTTCTCAGGAAAACATGAGAAGAATCAACTAACCTTTTTATCGACGGTTGAAGTAGATCCTCCGTTGAGCTTTTATCTCCTTTCTGCTGTTGTTCCTTCCACAAAGCGATCTTGCAATCAAGAAAAAACTACGCATACATGCTACTGATCTACTAGAGGGTTAGGGATTAAACACAAATCAAATGAAACATATGAGACTCATGTATTTGGGACAGGAAAAGAATCTCTTTATTAATCTCAATACGAATCAACTTACAATGAGTATAGAGACCGGCCACCATTCCTCGATCCTGATCCTGGGCTCCTCCTCTTCTTTTGTCCTCCAACTGTTGTTGCTTGAATTTCTCCTAAAGCTTGAGGCAAGGCTAAAGGGTTGGGACAAAACGAACTTGGCAATTTGGCAGAGTTTCTTTGCTATGATTTTTCCTCCTTGAATAGTACCCCTACCCCTTATTTTATAGGCTATAAGGAGCTAGGGTTTTAGGTGAACTCTCGGCCATGCATGGCTGGGAGTTCCAGTTAACTGACAAAAAGATCTTCGTCCCGGCGGAAACTTTCCTGATTTTTTGCTTTGTTAGGTAAATGCGGGCTGTAGTGGGCCAGCCAGCGTTCACACGCATGCTACAGAAGGCCTGCCAGTGTCCCAACGCACCTAGTGTTAGGTTAGAGTGAGGGTTACTTGATTTAGGAGGTTTTTGAAGAGTCTGTTCAGCATGGCTTTGGCAAGGAAAGGAAATGAGTAGGCCTGATGCCAGGTAAGCAGGGATAGTGCAATTTAGGGTTATAACAGATGCCCCCTAATGTGTGAGGTCAGAAGAGCATCTGATGGCCAAAATACATTACCAATTCTTTACCAATCTGTACT
>JASDQU010101638.1:102469-114941 GCA_032191745.1 Picea mariana
CGTGCTATAATCTGGTTAAATAAGAAGAGAGTTGCAGTCTCTCCATCATCTTTGAACGTCGGCATGGCTTCGACCCACTTAGTGAAGTAGTCGACAGCCACAATGATATAGCGGTGCCCCCTGGCTGATGGGGGGTTGCAAGTAGTGTAATCAATCCCCCACTTGGTGAAGGGACTGACGGTGATAACAGGAAACATAGGAGCTGGATGTGCCCTCATCTTCCGTGAGAAGATTTGGCACGGATGGAACTTCTTGACCGCTTCGATACAATCTTTTATAAGCGTGGGCCAAAAGTAATCTGCTCGTAAAATCTTTTGGGTTGTTGCCAACCCAGATAAGTGACCGCCACAAGCTTCTGTATGAAAATTGTTGAGCACTATGACGGCCTCCTCATGAGTGAAACATCAACGCAAGATACAGTCTACACCTCTCCGATACAAAGTATCATTGAGGATAAGATAGTTCTTGGCCTGATGGCATATCCACTGACGCTCATCACGAGAAGCAGAGGTAGGACACTTCAAAGTCTGGAGATACATCAGTATATCTCTGTACCAGGGGTCAGATGATTCAATTAAAAACATATCCCCCCGGATAGGCGATTCCTCAGGCACAACGTCACCTGACTCAACCGGAAGTTCCGAAATAAGTTCTGCGAAGACCAGTGACTTTTTGGACTTCGCTGAAACGAAGTCTAAGTCGAATTCTTGGAGGATGACCATCCAACGACTAATTTTTCCGTCGATAACTCGTCGTGTGAACATGTAATGAAATGGATTCACGACGGCGACGACGGTGGTCTTGCGAAACAAAACATAGTGACAGAACCATTGAACAGCATGAAATGCTGCCAACGCAAGTTTTTCGAGATGGGTATAATTAAGTTCCGGTCCTATGAGGCCTCGGCTCAAGTAATAGATCACGTACTCAGAAAACGAATCATCTTCTTGAACTAAAACCATGCCTATAGTTGACTCTGCGGTAGCCAGATATAATAGGAAATCCTTGTTATAATTCAGTGCCCGTAGCAGAGGTGCAGTTGTAAGGGTGTTTCAATGCATCGAAAGAGCGCTGCGTGGCTTCATCCCAGAGAAAAGGAATGTCTTTCTTCAGTAAACGCATGAATCCCTTGGTGATTTTAGCATAGTTGGAGATGAAGCATTGTAAGAAGTTCGCCTTATCTTGAAGACTCTGAAGTTGTAAAATTGTGCGTGGGGGGGGCAACTGGACTATTGCCTCCACCTTAAGAGGATCCATCATGATCCCTGTGGTTGAAACGATGAAACCTAACAAACATCCTGACGTGACACAGAAGCTGCACTTGTTGGGATTCAAGCGAATCCGGAAGTAGCGACAGTGCTCAAAGATTAGTTGGAGGTGCATAGGATGATCCTTTCACTTGCGAGAGAGTGATGCTAAATCATCTAGATATGCCTCGACTATATGTTTGAGGTCATGAAACGCAAAAGACATGGCCCACTGGAAAGTGGCTCCATCATTCTTGAGACCAAAAGGCATTTTTCGATAAGCGAATGTACCCAACGGACAAATGAATGCTGTTTTGTGTTGGTCCTCAGGTTTGATTTGGATTTGGTTATAGCCCGAGAAACCATCCATGAACGAAATGGCTTCACAACCGGCACACTCATCAATGATCTGGTCGATGAATGGAGTTGGATAATTGTCTTTTGGACACACCTTGTTCAAATCATGGAAATCGGTACAGACACGAATCATGCCTTGTTTCTTATCGACTGGCATGAGATTTGACACCCATTGAGTCAAGTGGATAGGGTATATGAACCCTGTCTTAAGCAATTTCTCAACCTCAGCTTTGATGGTTGCTACTTTCCTAGGATTAACTGGACGAAGTTTCTGTCGAACAGGCTTAGCATCAGGATACGTAGTGATCTCATGTTCAACTATTTTCGGATCGATGCCTGGCATATCCTCATAAGACCAGGCAAAAACGTCACGGAATTCTTTGAAAAGATCCGTGTAAATCTGAATCTCTTCGGGGGAGCAATCCTCTCCGACGAAGACATTCTCCACGACGCCAGGGGTTCGAGAGATGTTGATAGGTATCGTTGCAGTGATAGTCTCCATATTGCCCTCAGCATAAATGTCCTACGTAGCTAAGAGGTTAATGGGACATGGCTGATCTCCCGTCATGGTGACAGTGAATTCTCCTGCCTCAATTCGGTGTAACTCTAGGAGGAAATATGATCTGTGATGAAGATATTCCCAGGATTTGTCCGGACCAGTCATTGCTTCGATTATAGCTTCGTCCAAAGGCAAGACTAAATCTACCGAATCGGTGTTGGCAAGGGAATCCTGAGCCCAGATAGGCTCAAAGAGTGGATCCAACTCTTGTGCGGGAATCGAATCCGGAGTAGCTGAAGCTTGTTGAACCAAAGAGTACGCTACTTCAGCGGCCGACAAGGGCGAAGACATGCCCGCATGCCCTGTCGCATCCATCATATCTGATGGGGAAGGAAGAATCCACGGATCCTCGAAGTAAGTCATGCGGAACGGCGAAACATGGAGAATCTCAGCCTTGTGGTGAGTCGATATAAACTTGACATTGCCTTGAGGAGGTGGGTAATCAAAAGTACCCATCAACGATGGGCACAAACCAACTCCTATGTTAACGACACCGGCTTGAGGATTATCTACCATGGGAATCGTGGATGCCCCCAAGGCTGGGTCAGGCCGAGAGAAGGACAACTGATCAATGGTCACTATCCGGCCCTCATGTGGAAACAATAAGACGTGGAAAATTGTAGCGACCACCGCTTGCATAGCATAAGTCCAACTACGACCTAACAAGAGATTGTAATCGATGGGGGCATCGACTACCTCTACTTCGACGCACATGGTCTTTCCCCCTAACTGCACTGGGAAAGAAGGAATGATGCCATGTGGTTGGAAAGAACGACCATCGAACACAGTAAGGAGAGTTGGTGATGGAGACAACTCGAGTTGACCAATGGATTTCCAGCATGCCAATGACATAACGCAAGTCGAAGCACCCTCGTCGACCACCATGCAGTAGATATTTCATGTAAAAGTTTTTGTGGGGTGAGCCACTACTATCTGAAATGCGACGTGGTAAGGAAAACGAGGTTTCAAGTCAGTCGTATCCAACATGATGGTACCCAGGTTACAAGTCTCAGTAGAGCCTAAAGCATTCAACAAAGCTTTCCTCTGAGCAGGGAAACTTTGGAGGACCTCCAAAGNCAAGTCAGTCGTATCCAACATGATGGTACCCAGGTTACAAGTCTCAGTAGAGCCTAAAGCATTCAACAAAGCTTTCCTCTGAGAAGGGAAACTTTGGAGGACCTCCAAAGCAGACATAGCATAAGGGGTTTGCAACAAATCTTCCACCACAGAGTAGTTCTGGGTGGCCCTTGCATTTGGATTGTGAGAAGCCCTCTTAAACCCGCCCTTTGGAATGCGCATCATTGTTTCACCCAACGTCTTCTCGATTTGTAGAGGAAGAGATGGGATCTCAGCTTCTTTTCCCTTCTCAGAGGCGTTTGGTTTGCTATAGTCGTGTGCTCTAGTTGTTATGAAAGCATCACTTTTGACCATGTACACATTCACGGAAGAAGGATTATTTGGAGGAGGGCAGTTTTCCTGGCTACCCCCTTCGCCACTTGCAGAGGCTTGAGTTAAATTTTGCCCGTGCTGGAAGGGATTAGTCAACATAGCTTGCTATTGTTGTGTGACAAACTTCTCGGCCTCCGCAAGTCGAGGGCATAGATGGGTTGGGTGATCTTCCGCACATAGGTTGCATGGATACCTCGCCCTCTTCTTTTCCGTGGTGCCCTCACCAGCATTATCAGTTTGTTTTTTATCCCCCTTACTCTTCTTGCGTTGTTTCTTCTTCCCTTCGGGCTGCTGGTTGGCCTTGGGGTTAGTCGTCTGTACGGAGTGTACTTCCGACATTTGAGTAGGAGGAGCAGCCAAAGCAGTAGTCTGGCTAGCCGCTGAGTGTTGTATGGATAACTGCTGCAATTGCTTATTCAATTGTTCAGCGGGCTTAGTGTGTGCCGAACCAACGATACCGTCGGCATGTGGTCCGGCTCTCTGTCTGGTTTTCTCCAGGATTGACCGTGGCGCATCTGGTAAGATGGTGTATAACAAACTAGACTGAGAATAGATAAGCTCAAACTGTTGAGCTCTCATAATGGAATCCTCTTCAGAGAAAACTCCGGATGTTGCGACGTCTTTGGAGAACTGTGGGACCAAGGACTTAATGAACCATTCTAGCAGGAATGCTGGTGGGACTGGTACTTTGATAAGACTCTTCCGGTGTCACCACTCTCGAATATGATCCGAGATATGGTCCGATGTCGTCTGCTCGAAATTGGATAGCAATTCTGTGCCAACGTCGTATCTTACAGGTAACTGGAAATGGTTAAGGAAGACCATCGCCAGTTCACCAAAAGTAGAATATCGTGAACGATCAAGCTCTATGTACCATTTCGCGGTGCTCCCGATGAGAGTGCGATGAAACAATCGCAACTAGACAGAGTCATCTTTCAGTGAGTTAGATGAACACCAGAGATGGAAAGTGGTCACGTGATCAACTGGATCTTCGTTAGGCTTGGCTTTGAACTTGGGAATGTTCGAAGGCAACTTCGTTGGCATAGGAGGCCAACATGGATCATGATAGATAGGATCATTTAACAACCGTGTTAAATCTGGAAAGTGTAACGTTGCCAAGAATGGTAGTTTAGGTTGCTGCTGATAGCCTGGATAAAAGGGTCCTGGAGTTTGACTGGCACCAGGTTGCAAGGAAAAGTTTGGCTGCTGGCCCGAATTTTGGTAGAAACCATGGCCCTGACAAGCGAAAGGGTTTTGCGTCTGAGGAGACATCATTGGCTGATTCCCCATAAAGGACATCGGATGCTGGGCATTCATTGTGTTTGATGGACTCTGGGTAGGATTACCCCATGCCGGTCCGGTTGGGAGAGGCATGGTAGTCTGTTCGGGGTTCCATTGGCTATGGAAAGAATTACCCCAGAACGACAATCCAGTGGAGGGAATGGATCCTTGTCCTGAATTCCAAGGTCCTGGTATATGTGCCCCCGGCGCCAGAATAGTACCCTGCGCCGGAGTAGACTATCCAAATATGGGGGTGCCCCCAGATGGGAAAGCAGTGGGTGTGAAAGTGTTGTTACCAAACGTCCCGTTCCAAATAAACAGTGATGAACTGACCGACTAAGTTTGCGCAGGTGGTCCTTGACTCCCGGCTCCCAACGAACTTGTGTGTGCGGGCTGCCCGGCGGTCTGCTGATGCGGACCACCAAGCGAAGGGGACGAAGGAGGGATATGACCTCCAACATGAGGAACAACGTTGACAGGGATAGGAATGCCCCCAAGTTGACCTTGCAAAGGAGCGTTAGAGCTCCCTGCCCCCAGACCCAAAGTCTGTAAAGTGGAAGAACTGAGTGCAGGACTTGTTCCTGAACTAGGCATACCATATGAAAACGGAGCGCCTGTCGCACCATTTGTGAAAGGATTTGTGGCCGACACGATGGATGGGGACGGTCCACTTTGTGATGAAGTTGCGGCTGGAGCCATGGTGGTCCAGACCGATGGAAAAGGCAAGTTAGGAGAAGCTTCTCTTGTGGTAACAACAGTGATGGGAACGGAAGAGTTCCTCGAGGAAGTAGCAGCGTTTGTTGCCATAGCTGTATGAGGCCCTGACAGGAATTCAGTAAATCGAACTGGTACGATCACTGGTGTATAAATGTCAGTGTTTCGGGCTTCAACCGATCCAAGGTTGGTGATTGGTTCCTTGGGGGGTTTTTCGGGCTCAAAATCCCCAGTTGCTTCGAAGGACCCTTGATGGTCCAGCTTCCACCTCAATGGTGGCGGGGGTGGCTCCAGCATAACCAGCGGCAGGCCTAGAAGCCTTCGTGACCGGTGGAGCTCCAAATCCTCCACTTTGTGAGAAGATTCACAACACGCTAAGGTATTCTACACAAACAAACAGTAACATGCACTAAAATAAAGCCCCTAAAAGATGAATCAAGCAAGCACTAAATTAGTAGGAAGAACAGTTACAACAACCAACACTAGAGTACCTTACTGGTGCAAGTGCAACTCGAATACGGAAGCACCCTCCGGGTCTACTCTGCAAAGCGTTGGTCTGATGTCCATCCTAGGTACCGCGGTATACCCCCGCAGTCACCTGTGTATGTCCCTAGAAAAGATTGGCAACTAGTTTTCCAGCACGTGAACAACTATCAGGCGGGTACAGTCGACAGTCGGGTAGACCACAATGAGCAAGGTATTAAGCCCGAAACCTGTCAAGGGTATTGAGAGCAAGTGTTCTAGAAGACGACTGAGGACCTCGAATGGATTCAAGACCCACGAAGTTCCGTGGCAAATGCTAACGACGGAATCCCTTAACAGATCCTCTATATGTGTTCTCCGCAACGCTCGGTCCAGCTTTGGAGGGGTTATCTCCACTACCTTTCCTTACGCGACCTCGTGTTTAGCCCCTGTGTTAGAGGGGGGTCCTGCATAACTTTCCGTAACTGGACTTCTACACTCCCTAATTGACAGACTCCAATGTTTAGTTTGGGTGGCCTTGGAGAATTTACTCTCTAACCTATTCTAAGGCCCTATTCCTGAGCTAGTGGATGCACCCTACAAACAGAAAAGTCTACTTGATTTTATTTAGCGTTGCTTTTAATGGAATTTATTAAAGTCACAAGGTGCGAAGGTGAAATTTATGGTGTGTAAAAAGACTCAAAGAAAAAAAAAATGAACAAGAAATGCTTGGAAACAAAAACTTCTACTGAAATGCAAAACCAACAACTTTTCAACAAGAAAGAGTTCTTTTTATTTTCGGAATTACTAAGATTTTATGCAGAAAATATGAAGGATTTTCACTCAAATCTATGAGCTACTTATACTTGACATGCATTGTGAAAACTTATGCAAAACAAACTTCTTTCCTAGCTACTGATGCAACAACACAATCCTCAAATCAAGAAGAAAATGACACAATTTTTTTTTTTATTGCAAAATAACGCAATAAGGAAAAATGATGACAAGATCAAAACCAAGAGAATAAAAAGAAAAATCTGGCTTAAAGCGTAGATCGCAAACATAATCAAAGCACAAAAATGCGAGAAAAGAAATCAAGATAGCTCTGATTCTAACACTTGCCTAAAAACCATGAAACAGATATTTTTTCTCTTTTGTCTTTTCTATCAAAAAATCAAATGACAAACACAAGCTAAGGGTGAAATGCCCTAACCTGCTGATTGTGCAGCCTCAGACTCTAGACCCCTGAGAGGAGCTCTTCTCACCATAGGAGGGGATGACTGCCCCACCCAAGCAGAAAAGCTACCAATCAAGCCCGCGACTATCACCAAGACAGCACGCGTGAAAACACGCTCTGAGCTTCTACAGCACGCGGGTACCCGCGGGCTAAACCTAAGCAGGCCGCGGGTATGTATAAACACTAAGAAAAAATTAAACACAGGCAGCCCAGACCTGAAAAAGGCCTCTGGTATTGACAACCAGGGTCTCTGAAAGGCTTGGGTGCTATTACTTCAATAGAAAAGGGAAATTTTCACAAAATAAAGCAAATGCAAAGAACAACTAACACACTAAGGTAGACTGAAAGCAAGACAACAAATTAATAGAACCCAGACAGGATCCAGAAATCCCCCTGAGAAGGTAAACTTCTGACAGAGAAAGAGGGGACTGCCTCTTAAGCTTCCTGGACTCTACACGCTACTGAAACTACTGCAGCACGCGGGAAAATGCGTGTTGTAGAAGGTTAGGGTGCGGGTCACCCATGGGCAGGGCTTCTGCAGGCCGCGGGTACCTCTGTGTGTCCCGAGAATAAATGTCAAGCGTTAGTCAAGGAAAACTAGTATTGATAACCAAGTTCCCTTCTAGCATTGACCTAACAGACAACAAAATAAACAAAGAAACAGAGACTAAACTTCTTTGAACTACCCAAAAGATTTTTAACCAAATCCGGAAACCCTAAGAGTAAAATCTCCCCAGTGGAGTCGCCAATTCTTTTGTGGGGTTTTTCTACCCTACAGACTAGCAAGCTAGGGCTTTAAACTTGCATGCAGATTATGACCCTTCAAGAATAACTTTTAACCTCCTACCCAAACCTATAACCCTTTTTCTCAGGAAAACATGGGAATAATCAACTAACCTTTTTATCGACGGTTGAAGTAGATCCTCCGTTGAGCTTTTATCTCCTTGTTGCTGATGTTCCTTCCACAAAGCGATCCTGTAATCAAGACAAAACTACGCATGCATGCTACTGATCTACTAGAGGGTTAGGGATTAAACACAAATCAAATGAAACATATGAGACTCATGTATTTGGGACGAGAAAAGCATCTCTTTATTAATCTCAATACGAATCAACTTACAATGAGTATAGAGACCGGCCACCATTCTTCGATCCTGATCCTGGGCTCCTCCTCTTCTTTTGTCCTCCAACTATTTTTTCTTGAATTTCTCCTAAAGCTTGAGGCAAGGCTAAAGGGTTGGGACAAAATGGACTTGGCAATTTGGCAGAGTTTCTTTGCTATGATTTTTCCTCCTTGAATAGTACCCCTACCCCTTCTTTTATAGGCTAGAAGGAGCTAGGGTTTTAGGCGAACTCTCGGCCATGCATGGCTGGGAGTTCCAGTTAATTGACAAAAAGCTCTTCATCCCGGTGGAAACTTTCCTGATTTTTTTCTTTGTTAGGTAAACGCAGGCTGTAGTGGGCCAGCCAGTGTTCACACACATGCTACATAAGGCCTGCCAACATCCCAACGTGCCCAGTGTTAGGTTAGGGTGCGGGTTACTTGATTTAGGAGGTTTTTGAAGAGTCTGTTCAGCATGGCTTTGGCAAGGAAAGGCAATGAGTAGGCCTGATGCCAGGTAAGCAGGGATAGTGCAATTTAGGGTTATAACACTAAGTCATAATGATAGTGCATTGCATAAATTAAGGATATTAAGAAACAAATGGGAGAGACCATGTGGGACTATGACCAGTGGTTCAAGATACTATTAGATAGGCTAACATTCCAGATCCAATATGTTCATCATAGGGAATGGTTCATCACAGGAATGCTTCCCCATATCTGAGTCCGACTCACCCGACAGAAGATAACTACTCAAGCAGAGGTGGTGGATATCGTGATGCACTTAGAAGCCACACCAAGAGGTGAAGATACATTAGCAATATTGGGGCAAGTACAATCCCAACTTGCAAATATGACAAGGTAGTTGCAAGACATGGAAAATATGAAGGTGGTGCGCAAGCATGTGTGGTGTACCACACGCTGGTTAGAAGTCCACCATAGGGATGAATGTCCCACATTGGAAAACAATTTGGTGATGAGTGCACTGAATCCATTTCCAACTGGGCCTTAAACCGAGTGGTGCAATATTTGTAGACAATTGGGACATATTCCTCCCCACTGCCCCACCTTAGAGAAATACCAAAAGACTCACCATACTCCATTTTGTGAGTTCTGTAAATCCATGTTGTTGGGTTATTTTTGTCACATGGGTGAGCAAAAGGAGGTCCCTTAACTATCTAGTTAGGCTAGCAAGAAAACAAAACAATGTTTTAGTTGATTAGTGGCTCAACTAAGTAGAAAACAAGAAGTAAACAACAAAGAAATAAAACTCAGTTAAGCATGTAACAACTAAAATATATGCAAGAAAGAGACACAAGGAATAGCTACCAAATGAGATTGATATTTAAATTCATAACACCTTGGAGAAATATGGGAACTTATGAGTCCCCTGTTTCTCCTTGGGAAGGCTCTTGAGTCCCCAAATACAAAGATTTCTCTCTTCTAACAATGGATAAAAATGAAAGTACAATGGTAGAAAATTAATAGTTGAACTTCTCAAGAGGAGAGAGGTGCAACACTTGCTATGGATGCCCAAATAGCTCTAGGAGAAAGATGGTTTCTCAACGAAAAATTGAACAGCATAACAATACCCAAATTGATTCTTTGTTTTTGCATAACATGGCCCTTTATTTATAGGAGGATGACAAAAAATTTCCAAAATAGTTTCAAATGTGAATGGGAGGCATTTGGAGGTACCACCCATCCCTTTCAGTGATCCCAAGGAGGAATTTGGGGGCAAGTTTTGGTATGGGGGAGATCCACTCCATCCCATAAGTGGTTGAGGACCTACCAAAATCATCAATGTGCCATTTCCACATCCACGCGGGCTTTTTCGTCTGCTAGTCACACGGTCTGCACATTGTGCGCATTGTACATTGTATTAGATCGCGCGAATGTGCATACATTGAAAGTGTTGAATATGCGTGAAACTTCAGAACCACTTTTGTATAGTTTTGTGCTTATCTTTCCAAACTAAGTGTAATCCTTCCATAATTATTTGTAGTATGGTGTGCTTGTGTTGATTGTTTCTTCATCCATTTTCTGTGTTTGTGGTGAGAATTTTTTTGGTAATAACATATGTCCCATGATGTGTGAGTTTAGGAGAATACTTATAGCCGAAATACATCATCGCTTATTTTGGTGATGATGTCATTGTATAAAAGTGCGAGAGAAATTTGTAATGAGGGACGGTGAGAGAAATTTGTTGGAGGGAGAGGGGACAAAAATATATGTATCAGGTATTCTCCAGAAAATAAAGTTTTGTACAAACAAGGAGGGCATGCCCCATGCTCCCGTCATGAAACCCTAAAGGGATAATAGTAACTGAAACTACTAGTGAAGTAGATATCTGCAGTGCCCTCGGGGGCGTTAAAAAAAATAGATAATGGTTCTGATTACTAAATTGGCTCTGATTCGAGGTGTGAAAAAATCATAGGCATTGATATCCTATCAAATTCATAGGTCTTTAGTTATGACTGAAAACTGCAACTGTCACATAGTAAGACCCACTATAACATGAAACTTGTTGGAGTCGAATGTTATGGGGGTCAACAGAATCAAAAAGAAATGAGGACTCTTTCTGTGTCGTCTGAGGCTACTCATTAATAGTGGTATGAGAGCCAATATACTTCCACCTTCCTAGAACCTTTTGTTGATTTTGATAGGGAAGGAGGCACGACTGTGAGAAGCAAAGAGCTTCTTGACATCGATTGATCAAAATGGTGTTAGAAAATGTATTGGTAACAATGAATGGGATGATGATCATGAACAATGTCTGGAATATGGGGAAATCAAGAACAACCATTGGTTGGGAGTTGTGGGTGGATGGAAACAACTGTAAAACATGATCTGGTGTCAGGGGGACGACCATATATGGGGTAAAAATAGGTTGAATGGGTGAGACTGCGAGGATATGTAATATAGGTCGAAATTTGGGGTATAGATGTCCGCAATGGGTAGGAATTTGGCCATGGTACAAATATATTGCAAAGGTGGAGGTGAAAGTGTAGTGCCCCAACTAAGGGCGACACGGGTTGTTGTGTGCCAAGGAAAAATGTTGTCAATTGTGATGACCAAGTTCAACTGTACTTGCTAGAAGGATGCTTTATACATTACCAAATGAATAAATAATGGGGTTGAAAGTACAAGTATAGAAATGGGTGCCCCAATGAAGTATGGATGGGCCTGCTTGGGGCACAAGTATTTTGGATGTCACTGATGAAGGGTGGAGGCCCCATGGGTGGGTTTCTGTACTAGGTAGATGAATGGAGGATGAACTTGCAGATGGGAAATTGATGTTGGATGATATGGAGGGTTAATGATAATGCAGGGGTGCATTTAATGTAACCAAGAACATATGATGGGGAAGTCCATAATGGGTAGGATAGCAAAATGATGAGAAGAAGTATGAGGTTCATTCTCAAATATGAAAAAATACAAGGACTCCCAATCCTAAGGGGGATTAATCAGCATGAGTTTCATTGTGTTTAAAGGGAAAACATATGTGGGACAACTCATATGGGGTAGAAGGATAACAGGTGACAACACCGGAATGAATGGAGGTGAAGATGTTGTAGATCCTCCTATAGGAACCCTAGGGTAAATGTTAGGGGGAATAATTAGATACTACAACTGTGAGAAGAGGACATAAGTTCATTCCAATTTGGAATATATACCTAAAAGGGAAAACGAGATCCCATAACTGACGGTGTGAATGAGGTCGCTGATGAGGACCTACACATACAAACCAAATACCTGATGTGAAGCATATATGAAAATAAAACATATATAATAGTTGCTTGATAATGAAATGTGGATAGGTAATCTGTACCTGTTCCTAGGGTGCCAAAAGGAGATTTCAAGTCTATGGACTGAAATGAGTAACTGAGAGTACCGTTGTGAAGATGAGGAGGTATGGATCATGAAGGTGTGAATGGTGCGAGAAATGGAGCTCAAATGCTCTAAAATGGAAGTGAGGAAGTTTTGCAAAAGGGTGTATATATGGGTATGGGGCCTACATTGCCACCTCATTTGTACTTGATTCTATGGGGATTGATGAGCTA
>JASDQU010101638.1:114955-173014 GCA_032191745.1 Picea mariana
GGGGGGGGGGGGTGTGGGCCATACAGAGGGTCGTATGGTCTGTTGAGGGTTAGGGAATCAGGACCGCATGGGGGATGATTGGATTCCCGTGCATATGTGCACATACATAATTAATATAGTTACGCATAGTGTGTAACTATATCAATTGTTTGAGCGAACATGTGCATGGGGATCTAAATTTCAGTCGCGCGGTCCAGGGTGAGGATTAGGCATGGTCATCGGAATAATAGTCACGCTGATGTGAATGACTATTTGAAGGACAACCACATGCATATGCATGTCTGTTGAATGAAACATCACGCATATGTGCATGACTATCTAGTTTTTAGTCACGCAGTTGACACATGACTATTAAGCCAACAGTTGTGTTGATGTGTGTCACTGTTAACCGAATAGTTGCGGTGAAGTGCGCAATTGTGCAGGGTACAATCACATGGGAAAATGTGATTTTTGGGTTGGTTTGAGAAGTTTGTTATTGATGATGAAAACTAATTTAGACCAATTGGATTGGGTGCAAGCTGCAGTTTAGTGTGAGAGGATGTCGGTGTAGTGGCGCAAGAGAGACTGGGAGTCATTGCGGAAGATGGTAGGGGAGGATGCTTGCATTCAACGACATCTAGCTCGTGCCATGTTGTTGACATTTTTTTACTGTGCACTGATCCGGTCGTAGGAGGTGCTACTGGATTTCATTGTGCGCATGTGGTAGCTTGATCGACAGGTATTTTTGGTGAAAGGGCATGAGATCTGCATCTCAGCATAGATTGACATTTATTTTCTGACTGGACTCCCTTTTAGGGGAGCAGAGTTGGAAACACATCCTAGGATCCCTACTAGGGTGAGTGTGGGGGCATTGTCCAACCACTACTATTTAGGGACAATGGTGATGAGTGGTGTCTCAGTCAGTATAGCCGCTATTGATTCCCTAGAGATGCAGGTTTTATGTGCCATGGTTGTATGGGTTTATGGGTCCTTGGGCACCCAATGCATGTTAAGAGGCTAGATGGTGATCACCGAGAAGGATATGGGGGGCATATGTTTCCCTGGGCTCAGGTGATGCATGAGTGTATTGTATCCCAGTTAGACATATGTGTGGTAGAAATAGGTGGTGAGTTCTCCTTTGGTTCCATTTTATGTGCCTTTATTTTTTAGCAAGTGGTGTTGCTACACCCGCAGGTGATTTTGGACCCGCTTGGGATGCGTGATCCCAGGTTGGTGAGGTGGGGACAGATGTTTCCAAAATAGGGTGGGGGTCTTGTGGGGTGGCATTTTATGCCCCTATTTGAGTGGGTCTGGTGAAAGACTTCACAGGTGTTCTACGACTTCCTATACCACATGATTTATTTTCGGTACCACCCAGATATGCGCTTGTTGTTGGGGGAGGAGTGAGGTAATAGAGGTGAGTGTGTTGTACTTCCTCATATTTACATATGATTTGATTTGATATTCTTGTATTTCATGAGTACTAATACATATTTTTTGTTTTGGATATGCAAATGTGGGACCCAACGACCAAGAGGCGGACGCAACTAAGGGCTTAGAAGATGAGTAGGTTGCAGAGGGGTGGGAAAGGAGGCACCATCGATACAATGATCCTAGGGTAGGTTCATTATATGCATCAATGGTGAGTTCTGCAGCTAGGTAGGGTAGAGATCAGGAGGGGGCCCAGGACTAGGAGATGGAGGAGTTGAGGTGATGGTTTGAATTCATACTGGATGGGGTTTTGTAGGACCTGTGGCCGTGGATTTAGGATGAGGGAGTCCTAGAGTAGTGCATTGGTGAGGATCTGCATTAGCGATCCCTGGTTCGACGTGCACCAGTAACAGGGGCTACCATGAATGGGTGGATCACTGCAAGAGATATGCCCCCTAGGGGGACCCCCTGGCTGGTGGGGATGTACCCTAGCTAGGTTCACCCTATTTGATAGTGTCACTTGTCACATGCATAGCCTAATTTTGGATGATGTATAAGAATCTTATGAATTCCCATTGTGTATAAACTAGGGTTTTATTGAGAGGGCCTAGCTGTGGAGCTAAGGCATGTTGTATTTTTTGTATCAAACATATATTTTGTCACTTATAATCTATATATGAGTAAAGCACTTTCAATATTTTATGTTTTGATGATATGGTGTGTGTACTTGTTTTTATTGGATGATGGATGAATGTGATATGTATGTTTAATGTGATAAATTCCAATCTAGTACTTGATTTTCCATGTGATCTTTCATTTGATTGAGTTTTCTAGAAATATGAGTAAATGTGATGGACTCAAAATTTTGTAACAAAAGTTTGACTTGCACATAATTGCGATAAAGACATGGATCACAGACATGATACACATTGTTGAGTTGGTGGATGATGAGATAAGAATATAATAGAATGCTAAGGTGACAAATATGAAGGTGACTAGACTCGGAGAGGAGACCGATGATGACAACATATTCTACTTGGTTGTTGGTGTCCGGACCATGGCATATGTTGTTGGAATGGAGCAACACATTGTTGGAGGTGCAAATGGCCCAGGTTGCCGAAGTGATATTCCAGGTCCAACGATTGGCTCTGTCTGCGTACGTGATGTAATAAGGGGATGGAGGATTCATCTATAGAAAACAAAGACACAAGATTAGGCTCGGATAGTAAAAGAGATAAATCCATAAAACAAAGGCTAAAAACAACTAGGAAAACAAGAAAACCTAGGGTAAGGTGGTTACGCTCAATGGTAAAATTTCTTCAAGTATAACCCGTTTATTGGGTCCTTGAGGGTAGCCCCTTTGGGGTGAGCCCGAATGTAGGCTCCCTAATTAGTAAGGCAATGACAGATTACATAGGGTCCCCGCCAAAGGGATTTGAATTTTCCATGGTCAAGAGTATCATGGGAGATATCATAGGACAACAAAAGGTCTCCTTTGATAAAAGATCGAAGGTTAACTTGATGGTCAAAGGTGTATTTGGATCGCTTTTTAGTTTCTTCGTTGTTTTTAATGAGGCTCATCGATCTTCATCAAGAGATTCGAGTGTGAACAATCATTGCTCAAGAGGCATTGTGTTGGGAAGGAGCTCGATCACAGTGTGTAACATTGGGATTTCTCACTCAATGGGGAGTAAAAACTTGATGCCATGGACTAAGTGAAAGGGCGTGAAATCGATGGTCATTTTGACAATTGTTTGATATGCCCATAAGGTTGAGAAAATCGTGTGATGCCAATTAGTCTTGTGTTTTTCAATCGTGCATTGAAGAATGGTTTTCATAACTTTGTTTACAACCTCTACTTTCCCATTAGAATGTGGCTAATAGGGTGAGGCGAAATCATGGGTGAAGCCCAGTTTGGCAGAGAGTTATGCAAATACTTCATTTTCAAAGTGTTTACCATGGTCAGATACTAGGTCGAGAGGAACCCCGAAGCGAGAGATGACATGGTTAAAGAAAAATTGTGTCATTGTGTCGGTCATATTGTTGAATGTGGGCATAGTTTCAACCCACTTGGTGAAGTAATGAATGGTGACTACAATGTACTTGTGCCCATTTCTAGAAGAAGGGTTACATGTCATGAAATTGATGTCCCATTTGCAAAGGGGTCGACTGTGAAAATTTGGTGAAGGAGGGCAGGGGGTGCTCATGCCTTATGTGCATATAACTCACATTTGTCGCACCACTTAACTGTGTGGATGCAGTCATGAAACAACGTGGGCCAAAAATAACCGGCATGTATGATATTTTGTGTAGTGGACATGCCAGATAAGTGACCTCTGCATGTGTCGTTGTGGGAATCATTGAGAATAGTTTCTACTTCTTCAAGGGTGAGGCATCATCGAAGGATAGTGTCGATGCCTATACGGTAGAGAACATCTCCTACATGGAGGTGACGTGAGGCTTAGTTTCAGATATGATGAAGGTCATCTCGAGAAAGGTGAGGACTAAAATTTTCAGTTTAGAGGTAGACCATAATATCATTGTACCATGGGTCTGTGAATGATATGAGGAATAACTTCTCATCGGGGAAGTCCTCATTGATTGGGGGATCATAGGAATTAGATGGAAAGTCTACAAGGAGTTTGACAAGGACAAGAGATTTTTTTCTCTTTTTAGGGTGGTAAACTCTAGGTTGTATTCTTGAAGAATGACGATCTAGCGAGTGAATTTTCCATTGATCTGGCAATGAATCAAGAGGTAATGCATGGGATTGGAATCTCCTCATGGTTGTATCGAAGTGGTGGCCATGAGGAGTTTTTTATAAAGTAGTATATAACATGTTCATGTTGGTCATCGTCAACCTAGATGAGGGCTTCGGTGACAGAAACCTCTGAGGAAGATAGGTGGAGTATGTAATTCCTATCATAGTTTGGGGGACTAATTAAAGGGGCTTTGATGAGTGCATATTTGAGTGAATCAAAGGCCACTTGGGCATGGTGGTCCCATTGAAATGAGATTTCATGTCGTAGTAATCATAGGAATCTGTGGGCACGAATGGCATAGTCAGGGACGAAACGCCGCAATAAATTGGCTTTGCCTTGGAGGCTTTACAATTGACATAGGTTCCTAGGAGGGGGTATTTCATTTATTTCCTTAAATTTAAGGGGGTCTATGGTAATGCCTTATTGGGATACAATGAATCCCAACATGAGGCCTACAGTGATGTAGAACACACATTTAAGCGGGTTTATCCAAATGTTGTATCTTTTACAATGTTCAAAGATGATCCATATATCCTCAATGTGTTGGGAATGTTTCTTGGACTAAGCTATGAGGTCATCCAGGTAGGCAAGAATGATGTGAGTGATATCATGGAAGGCATATGTCATCAAATGTGAAAATTTTCCCTGGTGTTTTTGAGTCTGAAGGGCATCATGCGATAGGCAAAGGTGCCCCAAGGGGTTTTGAAGGAATTTTTGTACTGATCCGCATGGCAGATTTGGATTTGGTTATAGCCGAAAAATCCATCCATGAGGCAAAGGACTTCATGACTTGCACAGGAATCGATGACTTGATCAATGAAAGGATTAGGGACAATTTATCTTTGGGAAAAGCTTGGTTTAGGTCACAAAAGAGTGGGCACTGATATGTGTAATGATCCATTTGGTAACATAATGTGCAAGAGAATCATGTGCGCTCATTTACTGATGTAGAAACATAGAGAATGTTAGTAATAGTTGATGTTGAGGATATGGGTTGGGATGGTTTGGGAAATGTGGTTTGGCGCACTGAGGTGAGTGTTGTGGGTGGGAAATCCCTCCTACGGACTAGCACTAAGGGTTTTATCATGCATGCAGAAATGACCTAAAGATTCTTACTTTTTACCATCATCCCATGCCTAAATCCAATTACTCACATGTAAATACAAGGCTCAAGAGATTAAGTTGATGTACCTTATTTTTCATGTTTTTATGTCGATCCCTTTTCACGCTTGGTTGTTCTTTGACTGCAACTCTCGTCCTAATGCTAACCTGCATTCACTAAAGACAAACAAAGAAATCCACATGCATTTGATCTATGAACTAATAGGTTAGAGATTTAATCAATCATACAATCAATATTCCAATAATGAAAATCTCATATGGTGAGACGGGAAAAGAAATTCTTTTATTAACTTAAAAATGATACCTTACAATGATAAAGTCAGCCACTGCTCCTCGATCCTAGTCCTGGGCTCTTCTTCCACTGTCTTCCAACTTCTTTGCTCTATACTTCTCTTTGCACAAGGATGGATAAAGGTTGGGACAAAGGGAATGATTAATTGGGTATAGTTTCTTTACTATGATTCTCCTCCTTTCAAATGGGACCCCTAACCCTTCTTTTATAGGCTAGAAGAAGCTAGGTATTTGGTCGAGCGACCGGCCATGCATGGCCGAAAGGTTTCGTTAACTTACCCAAAGCTGTGTGTTCTGTCAGCAACTTTCCTTTTTCCGTTCTTTTGTAGGTACATTCAGGCTATCTTGGGTTAGCTAGCGTGTACACGTGTGCAGTAATGGAGCAGGGCGTGTGGGCCTTTATAAAAGGGGTTTTTAAGAAGAGTTTTTCAGCAGTGTTTTGGCAAAGAAGGAATCTGAGATGGCCTGATGCCAGGTAAGCATGTCTGGTGCAAATTAGGGTTATAAAAGATTCCCCCTAATGTGTGAGGTCAGAAGAGCATCTAATGTCCAAAATACATTAACAATATTCACCAACGTTCCAAACAAGTGAGCCCAGGGACCAGAAATTGGGAGGTGCCTTCTGCAAAATAATAATTGTCTCACCGAGGCGGGCATACCCATGCTCGGGATGAAATAAAATCATGGCTACCAATCAAATACACTGTATATCCATGTCATATAACTATATAAAGTGCAACCGCAAGAAATACACAACAGAGCTACATCTCAAAATCAAATAGATATACATGTAGAGTATCCATTTTCTAGAAGTTGATAAGGCTCGATGGCCGGAGATGAGGTCTTCAGAGCTCAAGAAACAACTTCAAAATATTCAAAACTCGGGTAGGAGTGTAATATGAGTGTATGACCTCACTACCTAGAGGTATTCAATGGTTCATCGGTCATGGACTAGAGGATCTTTATGAACAGACTGAAGGCTTCATTGATCTCGAACAAAGACTTGATTGGACTTTCGGGATTGCTAGGCATGATGGCAAGGGACAAACTGCAGAGGGGCTGACTCAGGCCCGTTAAAACTTCCCTTAAACAATAGGACGTCAACTGATGAGACTCAGGCAGCATGGCATTTGACATAAGTTCACGATGCAAGAGGCAACACAAACTCTCCATATGTTTGGAAGAATAACCAAATGGAGGAGGACACAACTCTATGTAGTGAGAACATATTCCTAAGGTCGTATTAAATCCCAGAGTTTGACAAACAAATGAACAGTTGTGCTTTATCCAAGGGCGACTCATTATGCTGCCAAATAAAAAGAAAATACTTTTCCCTTCCTCTTTTTGGGGTATATTTGATTTTTTTTTGTCTTTTTCAATAATGTTGAAAAGCTTGAAAAAGAATAAAACAATGCTACGTTACAAAGGAGGATCGAGTGTCGCAAACATACTTAGTTCCAAGCACATGGAATACAGGGATGCTTAGGGAAAAGGGACATATGCAAGAAAAGGACACTCGAGAAAAATCCTTCAGGGGCCAAAGGTGTCAAGACACAGAGGCAAAGTGCTATAGGGCTTGCATATAAGGCATTCTTCGAATGGTTCAGTTGAGAGCAACATGGAGTCGGAATTAGGCCAAAGATGTGGGTATGCAAATGTGATTAATAAGACACACAATGGTAACGTCCTTTGATGTAAGTTTAACGAGCCCAGAGAAGGTAAGATCAACTGTTTTTCATATTTAGAGAGTCTGAAAAACGTAAAAGGAGACTCCAATGGGTACGTTTTTCGAAGGTAGTCTAGTCGGTTCGAAAAAGGGGTAAACTAGAACTAACAAGACGTCTATTCAGAACCATTTTAACGAGTGTGATAAAGACAAGTTCACTTGGCCATTTTTTTCTCTTTTAAGGAGTCTAAAAAAAACTTAACTATGGACTCCGTCAAAAATGTTCTTCTAAACCATTTTAACGAGTGTGAAATAATAAGGTCACTCGACGATATTTTCAATTTTAGAGTCTGAAAAGATCTTAACTATGGACTCCGTGGGGGTTCCTTTTTCGTAATTTTAGTCCCTCGGGCCAGAAAAAGGGGTAAAATTATACCTGAGGGTACTCTTCTAGAGAACTGAAGTTCCTAAGAGTATACCTTTTTTCGTACAGTTGACCGTCCGGACCAAAAAAGGGGTAAACTACCGTCAGAAAGATGTGACTTCAAATTTCAGTTTAACGAGCATGAAAGGCCACAAGATTGCTCGACAATCTTTTCATTTTTAGAGGGTCTAAAAAGAGCTTAAAAGAAGACCCGTTATGTTTTGGGAGTCCTGTGGGTGAAGTCAAGAGTGATAAAAAGTCATGAAAATGAGGTTCAAAACTCATAATCAGGAAAAACTAAAAGAACTCTGGAGCCTATAGTTATTAGTGACAGCATGGACACCATAATGCAACTGGGATCTACCTAGGGAATCCATGTTCTGGTAAGCTCTACCATCAAAATCGCGACACTTCTAAAGTAGAAATGATGGTTCTGTGTCGCAACCTGATGGGATCGATCCTGTGGAAAAGGGATAGAGACAACGAGATACAAAAGTAGGGGTGGAAACCTAACCTATATTCTCAAGTTGACCATCTGAGATTTTTTCCCACGGACCGTCAAAAGTGACCCAAAACTCCAAAAACAAAATGTCCTGATACCCAATAGTAACCTTCCAAAGCAACTCCTGAATCACTCTAAATGGTTTTCAATTCAAAGAAAATGATAAGGGGAGCCAAAAAGTCTATAAATAGAAGCTGGCATCTCATTATCACCATTGTTGATTTGGAAATTGACTCTGGAGAAAAAAAATCCCTTTGATAAAAGTAGTGATTCTAGGAGCTACAGTGGATGAAACGACCATCCATTTGGACCATGTAAGTATAAACTACCTCCTTTTGCTTTTTAACTCTTTATTTATTTAAGCATTTAATTTGGTTTCTTGGGGGGGCGTCGACCTTTAAAAGGTCATCCCTAGGTCCATGCAGGTTGTCCTATGACAGCCCGTGTGTACACTCGCTCTGTCTAATGTCAAAGCACGTGTACACGTGATTATCATCTCAACAGCCCGCGTGGACCCTCCCATGAGTGAAAAAAGGTTTAAACTGGTAGTGATAATGCAATGTGTCTTGCTCAAGTTTTTTCTGTGTCCTTTCATGAGAGCACAACCTAGGCCACTAAATGCCTTGGTTGAATACTGGCACCCTAACACAAAAGATTTTATGTTAGAGGGGCAATCACTGGTGCCTACTATAGAGGATATATACTTTTTGACTGGCCTCTCCAAGAGAGGGGAACCAGTCAATATCCGGACATTTCCTTCAGGGCCTCATAACATGTCAAAATTGATAGGACTTTATTGTGAGGCTGGTACGGACTGATTGATCTCTCAGGTGCCAATAAGCAATATCATTGATTTATCACTGCAGGCGATTATGTTGCTTATTGGGTGGATGACTGGTTCTGCGGCTCTACCTCAAGATTCCTATGCACAGATGAACTGTGCAGTCCAGTTCTTAAATGCATAGATATTTGACTGGAGCACTACACTGTTGGATTGTATGAAGAGGCAGCTAATAGATTGGTCACCAATTCTGTTGTGGGTGGGAAATCCCTCCTACAAACTAGCACTAAGGGTTTTATCATGCATGCAGAAATGACCTAAAGATTCTTACTTTTTACCATCATCCCATGCCTAAACCCCATTACTCATATATAAATACAAGGCTCAAGAGATTAAGTTGACGTACCTTATTTTTCATGTTTTGATGTCGATCCCTTTTCGCGCTTGGTCATTCTTTGACTACAACTCTCCTCCCAATGCTAACCTGCATTCACTAAAGACAAACAAAGAACTCCACAAGAATTTTATCTATGAACTAATAGGTTAGAGATCTAATCAATCATACAATCAATATTCCAATAATGACAATCTCATATGACGGGACAGGAAAAGAAATTCTTTTATTAACTTCACAATGATACCTTACAATGATAAAGTCGGCCACTGCTCCTCGATCCTGGTCCTGGGCTCTTCTTCCACTGTCTTCCAACTACTTTGCTCTATACTTCTCTTTGCACAAGGATGGCTAAAGGTTGGGATAAAGGGAATGATTAATCGGGTATAGTTTCTTTACTATGATTCTCCTCCTTTTAAATGGGACCCCTAACCCTTCTTTTATAGGCTAGAAGAAGCTAGGTATTTGGTTGAGTGACTGGCCATGCATGGCCGAAAGGTTTAGTTAACTTACCCAAAGCTATGTGTTCTGATAGCAACTTTCCTTTTTCTGTGCTTTTGTAGGTACACACGGGCTGTCTTGGGTCAGCTAGCATGTACACACGTGCAGTAATGGAGTAGGGCACGTGGGCCTCTATAAAAGGGTTTTTTAAGAAGAGTTGTTCAACAGTGTTTTGGAAAAGAAGGAATCTGAGATGGCCTGATGCCGGGTAAGCATGTTTGGTGAAAATTAGGGTTATAACAATGAGGGTGTCTCGAAATTGAGGGAGGGTTGGTCAGTTGTGTGTGTAATGGTCATATTGAGAGAAGATAGTGCAATCGTGCTTGGTTATAAAATTGGGAGTTGTGGAGAAAGAAGGTTTTGGGGAGGTTGGTGAGGTTACTGGTGTGGGTAGTAGCAATGTACTTACAGGTTTTGGAATGAGATTCTGTAAATTGGGTAAAGTGAGAAAAGGATTGGTGGCATGTCCAACGATGGCACACAATGTGCATGGGGGTGGTATGTGTGGGGTGGAAGGGGGAAGAGGTTCCTTTTTCTTCCGTGTTCTGTGGTGGGTTATAGTTTCCCCCCTATGGTGAGTATTTGGGTTCTTGGTGGCGGTACTAATGCCCCCAAATGTGTGACCAGTTGGATGAGTGGGTGGATGTACCACAGGTGTTGGTAAGGGTACTACAGGTTGAGGTTGTAGTGATAAACATGGTACCATGGATGGGGGTTTTAGATACCATACAGGGATAGATATGACCATATTAGGTAAGGTCAGGGTAGCATCCACTTGGTATGTTGTTACTCCCAATGGAGGATAAAATAAGGATATTTGCGTAATGGCTTGTGGGACCATTTTCCAAACAAGGATTTGACCTATGGGTGGTGGGATCTTTGATGTTTCGTCCTGAGCAGTCTGTATGGAGAGTTTTTTAGGAAGTATTGGGGTTGGATAAGAAGGAGTGGATGTGGATTCAATGACTTCTATGTCAATAAGAATTTCCTTCCCCCCTATCTCTACCAAAACATTTTGATATAGGCCTTCTAGTTGGGATGGTCTACCATCATAAGATTGAAGAGTGATGGTGGAGGGGATCAACTCGGGTGACCTGAGTTATTGCCATACTGATTTAGACATGATGCAAGTGGATGCACCTTAATCTATGATGTAGCGATGGACAGTGATATTCAAGATTTTGATAGGAATATGGAATGTGACTAAATATGGGAGTCGCGGGTCGGATTTGTCAAAGTCAAATGTGATTAGATGGGTGTCTATGGGATCTACTTCCCCTAATTGTGAAAGTAATTCCTTTTGTTGGGAAGGACATATCTGAAGGACTTCCATAACTAACATGGAAATGGGTGATTGAGCGAGATCGTCAATAAAATTGTATCTATGGGCGGCCCAGGCATGGGGATTATGCACATTCATGCACAATGGTGCATGAGGCATGCGAGTGATGGCTTCAGTGTTAGGACGAGGAATCATCAAAGGTTGTCTAGTTGGTGGTTGGGAATCTTTCAAAGTGGTGGGTAATGGATCAAGGGGTGTACCGTATTAGCGACTGCGAGTTCGTAATAGGATTTACTCTTCAATGGTGAGGAGGATATTGTGGTTGGTGTTGTTTCTTGAGTGGGGTCGGTTGGGTGGAGGGAACTGCCCCTAGGGGTGTGGGCATTAGGCTACTTTTGGTTGAGTGTTAATGAATCCTTGATGTGGGATAGGATTTTGTAATACCACCTATGGTGGTGGTGGTATATAAGTGGGAGGTCCCTATGGTGGACCTTGGGGGTTGCGTGCCCGTTGAGGATTCATGGCATCCCTCATACATTTGTAGTCGGATATTTGAGGGAAATGGTGAGTGTAATGGCCATATTCACCACATAATGCACAAGGATAATTGGTTCAAAGATTTTATTTCTCCCTTGGTGTGGTTGACCATTTTTATTTCCCCGTTGAGGGTTTTGATTGGGTTGGTTTTGGTTTCCTCCAGCTTGGGGGTTTTTTTGAGGGGTGTTCCCTCCTTGTCCTTGGTTCCTATTATTTCCTTTATTTTTGTTATTATTGGGTTGGTGAGGTGGATTGGTTGTATTCAACTATTTAAAATCTTGAACCTGTTGAAGAGGGGAAGGTTGGATGAAATTGACCCTTGCCTAGTGTTGTCCATGTGGGGGTACAACGGGTTGGGGAGGACTTGGAAAGGGATAATATGGGTTACCTTGTGGGGGTCCATATGGGTTGTAATAAGTGTAGGTGGCTCCATTATTATTGGGTGGGTATGAATCTTTTGGTGGGGGAACTGGTTGTGGGACAGGTGTTCGTTGGGAAAGGGATGTGGGTAGATTTTTACCCATGGTAGGAAGAGGAGGTGCCATGAATGATGGAGGGGGTAGTAAGGGAAGGTAATATGGAGTTCCCCCATACAGTTGGAAGTATGGATTAGTTCCATATGCAGGTACCGGTTGTGCATGTGGTTGAATATGCACCATGAATCCAATCAACCCATCAACAATGTGTGATGTTCCAAGTTTGTCTTGATTAAAGGGAAAAGGACAAGGATCATTTGGGATAACAATGTATAGGTACCCAGATTGGGAGTAGATGAGGTCAAACTGTTGTGCCTTAGTGATGGATGTGTCTTCAGTTTAGGGGAGGGAAGTAGCCACATCTTTGGGAAGGGTGGGAACGAGCGATTGAAGGAAACAATCTATCCTTTGTTGTGTTGTGGTATCTTCCTTACATATGATTTGACGTCTACGCCACTCATGAATATGGTTAGAGATATGAACAATGGTGGTTTGTTTTCATTCTGAAATAATCTCTAAACCAATGTCATGATGAATAAAGAGTTGAAAAAATGATAGGAATGCTTTGGCTAGAGACTCAAAGGTTGCATGGGAACCAAATTTCTTGTCTACTTACCATTTGGTCGCAGTTCCAGTGAGGGTTCTCTGAAATAAAAGTAGAAGAATGAAATCTTCCATTATGTGATTGAAAGAACACCACATGTGAAAGGACATGACATTATTGGTTGGGTCCTCTTCAACTTTTCCTTCAAACTTAGGAATGTCGGAAGGTAATTTTGTGGGCATATTCAGCCAAGTGGGGTCATGCAATATGGGATCATTTGTTAGTTTTGTTAGATCTAGGGTGTTGAGTGAATCCAAGTATGACATGATGGGGGTGGGTCCTGCCATGGTACAAGAGGAATTATTTCCTTGGGAGCTTGGACTTTGTGAGAAATTTTGGGCTCCTCCTTCTTATGGTGGAGGGTTTGTTTGTGATTTAAATGGAATATTCGTTCCAAGAAAAGTGGCCCTTAGAAATCCTAAGTCTAGTACTGTAGCACTAACTAGTGTATGTGATGGTACTGTCAATGTCTCAAAAACATTAGGAACACCACCCAAAATTGGGGGTAAATTTCTCAAGCGCCTAAAATGGAGGGGATACTGTGGTTCCCCTATGATTCTAGCCTAGAGGTGGGTGTGTGTAACTAGTGCTAAAGAATGATAGGAAAAATTACTTTCAAATTACTTTAAACAATGTATTCATAAAACTACATGTAATCAAGTGGTGAAAATCATATATCAAGACAATGTGAAAAGTAGTTTGGGATTTTTGTAACTCTGCATGGGGGAATAAAAATCAAATAACAAGTGCACGTGTCCTATATGACATAACTTCTCTCCTCTCCAATAAAAATGGACCTCCAAAACAACACTAGATAGTCAGGTCGAAACCTACTTGAGGAGAATCTTGTGAAGGAATGAACAATCAGTTATAATAAGGGGTGAAGGGGGCATTTTTGGATTAATGAGAGGGGGGGTGAATCAGTAATAGATCAATTTAATATTTTTTCACCATAAAATGCAAGTTTTATATCAATGTAGAATTATCATCCAATAGTTTCAGATTAAATAAAAAATGAACAAATGAGCAATCACACACATACACAGTACACTAGTGTTTTACATGGAAACCCAAAGCGAGAAAAAACCACAGAATGTTTTTTCTTATATGTCTTTAAGAATTACATTCATTGGAAGAACCAACTTCCTTTGTTTTCCAGCTGCAACTGGAAGGAGGATCCAACCCCCTAGTTTCGCAGGCTACAACTTGAAGGAAGCTCCAACTCCCCAATTCTCTGGGTACAACCAGAAGGAGGCTTCAACCCCCTATTTTATAAGGATACAAATAGAAGGTGGATAAAACCACCTATCCTTGTCCCATCCAACCATCCTGAAATAAAAATAGAATGATGGAACCATTGTCACACTATCAATGTTAGATATACTGATGTAAACTTGTACCAATCAACCTGTAATCAACTTGTACCATAAACAAGTGCATCAACCATGCACAAACCTATACCATAAACAAGTGCATCAACCATGCACAAACTTGTACCAAACAACTTGTAATCAGCCTATACCATAAACAAGTGCATCAACCATGCACCAACCTGTACCAAACAACCTGTAATCAACTTGTACCATAAACAAGTGCATCAACCATGCACCAACCTGTACCTCAACCTGTACCTTGAAAAATTGCATCAACCATGAATCAAATATGTACCAATCATGCATAAAATACATATAAACTATGACTCATCAATATGTACTAACATCATCAACTATACACCTCATGTATGTGCCAACTCATCAACTACTTGTCTCAACCATGTACCCAACATGTACCTCAACCAAAATCCCTCATCAGTTTCATCATACAAATCTCATTTGTAACTTTGTAATAGACCTATTTTATATGATCACATACCTGCAAACCTTCCTTAAGTTTAACAACAAGAGACTAGCATTTTCACCAAACTTTACTTTAGTCTCACATGACTAGTTTTGGATTAGTCAACAACCGTAACTTGAAATAATCATAACTATGTACTTGTAATGAATAAAGATCTGAAAAATAGTACACAATGTTCTTCAGCTTTTTTTGTGCAATTCCTCTAGGTGTCATTACTGGGAACCTCTCAGAAAAGCATTTATAGATAAAATGACATACCTTGTTGAATTCCGGCTTATTCTAGAGAGTGAACTTGTAGAGTGTGCCCTGCACGGAATATTTGTTGCATGGAACTGAAAATTGTACATAGAATACTACAGAATTTACTATAACCAACACATTTTGTATTACTTAATTTGGATCTATTATGAAAAATTTATGACGTTTTTACCCGAAACACCTGTTTTAGACTAGTTTCAGGACTAGCCACAAACCCTATTTTCCACATAGTGTAACTCCAAAAATGCAACGACCCACAAGATGAAATTTGTAACACAAATACTTGGATATATTTCCTCAATGGAATCCTAATTTCATGGTCTGAATCATTGTAGAAAAAAAATTATTACGAAAATGGTGAGATGACTTGTAAATAACATACCTTAGAAAACATCATCAAAAGAATTTATCCTCCCTTGCATTTCGGCCTTCTTTACTTCACCTTCCCTATGAAATTAGACTTAGATATCCTTTGGTTACCTCAATCACTTGTATATATCCAATATGCTCAAGTGTGATTAAAATGAGAGAGCTTTGCCTCTTATTTATACTTTCATGTAGCTTCTTCATTGGGTTACCTTTTAACCATCTTAACCCACTTTCCTTATTTTAGGGTTAACCCACTTCTAACCACTTGTCCACTTAGTAATTTATCCATTAACTTTATTATTTAAATAATTTATTTTGCATCCACTTTGATTGATAGTACACTCATCACTTCACTTTATTATTTAAATAATTTCTTCTTTGCAAACACTTTGACTACTTTGACTTTTTGGGGCTTCTAGATGACTCATGAGGGTTCTCCAACTTCACATGGCCATAACTCTCTAACTATGAGGAGTTATGTGACGATCCACATACCAATGGAAATGGAATGACATTTATTATCCATATAGAATAGTATTTCCTATAAATATATCAAAACGTGTACCATTATACATCAAACAAACTTGGGTCCATTATCCAAACCTGGGTTCTCCAACTTCACATGGAAATAACTCTCTAACTGTGAGGAGTTATGTGACGCTCCTAATACCACTGGAAATAGCATGACATGCAATATCCATATATAATAGTCTTACCTTCAAATATATTAAAACTCATATTGTTATACATAAAAAAATCTTGGGTCCATTACCCAAACCTTTGTGCTACCAGAATTCGCTACCGAACTTTCTCCAAGGGTTGAAATAAATCACTAAGGGTTGAAATCAATCACTAAGGGTTGAAATAAATATACAAAATTACTCTCCAATGGTTGACATCAATTAAAACCAACAATACATACCAATTGTCCATCAACCTAAGCCAACTTTCTGACAATCTCTGCCTTTGGCATTGATTGCAACACTTAGTCATGATAAAATTCATGCTTATACTCCTCGTCAATGTTTATATCTCTCCCCCTTTGACATCAATGGAAAAGGGTATCTCCCTTTGGGTTTTCTCCCCCTAACTAAACTCTCCTTAGGGTTTCTCCCCCTGTATACATGCCTCTGTGCTCTCTCTCCAAGCATTTTTATCCTGCATCTGATCAATCTCTCCTCCTTTGTCATCAATGAGAAAGGTATATTTCCATTTGGGGCTGCTCCCCCTAACTGAAATGTCCTTGGGGATACTCCCCCTGACTGAACTCTTCCTGAAACTGATCTCCTAACCTAAACTATGCTCTTTATGGTGCTTCCTCATGTAAATCTAAGCCATATAAGATAAGCATTCAAAAGCATTCATTTTGGAGTAGAAATTACTCTGAGTCTCTAGAGAAGATACTCAAAGGATTCCCGTGGAAGAAGTTTTGTAAAGATGTATTCCACTTGTTCTTTTGTTCCCACATATTCAAATCAGATGTTCTTATCTAAAATTTGTTCCCATAGAAAGTGATACTTTATTGGAATGTTTTTCGTTTTGCAGTGCATCACCGAGTTCTTTGAGATATTGATGTCACTTGTATTATCACAATAGATTGGAATGAGATCATCATACTCAACTTGTATATCTGTCAAATTTTGTTTCATCCATAGAAACTATGTACAACATGTTGTAGCTGCAATATACTCTGTCTCGACTATAGATAAGGATATTG
The DNA here is from genome assembly GCA_032191745.1 of Picea mariana. Taxonomy (NCBI): domain Eukaryota; kingdom Viridiplantae; phylum Streptophyta; class Pinopsida; order Pinales; family Pinaceae; genus Picea; species Picea mariana. The sequence goes on from JASDQU010101638.1 coordinate 131,909, forward strand.
ATGATTGTTTATTTCTTAACCATGATACTAAACGCTCATCCAAGTAGAACACTACTCCTCGGGTGCTTCGTCGGTCATCAATGAAACCTGCCCAATCTACATATGTGTATGCAATTAGTGATAGATTCTTTCCTTTTGGATAACATAATCCAAACTCTTATGTTCCTTTGAGATATCTAAAAATCCTTTTCACTGCTAATACATGTGATTCCTTTGGTGATGCTTGAAATCGTGCCACCTGTCTAACTGCCTCCATTACATTTGGTCTAGATGTTGTCACATATAGTAAGATACTAATCATTGACATGTATTTCCTCTAGTCTGTAGACTTTGAATCATCATCTTTTCTCAACTTGCAACCGGTTTGCATAGGAGTGGTAACTAGTTTGCAATCTTCCATTCTAAACCTCTTTAGCATTTCTCTGATATACTCAGTTTGAGAAATACAAATTCCTTGGTTTCTTTGACATATATGAAGACCCAGAAAGAAGGATAGTTCTCCAAGTAATGACATTTCAAATTCATTTTGCATATCCTTTGCAAATTTCTGGCTTAACCTGTCATTGGTACTTCCAAAAACAATATCATCAACATAAATTTTAATTAATAAAATACTACCTTGAGTTACCTTGATGTAGAGGTTGTTTTATGTGCTTCCTTTCCATAGTTCATAGGGATATTTTTCATTGTTGTTTATGAGCATTACTCTGTTTTGAATGTGAACTATTGTATGCATTGCATGTGTCCAAAAAATATCTGTCAATTTGGAATCCATTAGCATTGTTCAAGCCATTTCCTGTGTAATTATCATCCATTATGATAATGTTCTTTTTTCTCTGAACCACTCTATGAACCAATCTATGAATCCATTATCTCATAAACTGTCATATATATGTCCAAACCTATTAAGTATTCTTATGAATCCATTTCTATCCATACTATCCAAGACACTACTTGCGCAACTATCCATAATGCTGACTATCATGAAGTCTTGATTAATATATCAAACTGTACTTCTGCTAACTGACTGCTCTGGATCTATCTTCTCAAACTCTGCAAGTTGCTCGAAGGATGGTTCTTTGGTCTGTCACAACTATCACATAGAATCCCCCTGTCTAATGTTCATATTACCTGAGAGTCTCTAAGATAGATGGATCAAAAAAAATCATGCTCTGATGTGTATTCATGATCATGTTCATTGGTAGATTCATCATCATATTCATTGGTAGATTCATCATCTCTCTGAGCTCTAACTTCTTTCTTTATATCTATGGATTCATCTTTCACTACAATGCATGAAATTACAACCTCTTGAACTTGTCCCTTATTTACCTGTCCTTCTTTTCTTTCAGTTATTTTTCAAACCTTTCTGTATTTGATATCTTTATTTTTCTCTGTAGAATTTTCTTCATCTCTTTTTATTGCCAATCTTGCGATCTATAGTACCTAGTATTTGTTCACTTGTTCTTCATGTTTTCTTATCCACACTTTCTTACATCTGATATCAATGTTCTCTTTCATGGAAGTATCGATCATGCTTCTACAATCACTAGCTATGTATCCATATTTATGGCATTTGTAACATTCAATGTTACGTGGGGCCACATAGGTATTTCTTGCTTGAAAATTTATTTTATAATCCCTGCAATTTGCAACCGTATGTCCAAAGTTAGTATAGTAAAAACAATGACCATAAAATAAATTTGCATACTTGGGAATGAATGATCTTCTTTATGGTGTAGTCCTTCTGAAAGTTTGCCTTGACTAATCATGATCATGATTGAAAATTCTTTGTGGCTTGAACATGGATGGTCTTCTTGAAGATGTATCTTCAATATTTTTCTTAGATTTTGGTTGACCATGATTCCTTCCTTTGAGTACTTCTGCATAACTCTTTCTATTTTCTTCATTCTTCTTTTCTAGAAACCTAGAGTGCTTCTCTTCATTCTATATAATTGATGTGGATGTTTCTCTCTCTTCAATGTTCTTGTTGAGCTTGACAATTTTACTTCTCAATGTGACAAATTCTTCTTCAAGCTTCTCAACCTCTTGTTCTTTCTTCATTATTTGAGACTTCATGACTTCTTCTGTTCTTTTTGCTTCTTCAAGATGAATTTTTAATGTGTTTATTTCTTCTTCAAGTCCTTTCTCTTTTTGACCAAACTCTGCCTCAAGATGGTTTAGATCGTTAGTTCTTTCCTTAAGATGATCTGCCAATGTCTTCTCTCTCATTTCTGCTTCTTCCTTCAGTGCTTATATTTTGGCTTCCAAATACTGCTTTTTATATTCAAGATTTTCTTCGATCTTTCTGGCTTCTTCTAGCTGAGTTCTTAAGTTCTCGATGACCTATACGGCTTCTTCAAAAATGTGAACACTTTCCTTTTGTTTCATCAATTATTTCTTGAGTGACTTGTTTTGTTATCTTAGTTCATCTAAAGCACTAATCAATTCTACTTCATAATTGTCTTCATTTTCAATTAGTTTTTATGTCTCATTTCCTTCATGGAATTCTATTTCAAGATGCCCACGTTTTTCACAATTAAAGAAAAACAACATATCTCTGGTGATTATGTACTCTTCATCTTCTAAATCTGTTTAACATGGTGAACATAATTCTTCTTGATCTATATATGCATCTTCTTTGGCATTTTTTGAATCTGTGATGGGTGAAGAATATATGTCATGTAACTTATCCCAAAGTTCTTTGGTTGATGAACATTTACCAACCTTTTCTCTTACCAGATTAGGTAATCCTTCCCAGATGAAATCCATTTCTATTTTGTTATTCTTCTTCAATTCCTTCTTGGCTGCAGTCTTTTCCCTTTTTGAACTATCATATCCTGTAACAATTGATAAACAAATATAATGTCCCTATTCCTATAAAAATACTTTCATCCTTTTTCTCCACATCTCATACTTAAAACCATTCTGACCATTAAAAAATGGTACTCCATTCTCAGAATAATCCATGATCTCCTTCCAGTGGTTAAACTATTACCTAAAGGAACCAACTTTGATACAAATTGTTGGATTACTAAGAGTGGGGGTGAATCAGTAATAGAGAAATTATCCTTTTTCACCATAAAATGCAAGTGTTATATTAATTTAGAATTATCATCCAATAGTTGCAAAGTAAATAAACAATGAACAAATGAGAAATCACACACATACATAGTACACTATTGTTTTACATGGAAACCCAAAGCGGGAGAAAACCACAATTTTTTTTTTCTTATATGTATTTAAGAATTACATTCATTGGAAGCACCAACTTCCTTTGTTTTCTAGCTGCAATTGGAAGGAGGCTCCAACCCCCTAGTTTCTCAGCCTATAACCTGAAGGAAGCTCCAAATCCCCAATTCTCTTTCTACAACCAGAAGGAGGATACAAACCCCTCTGTTCTCCGACTACAACTGGAAGGTGGCTACAACCACCTATCCTTGCCCCATCCAACCGCCTTGAAATAAAAGTAGAATGATGGAACCACTGTCACAATATCACTGTGAGATATACTAATGTAAACCTATACCAATCAACTTGTAATCAACATGTACCATAAACAAGTGCATAAACCATGCACCAACCTGTACCATAAACAAGTGCATAAACCATGCACCAACCTGTACCAAACAACTTGTAATCAGCCTGTACCATAAATAAGTGCATCAACCATGCACTAACCTATACCAAACAACCTGTAATCAACTTGTACCATAAACAAGTGCATCAACCATGCACCAACCTGTACCTCAACCTATACCATGAACAAGTGCATCAACCATGCACCAAATATGTACTAATCATGCATAAAATACACATAAACTATGAATCATCAATATGTACCAAAATCATCAACTATACACCTCATGTATGTGCCAAATCATCAACTACTTGTCTCAACCATGTACCCAACATGTACCTCAACCAAAATCCCTCATCAATTTCATCATAAAAATCTGATTTGTAACTCTGTAATAGAATTGGTGTATATGATCGCATACCTGCAAACCTTCCTTAACTTTAACAACAAGAGACTAGCATTTTCATTAAACTTTACTTTAGTCTCACATGACTAGTTTTGGATTAGTCAACAACCCTAACTTGAAATAATCATAACTATGTACCTATAATGAATAAAGATCTGAAAATAGTACATGATGTTCTTTAGTGTGTTTTATGCAATTCTTCTAGGTGTCACTACTTGGAACCTCTCAGAAAAGGAGTTATAGAAAAAATGGCATACCTTGTTGAATTATGGCTTATTATAAAGAGAGAACTTGTAGAGAGTGCCATGCATAGAATATTTTTTGTATGGATCTTAAAATTGTACATAGAATACTACAGACTATACTCTAACCAACACATTTGGTATTACTGAATTTGTATCTATTATGAATATGTTATGACGCTTTTACCCAAAACACCTATTTTAGACTAGTTTCAGGACTAGCCACAAACCCTATTTTCCATGGAGTGTAAATCCAAAAATGCAACGAACCATATGATAAAATTTGTACCACAACTAATTTGACATGTTTTCTCAACAAAATCCTAATTTCAGGGTCTGAATCATTCTAGAAAACAAATTATTGCGAAAATGGTGAATGACTTGTAAATAACATACCTTAGAAAGCATCATCAAAAGAATTTATCCTCCTTTGAATTTTGGCCTTCTTTACTTCACCTTCCCTCTGAAATTTGGCTGATATATCCTTTGGTTACCATATTCAATATGCTCAAGTGTGATTAAAATGAGAGAGTCTTGCCTCTTATTTATACTTTCATGTATCTTCCTCAAGGGGTTACCACTCAGTAATTTCTCCATTAACTTTATTATTTAAATAACTTATTTTGTATCCACTTTGATTTATAGTAAACTCATCACTTCACTTTATTATTTAAATAATTTCTTCTTTGCAAACACTTTGACTACTTTGACTTTTTGGGGCTTCTAGATGACCCGTGAGGGTTTTCCAACTTCACATGGCCATAACTCTCTAACCGTGAGGAGTTATGTGACGTTCCACATACCACTGGAAATGGAATGACATGTAATATCCATATATAATAGTATTTCCTACAAATATATCAAAACTCATACCATTATCCATCAAACAAACTTGGGTCCATTACCCAAACCTGGGTTCTCCAACTTCATATGGCCATAACTCTCTAATTGTGAGGAGTTATGTGGCGTTCCACATACCATCGGAAATGGAATGACATGTAATATCCATATAGAATAGTATTACCTTAAAATATATTAAAATTGATAGTGTTATACAACAAACAAACTTGGGTCCATTACCCAAACCTTTGTGCTACCAGAATTCGCTACTGGACTTTCTCCAAGGGTTGACATCAATCACTAAGGGTTGACATCAACATACAATATTACTCTCCAATGGTTGAAATCAATGACAACCAACAATCCATATCAACTATCCATCAACCTAAGCCAACTTTGTGACATGCATATCCCAGAAGTACTGGTGATATTTCCCAAAAGTTGTTACAAATTTGATTACGGTGCCATTGCATCCCACAACTGCCACCTTGGGTAGATAAATCCTAGATTGGGCTACTAAGCTACCTCCATCAAGAACATAATTTGGATTTTTGGCCTCAGAAATCAATCACAGGATGTATGTTTTCCAAGGTTTGGGTGACCTAAGAGTTGCGCACAGAACAATTGGACCTTGGCCTTTGACCCTTCACGGGTGTCTCCCTGCCTTATGGTATATGAATTCTTGAGTGGGAGTATTTTGGCACCCTAATTCATAACTTTCTAAGTTTCAAGTGAGAGATGATGATGGGGAGTTATTTGGATCCCTATCCCCAAAATCGTAACTTAGACTACCAAATTATTTTGTGTTCCTCCTATGGAGGTTAGAAAGTGGGTTCATAATGGTTACTTTTCAGAATGTGAGAGTAGGATGTGAAGTTGGGGTCATGGACCAACTTTGTTTTTTATGATGGTGTGCCAAAAGGATCTTTACTAAACAAGTGAGTCCCAACAAAGAGTTTCAAGTATCTATCAAAATGGTATTTGAGTGAGTGAGAGTGTGTGCAAGGAGTGGTGATAGTGAAAAAGTTTCTAATCAGTTAAATTCAAGATTTTAGCATGGGGGACATCGTGTGGTCCTTTTATTATATTGTTTAAATAACTTACTAAATTTGTTCAAATGACCCTTGCAAATGAAAAGAATCTTAAGCTAATATGGTGGATATGGTGATCCTTACTTTGACCCTCTTATCTCCCTATGATGTTTTGTAATCTAAGAAAGATTGAAAATTTGTCACTAGATTGTGAACATATGGGAATGCATGGGCCCGTCCAATGCTTTAAACTTCCTAAGTGAGTTAATCTAGAAATTTGAAACTATCCTAAGATTGTGCACATGTGGGCATGTGTGGTCCCTTACAAGTATTAGACTTAAGTTCCAAAATGAGCTAAGAGGTATTGGCTTCTCCTAGAGATTGGTTTATTTTTATTTAAGGGAGATGAAGACTTGTTTAGGAAATATCTTTTTTGATTTCCAAGATCACATTAGGGTGCGAGGAAATAGCATACTCCAAGATTACTTAAATAAGTTCCTAGTCTTGAATTAGTGTGGTGACTTTGTAAAAGAAAAGAAGATAATGAAATTCACATGCTAAGCTTTAGGCCATCCATGTGGAAAGTAAGGAAGTAAAAGATGCAAGGGTTGTTTTTATCCTCCCTAAATGTCTAGGTGTGGTTTTAAGCTATATATGCAAGAGTGAATCTCCAAGCTATACTTGGTGGAAGTGATTTTCTCAAGCCTTAAAATTTAGAAAAAATAAGACCAATGCACGGCTAAAAAAGAAACATTCGTGCATAGAGCGAAAAGTATGAGTTTGAAGAGTTTTTACAGAGCGCAGATATGCACGGACCGCGTGAATATTTTCCCTGAACCCATGCGCAAGTAGAGAATATGGGGGGACAAAAAAATTGAACGATTTCACTCAATGTGGGATGAAATCATGTTCTTTGAAGGTGAGAATAGGCTAGTTTTACCCCCTGAAAACACAAATGAGTGAGAAAGAAAACTTTAATAGCCTAATCAAGGAGGATTTTGATCAAAGTTCTCAGTATGGTCGCCAATATATTGGGTTCTTTTTATCACTTGGGTGAGCAAAAATAGGTCCCTTAACTATCTAGTTAGGCTAGCAAGACAACACATTAGTTTGTTAGTTGATTAGTGGCTCAACTAAGTAGAAAACAAGAAGTAAACAACAAAGAAATAAAAGTAAGCTAAGCATGTAACAACTAAAATAGATGCAAGAAAGAGACACAAGGAATAGATACCAAATGAGACTGATCTTCGAATTGATAACACCTTGGAAAAATATGGGAACTTATGAGTCCCCTCTTTCTCCTTGGTAAGGTTCTTGAGTCCCCAAATACAAAGCTTTCTCTCTTATAACACTGGATAAAAATAAAAATACAATGGTGAAGAATTAATAGTTGAACTTATCAAGAGGAGAGAGGTGCAACACTTGCTATAGATTCACAAAGAGATCTAGGAGAAAGATGGCTTCTCAAAGATAAATTGAACAACATAACCATACTCAAATTGCTTATTTGTTTTTGCATACAATGGCCCTTTATTTATAGGAGGATGAAAAGATTTTTCCAAACTAGTTTCAAATGTGAATGGGAGGCCTTTGGAGGTACCTCCCATCCCTTTCAATGATCCCAAGGTGGAATTTGGGGGAGAGTTTGGGTATGGGGGAGATCCACTCCATCCCATAAGTGGTTGAGGCCTGACCAAAACCATCATTGTGTTGTTTCTACATATGTGAGGGTTTCCTTCCTATTAGTCATGTGGTCCGCACACTATGTGCATTGTACGTCATGTTAGATAGTACAGATGTGTGCGCACTGAAAGTGTTGAATACACACAGAAATTTAGAACAAATTTTGTATAAACTAACATTACATACCTCATGTTCATGCATGTACTTGGTAAAGGTTTCTTTTTCCTCATGGATTTGAGTCTCCATCTCATGCAACTTTTCAAGAAGCTGATCTTTCTCCTCCTTCATGGCCATCAACTTCTCTTCCATGGAAATGCTCTCCTTTCTATATTCCCACATCTATTTCACCACATCTCTCATGGTTAGTAATTCCTTCAACATCTCTTTGTCAAAGAACTTAGATAATGAAGATGTATGAGAACTATCAATGTTTGAAGCTTCCTCCATCCTTGCAAGATATCAAACTTCAACACAAAACTTGCACAATAATACCAACAGCTAAATCTCAAGCTATCAATGGAAATCACATAAGAAAAACAAACTATGCTCTGATACCACCTGATCTGAAAATAGTGGACTGACTTGTTATGCTATGCAAGCACCCTCTACTTCATTAAAATAAATTTTTATAGGACCTTGCTCCATGTGTTAAATTATGCAAGATAGATTATTTGCCAAGTTTATGCTTCTTCTTTTAAATGTTTATATGTGAAGTCTTTGCAATATTAAATATGTTGTTTACATAAATACAACAACAAAAACAACTTGCAGCAAATAATAGCCAACAAACACTCACAACAAGAACAACATGATAAAGGAGTTCACCCCTCTCTAGGCTACATCTCCTTGAGCCTCCATCAATGGACTTGGTTCTCTGGGATTAATTTGTCAAAGATTTCTTTTACAAGCTGTTTCTCAACTCCAATGGAAATTCTGACTATACCATTGGGATCAGAATACATAAAAACCCCAAAAATGACTAATAAAACTCTGAAAACGGATCATGGCTCATCCGAGTATGACCTCTTCTACATGTGGCCTTAACCTTCCCTAAGATTCTTTGTGGAAAAAACACCTGTAAAAGTCCTCAAATGGATCTGAAACCTATCCCAAAGTGTTCAAAGCATAACAATTAGCCAAAAATTATTATTCAATCACAGAAAATAAACATAGGCTCATCTGAGCATGACCTCAAACAATGAGGGCTTCAATCCCCCTAGAGCTCTCTGAAACTTCAATGGTTAAAAAACTACAAAATAAGTCTTCAAATGCCTGTGAAAACAATGCCAATGGATTTAGAACGTCCAAAAACCCCTAATTGGGCTTTTACGACACCTCATTTGGCCAAAAAATGAAGAAGATAGGCCTCTTGCCATTTTCTTCCTTCAAGCTTGTTGTCTCTAGTTCGCCAAAACGCACCTTTGTACGTTCAACCAAGAACACACTCAAAAACTCATGCTAAAACCTATCACATGCACATAACCACAAAACCGTTCAAAGTGTAGGACGGTTAGGGCGCGCCCAGCCCCTAACTGCCAAGACCACGGTCACAAGGGTCACCATGTGACCTCACGTTAGCGCAAAAGAGGGCTCCATTTACAAGAGAAAATAGACAAAGGACAAGTGGCGGTCGAATGCTTGTATAACCGTTTGAACACAAACCAAAACCCCGTGTGCATATGATGGCAGAGTCATATGGTAAAAAGGTGCAATCGGGGGATTTTGAAATTTGTTTTAAAAAGCACACGCCTCCGTATATATATAATGGGTCATATGGTTACACATAAATTCGGGGGCTGGGGCTAAGCCCCAGCCCGACCCTGCGCCAAACCACACATTAAACAAACTCAAATATAGTTTTAACCATATATATTACAAAGCACATTGCATGGTGCGTTGGCAGGGTGGGCTTTGTTAAAGCTCTACATGGTGGGAAGAGGTCTGGGGTTCGAATCCCATGGACTCCATAATATTTTGAACCAATCAGCCAATTACAACGGTGCCACGTGGCAGCCCATGACTGGGCCACGTGGCACCACACCATTTGCCCATTAAATGCCACATGTCGCAACATCCCTCGTCCACATCTACCAATCCAAAACTGCCACATCAGCATATGCCAACTCAGTGTATGAACATGCCATGTCAGCGTACAACCTCTGCCACATCAGCATCTGTACAGACTGTATGGATTGTACAGTCAGCCCATTTTTTTTCCCTGTTTGGCGATTCGAACAAATCACGATATCTCTCTCATCCGACATCCGTTTGAACCCAAACGAGTTGTGTTGGGTTCATTACGAAGAGGGCTACGCACCCATTCATTTTGAGGCAATTCCGAGAACTTTGATTTTTGAGCTAAATTTTGACCCTTGGTCCAGATTTTGATCAGCTTGTGTTGAATGTTTCTTCATCCATTTTCAGTGTTTTTGGTGAGTAATTTTTCAGTAATAACACATGGGGCATGATGTGGACAACTAATAGTCACTCCAATTGATGTAGGACCACACTCATGATGCATTCCAGGTTCAAGAAGAGTAGAAAGGTGGTAACCGTGGAGGCACATAAAGAGGAGGATACCAAGGAGGTCCTAGAGGTGGATATGGATGTGACTGAGGATGAGGATATGGCAGAGGTGGAGGAACCCCACCCACTTGTTTCAATTGTGGTGAGATAGGCCACATTTCAAGGTTCTGTACCAAACCCTGGGTTCTCGGTGGTTACTATTATAGAACCAATCATGCCATGGAGGACTGTCTTAACTTGTTGAAGAAGTGGGAATAGAAGAAGGCACATTGTAACAGGGTAACTGCAGAGTCATGTGGAAACCAAAAGAAGGATGAGGAATTTTATGTGTGGCAATAACCTAAGGCAAAACCAAAACAAGAATGGAATAAGAGTGTGGAGAGAGCTTGGGCCAGAGAATGGAAAGGATAATCAGAAAGGTGGCACAAGCCCCTCCTAATTTTGACACTGCATAACAGACACAGTTTTTGCATGATTCTCTAATGGATTTAGAGGAGGATATATCATGTGAAGAATTGCAATGCACGATGTAAATATCTCTAGAGGAATCCTGGGTATGTGATGAAGTACAACGTGCCACCCAAATATCGCCAGAGGAAGCTCGATCCCATGAAGAATTGTAGTGCGCCACACAATAGTATTTGGAGGAATATCATGTGAGAGAAGAGAAACAATGCACAAAGTAGAGGTCACTAGAAGAAGCTTGCGGGAAGGAAGAAGCATGAATAGCCAAACAAAAGGAAATATATGAGCATGTGCGCGAAGAGATTAAACACACTGCATGGGAAGAATCATTGCATGACATTGGTTGTGAAGGACAAGTAGAAGACCAAGTAAGTAACTTCTTGCACTGTTGTTTGAAGTTGTTAAGTGATCCTAATGTTGCGAGAAATTTGATGCACATGTTAACAAACTATATGGGGGAGAAGGACCAATTGTAGCTATAACCACCCCTATACCAAAAAGGGATGTGTGCCAAGTCAACAAGTTGACTTGGCAAGATGAAGCACACATGGAGAGAGTTTAATATGACCACTGAAATTAGAAGTTATGAGATGGATAGAGTCATGTTGGATCTAGGATTTGATGTGAACATACTACAAAACAATTCATGGGAGTTGATGTGTAGTCCAAACTTGGTATGGTCCCCCATTCAACTCAAGCTAGCCAATCAATATAGATTATATCCTATAGGATGGCTTGAATAGGTTGAAGTGAACAATGTAGGGGTGAAAACCAAGGCATATTTTGAGGTGATTGAGATCATGCATGACTCATATCCCTACCCTGTACATCTTGGTATTGACTGGGTGTTCGACAAAAGTGTCATGTTGAATTTGAAGAAAATGCATATGTCATTTGAGATAACCACTTTGCGCATGATCACGCCATTAGATCCAAATGAAGGTTATAGATACAATGAGCCTATGAATGAGGATGTGTAGGGATCAATTATTGAAAACATCTAACAAATCATAGGGTACAAATAGGATTACATCAATCCCACAACATATGAGGAGTTGAACTGGAGAAGTGTGTGGAGGAATAATTCATACTTGTGAATTATGAATAATGTATAAAATATATAATTGCACAAATTTAATGAAGTATACCAAGCTTAATGTCTACATATGAGTGAAATATGAGGATAAGGAGAGATATTATGGATGAGGATATCATGGATTGAGTTGAGTGATTTAAGGAGATATTGTGGAGATGCTTATGGATATGATGTGATCTAATTACCCAATTAAGACTTAGTAGTTATGGTCACCTATGGTTATATAAATGGACCATTTGTACAATATAATGTACACACAGGAATATTATGATGTAATATAAATTTTATCCTTTGGGGGTTTCTTTAGTGTAATTCTCGGTGTCCTTTTCTTTGTATGTGTATTGTTGCTGATTATAATTTCAACATTTGGTGTCAGATTAGGTTTGGACAATGTGTTTGTGAGGAAGCGTGCCAAATATGGAAGTGTGCATTTGGATACAAATTTAAACAAATCGTTGAGTAGTAGTGCTCTCATCAAGTGAATTATTTTATTTTTGGGTTCATGAATCATTTTATTGATGGTTTGTGAATATTTTTACAGGTTATTGAAAATGGGCCATTCACATTCTGGTTAATTGTATATTTATGGAGTGTATCACAACATTTGGAGTGATACATGACAATACTTTATTCAGCTCGGAGACAAAGGTATTTATTCCATCTTGGATATCAATTATTTGCATCATTGGGAATTAAATGTGTCCATGGATGCAATAATCGAAAGCTTCACCACAAGAGGAATATATCACATGAAATCGACAGGAAAGATTGCTAAGAAATCCAAGGAGATCACTATAGAGGCCTAATTATCCTTGCACCATCTATTTCAAAAGAACGTTATGAAGAGGGGTGTGGTAGATGATAGATTGAACAAATAAGTGATGAAAATCGTTGACCAATGTGAATTATGATGCCAATTCGATGGCTCTTTGTAATTTTTTTCTGGCTATAGATAATCAAGTACGAGCAGGATGAGGTTTCATCTGTGTATCTCGCCACACTATCATGCTACAGTATGATCCATTGGAAGTGTATGTGAGAAGATAAATTTGTTGATGGAGTTATTACTGTATTGATATTTTCATGACATTGGTTCCATAAAAGTGAGGTATATATTTTTCTTTTAAGGGAGATTATTCATATCCATGCCACAACTCTATAGATGACAATAGTTTTCTTTATGTGTGTGTGCGCGTGTGTGGAAATTATTTTTCATATAATTCAATGGAGAATGGATGGATCATTATTCAAAATTGTGAAGAGAAATGAAAGTCCAATATGATGAGGAACAAGGAAAGCACTCAGTTGTCCTGACAAATATAAGAAAAATATGTAGTGAAGAAGATTGTGATCTCAAGAATCAAGTGAACTTGTTGTAGAGAGGCCTAGTTGAAGGTAGAGTTGATCACTTGGTTCTAAGTAGGATTGGTGTTGTTTTACTTGTTCACAAACATCTTTTTCCTACCTTTGTGATCATAGGAGATCCCTAACTGCATAGGCATTTTTTTTGGTGAACATGCTCATGTTGTTTAGATCACAGACCAATATCTCCATTTTTATTCCTCCATTGCAACAAGATGAATTCAATATAGAAATAAGTCCCAAAGAAATTAAAATAAAGGAAGGTATACATTTTAATGGGGAATATTCGAATTATCCTACATCCATGAGTTAGAACCTTGAAATTATTTTTGGTGATAGTTAAAATCAACTCAAGTTGAAAAAATGTTTAAATAATGTCATGTGAGGTATATGTAATAAAGATTTGTAAATGGCCATATTTCTTGAAATTTAAGATAAGATTTTTGTGGAAGGGTCAAGAAGAGAAATAAGTTTTTATGAAGTATTGAAAAAATGTCAATATGACTACAATATCCTTATATTCATATTGCCCAAGACAATTTAAAAGTCTAAGTTAAAATCGAAGTCGAGAGGAAATTTACTAATGTAATGAGTCAAAAGTTCAAGTAAAATTAAGGAATCAAAGTTGAAGAGTTTGGCACATTGAAAATTTTTAAAAGTTGAAAAGTTTAGGGTGCATGATCGGTGTTACCCGACACCCTAACAAATTACCTTATGTCATGTAATAAGTTGAGGTAAATTTGAGAGTCTAGAGTCAAGTTTTAATCCAAGCTAAATTCATTTGTATTATAAATGTAAAAGTTAATTCATGTCTACATATGAGTGAAATATGAGAATAAGGAGAGATATTAGGGATGAGGATATCATGGATTGAGTTGAAAGATTTAAGGAGACATTGTAGGGATGGTTATGGATATGATGTGATATAATTACCTAATTAATAATTAGTAGTTATGGTCACCTATGGTTATATAAAGAGACCATTTGTACAATAGAATGTACACAAGAGAATGTTATGTTGTAATATATATTTTCTCCTTCGGGTGTTTCTTTAGTGTAATTCTCAGTGTCCCTTTCTTTGTATGTGTATTGCTTCTGATTATAATTTCAAATCATAGTCATGTAAAATCATGTCATTAGTGTGTCAATTTATTTTTCCAATCTAGTGTCATAGATGTCTTGTTGGATGGAGGCATCCCTCCCAACAAGAAACATTTTCTATGCAAGTATTTTCAAAAAAGAATCATATGAAGAAGATCGAAGAAGATAAAAGAAGAAAGAAAACAAACATGACTAAAGCAGATGAAGTATGGAGAAGAAGTCGAAGGAAGAAAGAAAAACAATATGACATAAGATAGATAATGAAGAAGAAGACTCCTCGACATGACCCAAAGAAAACAAAAATCAATGTCATCTTGATGAGCATCAAAACAAGGACAAGGACAAAAGTTTGAAGTAGCAAGAAGAATGAAGCAACAAAAGGATCGAATATTACAACAAAAAAAGAAGACAAAGAATGAAGAAGGAATTAGATAAAGGTAAATAAGTAGTACCTTGTGTTAAATAATTTGAGATGCATAGAGAATGAGATCCCTAAGAAGATTGAAGATCCTCTTTGATAATGTTGTTTTGATGATATAAACGAAGATGATATTTGTCTTATGTTTGTATAAGGGCTAGATTAGACTAAAACTAAAATTGAAATTGTATGTACCTGAGTGAAATGATGATGTAATCCATGAAGAGGCATGCATACCTCCATAATTTTTGTTGTATGTTTGTGGTAAATTGAAACCACTAGTCATGATAGAGATAGGTTTGTGATCATCTAGAAAACACTTGATTTAATGGTTTGTGGTGAGACGAAACCACTTGAGAAATGTAATGGTTGAGGGTAACCCACCAAAACCTAGGATGTATGGGTAAGACAAAGCATACCCACAATAATGATTGATAATGATGTAGGGGGACTAACAGGTATAGATATTAATTGTTATAGCAAGATTTGCCTCACCCTATGCAAACTTACACAGAGGGCCTTCTTCCATTTCCCTATAAAGACTTGAAGTCTCTTTTTGTAGTTCCTAGAGCTAAAAAATTATATTTTTCCACATATACACGCCCTAACAACTATACAACATGCACATACGTAGGTTGCACCATTACAACCCGTGTACACCCTAGTTTCTAATTTGCACTTTTAAATACTAAAAAAAGGGAACCTAATTGCAAATAATAATCCATTAGAAATGAAGAGAATAACAAGATGACTTACTTGGTCCAGACGATTTTCAATTCTGCCAAGCGTAGCTCCCGCAATCCGTAGTTTAAATCCGGGGGCAATTTGGTCTAAAATGCATTATTTGGGTAAAAAATACAAGTGGTATAATAAAATTGGTTATTTTCACTATTTATAGAAAAAATTTACCCACTTTGCATAGTTTTTGCTAATATTTTAGCCTAATGGACTAATAAATGTTAGGGTCCTAACCCGCACATAGGTAGAGCAATATATTCAGATGTAATAAAGGTCATTATTAATAAGGCCTTTCAATAAAATAGAATAAGGCAGATGTAAGAAGACCTAATAGAATCTTCCCCTTCTAGAAGGATCTTCCTCTAGATGCTTCTGTTGATAGACATATTTAGTATAAATAAGGGTCGAGGGTATGAAAACCCTAGCTTGGAGATTATTGTAATAGAGTGTTGCTCGACTGGTGGTTTCCCCCTCGAAGAGGCCCGTGAACATTGCTTTTTGAATCAAAGTGTTATTTATGTTGTTGTTCTTATATAATTTCTGTGTTATTGTGGAGATTATGCTGGTTATATTACTGTTATTCTACCATTTCTAGCATTTTATTTCTGTTCTGCATACTTTTTATATCGGGTATATTACAAGTGGTATCAGACCACTTTCCTTGGCAGAAATTGTGGGATTTTTTTTTCCAGGGTAGAGACGTATTCCGGCGTCTTTAAGCCATAGAGATCTGTCGTTACATTCATAAACCCACGGTTGAGGGATTCATACATGTAGGAAATACAAGTGGTTCTTAAGCACACATCTGTTGGCCACCCTTGTAACCCCTATTGGTACCCCTTCGAGTGGTAGCACATCAGACAGAACTTGTGTACAGATTGGCCTAGATTTCCTGAAGCCCTCTTTAGATAAACCGATCGGTCACCTGACTGCTATAGTGCAACTGAGAACAACTCTCGGGAAGATACTCTCTAGTACATGGGTAGTCGGGTAGTACGGCTAAGGGTACGGTCTATCCTCCTTAGTTAGTGCCCTGAGATATTGGGTCGAGTACTATTGTTGGACCCTGCATGTATATCAGAGAGCTATAGCACAGGGCAAACCCTTGTCTGTAGAACCCTTGAATACCTAACCCTTGGGGGACAGAAACATAAACAAATTAAAACAAACAAGATATGTTGCCTCACAACTGTGTTCGGGTTGCCAAATCACTACACTTTTCTTACTGGTTAAGCATTTGGGGATTTCATCGCTGCAATATTCTTTAGACTGAAGTATAACTCCACAGGTGTAAAAAAAAAAAAAAAGTCTGGAAATTTTTTCACCATTATTTGAGACCTATTCCATTGGATTCATCTCTTCGCCCATATCACATTCATCCATATCATTTTTTGGCAAAAATTTTTACCCCACCCGCCCCTTTTCAGTTCACCCATCCTCATGGCCCATACTCGTAGCCAAGACCTAGAAGCTCGCTTCAACACCTTGCAATCTGGTCTCCTCGAGACCCAAAAAGAAGTGAAACAACTCAGTGCCAATGTTGCCTCCATCGACACAACCATAAATAAAACCATGCAGTCCTCAATGGAGGAAGTCAAATAAGAACTGACCACCCAGCTTGAATCTGTCTTTGCATCACTCTGCACCAAACTGAAGATCCCTACAGATGACCCTTTCTCTGACGCACCTCCAAAGACTGAAGGTGAACATTCCTCCCATTCCCATACCTTTCAGCGCCATCACTTTCAACGTGACCTACGCCTTCTGCGGGTGGATGTGACCAAATTTGATGGATCGGACCCCACTAGTTGGGTAACCCAAATGGAACATTATTTCTCTTTATACAGCATTACAGATGACTTGGCCAAACTCTGGTTGGTGTTCTCCATCTAGATCAAGAACGTTGGCAATGGTGGCAATGGAGAAAAACTTCCCGTCAAGGGTATATTGCTTGGACCCAATTTGTGACTGAGCTTTATGAACGCTTTGACACTGACACCAACCATTTGGGCCGTTTGAAAAAGATGAAACAATCAGGAACAATAGAAGAATTCATAGCTGCCTTTGAGCGCCTAGATTTTTGAACAGAGGGAATGACTGATGCTTTCTTTTGAGAGTGTTTTATCAGTGGCCTCAAGGGTGAGATTCGGGCCCATGTCCTCATGGCTCAAACTTCGAGTTGGGTGGAGGCTACTAAAAAATCTAAAGAAGCACAACAGGTTATATCCTCTCAAAATCGTAAACCCTCATTTATCCCTCGCCCTAAACCCGTAAATCCCACTACTCCCTCCGCCCCATTAAAGATCCAAAAATTGACCAGGGATGAAATGGCTAAATGCCAACTCAAATGCCTTTGTTATAATTGTGATGACAAATATTTCTCGGGCCACAAGTGTAAGGAACAAAATATTTTTATGGCCATCTCTGAGGATATTTCAGAAGAGGATGTTGAAACTCCCCTTCTGCCTAAGTCACCTGAAATCACTGACATAACCCCTCCCTCAGACCCTCCCAAAGTGGAACCGATCATTTCCCTCAATGCTCTCACTGGCTTCTTCGCCCCCCAAACCCTCAAGTTAATCGGTTACATCAAGCATCGGAAGGTCATCATTCTGGTTGATAGTGGAATCACCCATAATTTTATTCATTGCTGCATTGCCCAAGAAACTCATTGCTACATCCATGCCGTCAACAATTTCCAAATCATGATTTCCAATGGTGGCTCCATGAAATGTGGAGGGAGCTGTGAAAATGTGCGTCTCCAAATCGGTGACTACCACCTAAAATCCCATATGTTTTCTATCAACATGGGCGGTTGTGACATTGTGTTGGGTGGAGACTGGCTAAGGACTTTGGGTCCCATTCTCATGGATTTTAAGGAATTAACCATGCAATTTGACCAAGAAGGCCACCAATATAAATTCCAAGGCATCACTGTTGGTTCACCTGAGGTTATTAGTTCCCATCGCATGGAAAAACTGCTCAAAAAAGGTCATCATTGCCCAACTCCATTCCACACAAGCAATAGAGACACCCCGGGTGTTGCAAGACATCCAAGCCCTCCTTTATAAACATCAAATGGTATTTTCCACTCCCCAAGGACTCTCTCCTTCCCGCGGTGCTCATGATCATTCCATTCCCCTTGTACCCAGAAGCCTTCCTCCCAATATTCGTTCGTATCGCCACCCTTTTTCACAAAAAAATGAAATTGAGAAAATGGTCCAGGAACTCCTTAATGCAGGCATTATCCACCCTAGTACGAGCCCTTACTCTCCTCCTGTAGTCATGGTCCTGAAGAAAGAAGGTTCTTGGAGAATGTGTCCTGACTTTCGTGCTCTCAACAAACTGACCATTAAAGACAAATTTCCCATTCCTGTCATTGATGACCTCCTAGATGAATTGAGTGGCACCCAATTCTTTGCTAAACTTGATCTTCGCTTGGGCTATCACCAGATACGTATGAAAGAGGAAGACATTCCCAGGATGGCCTTTCGAACTCATGAGGGCCACTATGAGTTTTTGGTCATGCCCTTTGGCTTGTGTAATGCCCCCTCCACCTTCCAAAGCCTCATGAATCATGTCTTCCATCCCTTTCTCCATCATTTTGTCTTAGTTTTCTTTGATGATATCCTTATCTATAGAAAAACCTGGAAAAACCATCTTCCTCATGTGGATCGAGTTCTCCATCTACTCTCTCAGCACCAACTTTTCTTGAAATAGTCTAAATGTGATTTTGGTGCCTCAGTAGTAGAATACTTGGGTCATCTGGTTGGCAAGGATGGAATCAGGGTGGATCCGAAAAATATTGAAGCTATGCAAGACTAGATGCACCCAAAGACTCTCAAAATCTTGCATGGATTTCTAGGCTTAACAGGGTATTATTGCAAGTTTGTTAAGAATTATGGAAAGATTGTAGCACCTCTCACTGCTCTCCTAAAAAATAACTCTTTCACTTGGACTCCAGCTGCTACTCAAGATTTCCAAACCTTGAAGATGGCCATGTGCACCACTCCGGTTCTGGCCCTTCCCGATTTCACAAAGAACTTTGTGTTGGAATGTGATGCCTCAGGGAAAGGAATTGGTGTTGTCCTTATGCAAGAGGGTCGACCTTTGGCCTTCACCAGCAAGAAACTATCTAAGAGGAATCTAGGCAAACCCATCTATGAAAAGGAAATGTTGGCTATTTTGCATGCCGTTGATCTGTGGCACCCTTATCTCTTGGGGCAACGTTTCCAAATTAAGACAGACCATCAAAGCCTCAAGTACTTTCTGGAACAACACATTTACTCCTCGGAGCAACAAAAATGGGTGACTAAACTCTTTGGATATGATTATGAGATCATTTACAAGAAAGGCAAAGACAATGTGGTGGTGGATGCACTGTCCTGAAAATATGAAGAAGAAGGATCCCTTTTTTATCTTTCCTTCATTGTACCAGATTGGCTCCAAGCTGTTCTCCAGGAATCGCTACAAGATCCCAAAAGTTCACATCTGATCCAACAATTGCAGACCAATGATCCAACTCCCCCAGGGTACTCTTGGCTCTAGGATGAGCTCCGATACAAAGGCCATTTGTATTTAAGTAAACAATCAAAGCTTAAATCCATGATACTTTCTAAGCTTCATGCTACACCCACATCAGGGCACTCCGGGTTCACCAAAACCTATGACAGGGTCAAACGTTCTTTTTTCTGGGATGGTATGAAACAGGACATCCGTAATTTTGTCACTAAATGTGATGTGTGTCAACGCAACAAGGGAGAAACAATCAAATCTCTAGGCACACTACAACCGCTTCCGATTCCACCTGCTATTTGGAAGGATATCTCTATGGAATTTATTACCGGCTTACCCAAATCGGGAAATAAATTAGTCATAATGGTGGTTGTGGATCACCTTTCCAAGTATGCTCATTTTTTCACTCTTCAACACCCATTTTCTGCATCCATGGTGGCTCAAATTTTCATGGACCAGGTCTTCAAGCTTCATGGCATGCCGCACTATATTGTTTCTGATCGTGACCCAACTTTCACAAGAAATTTTTGGAAAGAAATGTTCAAGCTACAGGGAACCCAATTGCATCTCATCACAGCTTATCATCCCCAGTCTGATGTTCAAACGGAAGTTGTCAACAAGTGTTTGGAAACATATCTGAGGTGTTTTTCCTTTGAAAAGAAAAATCAGTGGGCTCAATGGTTACCCCTAGCTAAATGGCGGTACAACACTTCCTACCATACAACTACACACATGACTCCTTTTGAGGCGGTATATGGATAGAAGCCACCTTGATTTCTCTCATACTTACTGGGTACCTAGAAGGTCTAGGCAGTTGACCAAACACTTATAGTTCGAGAGGATATTCTCTATACCCTCAAAGAGAACTTGGTCATGGAACAGAATCGCATGAAGCAACAAGCAGATCAAGGTCGCTCTGAACGTCAATTTGCAGAAGGGGATCAGGTGTTTCTACGATTGCAACCATACAAGAAAACTTCCCTCAAGGCTGAGCATTGTCAGAGGCTAGCACCCAAATTTTATGTTCCTTATACAGTTCTCAAGCATGTGGGACAAGTTGCCTATCAGTTAGCTCTACCCAGTCATTCGAAGCTACATCCTATTTTCATGTTTCATGCTTAAAGAAGGTGATTGGAACTGGGTGCCAAATTCAAACCAACCTTCCCAAGTTAGCTGAAGAAGGATCCATTTGGCTACAACCAGAAGCAGTTTTGGACCAGCGTGATCATCGCCTGCGTCAGAGAACCATCAAGGAAGTGCTAGTCTAGTGGAAAGATACAACTCCAACAGATGCCACTTGGGAACCAGCTACCATTTTGCAACAATTTTCACATCTCAAGCCTTGAGGACAAGGTTGTTTTTAAGGGGGCAGACATGTTAGGGTCCTAACTCGCACATAGGTAGAGCAATATATTTGGATGCAATAAAGGTCAATATTAATAAGGCCTTTCAATAAAATATAATAAGGTGGATGTAAGAATACCTAATAGAAGCTTCCGCTTCTAGAAGGATCTTCCTCTAGATGCTTCTCTTGATAGACATATTTAGTATAAATACGGGTCGAGGGTATGAAAACCCTAGATTGGAGATTATTGTAATAGAGCATTGCTCGACTGAAGGTTTCCCCCTTGAAGAGGCCCATGAACATTGCTTTCTGAATCAAAGTGTTATTTATTTTGTTGTTCTTATATCATTTATGTGTTATTGTGGAGATTATGCTCGTTATATTACTGTTATTCTGCCATTTCTAGCATTTTATTTTTGTTCTGCATACTTTTTATATCTGTTATATTACAATAAAGCAGTGGATGGAGTTGATTTTGGTGGTTCTAAACATGCCGACATAGAATTTTTTCATTCATACACCCTGTTGATTACATTTTAATAGAAATACTCTTTTCTCGTGCAATTAATGTCTTGAAAATATTTGAATTGTTATTCCATGGGAATATTTGTTATGAATATTGATGGATTATTCTATTGAATGTGCTAACTTTATGTAATATCACCATATTATTGAGTATCTTGGTTGTTGAGGACAATTTGCAGGTGTATTGCTTTGAGTCAAGTGCTCAACGATGGACTTCATCAAACGTATGGACGAGGTAGGATCTTTATCTTGTCTTGTTAGTATATTTGTTTATATAACATACTTGATATTAGAGTTGATTTCTGCAGTCATTTCCGTTTGTTGTGGTTTACCCCATGCCATAGAGTGATTTTCCTCATAATATTAATAATTGTTGTTGAACCATGCATGGGAAAAATCTTCCTAGAGAACTAGCGAATACAACAGCTAATGACCCATGTATTCCAATGGATGGTAAATTTTTTATATCGACTTAAACACACATGATATTTATATCTTGTAGGTGTGAGATCCAGTTATGAGGACAAAAGATGACAATAAAGAGAAAAAAAGAAGGAAATGAAAAATAGACCAATTGAAAGGACTAACTAAACAGATTGAGGATGATGATTTCATATTAAAATCACAATTATTCATTAAGGGGGAGTACGGAGGAATAATTCATACTTGTGAATTATGAATAATTTATAAAATATATAATTTCACAAATGTAATGAAGTAGACCAAGGTTAACATCTACATATGAGTGAAAGATGAGGATAAGGAGAGATATTAGGGATGAGGATCTCATGGATGGAGTTGAGATATTTAAGGATATTGTTGGTGCAGACCAATTTTGGGAAAAATTGAAGAAGTTTTGAAGGAATTAAAGAAGCACTGGAAAACAGGGGAGCACATTGGGAATTGAGGAAAAGCGAGGCTGGAAAAAGAGGAAAAAGCAGCGCCGAGAAAAGCAGTTACAAAGTGGACAAAGTGTTGTGGAGCAGTTGGAAAGTGGACAAGCACTGAATTAGAGCAACGATTGGATCGAGGACCAACCGAGATTAAGTCAAGGAGAAAGTGGACAAGCCTAATCTACTTAGGGTTATAGTTTTTGTAAGGACTTTGTCCCAGTTTTGTATAATTAGAATGTATTAGGATGATGAGAGGGTTTTTGTATTTTTGGGTAGACATATGTAATGTTGATATGGTATTAGATATTTTTGGGTTGAGAAGAAGGTTTGGTTGAGAGACTTTTGTGATCTGTGGAGATTGAATGTAATGGAGGAAGAATTGTACATTGCACAACACTGGATTTGCAGAGAATATGAATAAAGAGCCCAAGTGACAAATCTTTGTGGGCGTAGCCCTAGAGAGGGTGAACCATGGTATATCGATGTTTTATGTGACTGTATGCAATATCCATGATTGTATTTTCTTTAATGAGTTTTTGTGATGAACATGTTATATGATAAAGGAATGAACACTATGGAGTAAGAATAAGCTAATGAAATCTGCAGAATAACACTAAATAAATGAATGTTATAGCTAGTGTTTAGATCAAAACATTGTGTTATAGTAGAGAAATGCTTGTCATTGAACACATGCGGTTATGATGGTTAATGAATTCCTATTGAGATAGTTGTGACGGTGGTCTAGAGTGAGATCTAAAGAGGTTTTGAAGGTTACTAATGAGTAGGTTAATGCCTCTGAGAGAAACACATCCCATCCCTGGGTTACAGACATCTGAGTCCTATGGCCACCCATAGAATCCATCTCGGGTGATAGTGCACAGTGAAATCCAAGCGCTTTGTTTCCTTCTGGTATCCAGAAGGGTTGATGATAGAAGGGTTTGTTGGTAATATTGTAGTTAGAATCTGGGTCATCCCATAGTAAACCCAACAATGGTTCTATTGTCGGTTGGAACTCAGAAGAATAGATCAGGAGGGATGTATCATGCAGTATAGTGTGAAGGCTTAAGAAAGGGGATGTTTGTAAGTTGGAAACCCACAAAAGAAGATATTGAAATATGGTTAACAATTCAGGAACTAGAGTTTTCCCATAAAGATAATATAAGCTCTAGGTTTAATCCAAGATGATATTTGGAGTGATACGTATTCAGTGAAATACACGAGAGTTTATTTAGCGAGTTTCCCACACTATTACAGGAGTGGATAAAGAAGTTGAAAGATATCCATCCGATGAATAGGGTTAGATCATTGGAGTGGATGGAAGAAAGTATCGTGTGGTTGAAAAGGGTAAATAATAAAATCACGCATGCAATAGATTTCTGGCTAGACAACATTGTAGTGGGTTATATCAATGAGTTTGTAGTAGATACATCGAAGTATTACAATGTAGCAGAGAAGGTGTTTCTTAAGGGTCCAAGGGAAGGTACATCAGATCATTGCACACTTAGATAAATATATTATTGTATGATAAAGAAGTATTAACTATGGAATCAGACAGCTAAACTACCCTACGTGCATGGGGGAGTTAGGGGAAACCTGAGGAAGGTCTGGATGGAGGGGGAAATGGATAGAGAAGAGAACAATAATGAGAAATATCCTATTATGATGGATCAAGAGGAGATTCAAGAAATTATGCAGAAGGCAGGAACGATGCATAGTGGAGGACCCTACCAGTATAAGATTAATAGGAAGAAAAGAGCAGCAGTCGAGAGGGAAGGCTTGGAGAGTGATGAGGAAGAGGTAGAGGATCTTCATGATGTGGATCACATTGAAGAAATAGTGCATGCCACATATGAAATAAATACTAGAGGAGTGGATCTAATGAGGAAGCATATACAACTGTCCAGATCTGAATCAGTGTAGAACCTACAACCCCATTTACGAGTAACACATAAGCAAATAAATAATTTTTTAGAGAGACAGAGACTGACGGTCATAAGAAGCTAGGAGATCAGACTATAAGTGAGGGTACAAGTGGTAGTACCAGCAACAATAGAGGTAGTTGTACAAGTGGAAGTACCAGTAGCAACACTAGTGGGAGATCAAATCCAAACAACAGTACACAGATATTAGTACTGCGCGGAGCAAGTACAACACATTCGACAATGGAAGGAGTAGACCCAATAATAAGATTACCATACTTTCATGGGGATGGATCAGAAAACCTAGAGAAGAACCTATTCATGTGTGAGAAAATATGGGAAGCAAAAAGATTCACAGACGAGGCAACAAAATTAGTGTAGTTAACAATAACTTTCATAAACTGTGCATTGGATTGGTATATGAGTCTCACAGTAAACAATTCACAGGGTGCGCTGACAATAGTAGCAGAGATCAAACAGGTAGAGTTAGTTTATTATATTAGGTTGTAGAGGAGGAACAAGTAGAAGACAACCCACGTGACATCCAAATAGTAGAAGGGGAAGGATAAAGAGGGTTAGAAAGACCTCAGTTACAATCAAAAGAATTTACTGCACCAATGAGGATTAAGAAGGTCAATATTGGAACTGAAGAGAAACCCAAGATAGACAATGTTGGATATTACTGGGAAAGTGAGACATTGGACAAAATAACTGAATTAATGAATGGATACAGTGACTTATTCCCATCCACATTTTCATAAATGAAAGGGATAGTGGGATAACTTGGAGAAATGGAGATACCCATCAGACCGGATGTAAGGCCAGTTACAAAAAGATCATACAGATTAAACCCCATCTATAAGCAAAAGTTTAAGGAAGAAATTGACAAAATTCTAGAGTCGAGAATCATAGATCATGTGGAAGAATAAGAATGGATTAGACCAATGGTGGTCCAGGAAAAGAATACTGGAGGGATTAAGATATGTGTGAATATGAGGAATTTAAATGATGCATGCATGCATGATCCTTTTCCTACTCTATTTACAGATGAAGTTTTAGAGAATGTGGGAGAACATGAAGTCTACTCCTTCACAGATGGATTTTTAGGTTACCATCATATCATAATTGCTCCGGAGGACAGGTACAAAACCACATTTGCAACAGAGTGGGGATCATATCAATACACAATAGTGCCATTTGGTTTAAAGAATGCACTAACAATATTTTCCAAAGTAGTAGTAGTTGCATTCAAGGATTTTATACATAAATTTTTAGAAGTTTATCTCGATGATTGGACTGTATTTAGTTTATTGAAGGACCATGTAGAAATTATGAGGTTAATGTTAGAGACATGTAGGAAGTGTCAAATTTCCTTGAGCATTAATAAATGTATATTCAGTACACCGTTTGGCATCCTACTTGGACACATTGTATGAAAACAGGGCTTGATAGTAAACCCTGCAAATATTGTTGTTATTGCCAATTTATCACCACCAAAGTTAGTGCACCAGTTGATAGCAACATTGGGCCACATAGGGTACTACATGAAATTTATAAAAGGCTATGCAAAGTTTACTATGCCCATGGAGAAGTTACTAAAGAAAGACATCAGTTTTCAATGGAATGATGAATGCCAAGAGAGCTTGGACATATTGAAGGAGAAGATGATGACAATACCAATTTTGAGCTTTCCAGATTGGACAAAAGAATTTCATGTGCATGTGGACGCTTCATCCATTGCACTTGGAGCAATTTTGGAACAACCAAGTGAATGAGACATTGATCACTCAATATTGTTTGCTAGTAGAAAGTTATCTGAGTCTGAGAAGAACTATAATACTACAGAAAGGGAAGGTATGGCTATGGTATATGTCTTACGAAAGTTCAGACATTATTTATTAGGTCAACATTTTAAGATGTTTACAGATCATTCTAATTTGAAGTACCTAGTTAACAAGCCAGTGTTGGGGGGAAGGATCTGTAGATGGTTGTTATTATTTCAGGAATATGACTTTGAAATCATAGTAAAACCATGGAAAATGAATGCAGGACCAGATCATCTATTAAGAATTACTAATGGAGAGGAGCCAAAGAACTTGGAGGAGAATTTTCCTGATGCTAACTTATTTTATGTTTAGATTGTTGATGATTATTTTGCTGACATTGTTGTATTTTTTAGCACATGAATGACTCCCAAGGAATTTAATGTCGCATAGAAAAAACATTTGGTAGTGTGTGTTGCAGACTATCAGTTGATTGTGGG
Organism: Picea mariana; assembly: GCA_032191745.1. Taxonomy (NCBI): domain Eukaryota; kingdom Viridiplantae; phylum Streptophyta; class Pinopsida; order Pinales; family Pinaceae; genus Picea; species Picea mariana. Next base: position 158,857 of record JASDQU010101638.1, read on the forward strand.
TCATTTGTAAAATCTAGGTGCAGATGGAATTTTAAGAAGGTGTGTGATGGAGCATGAATGATCCATGGTGCTAGTAGAAGCACATAAATGGATAGCTGGAGGGAACTATGCAGAAAATCCTACAACACAGAAGGTGTTGCGTGTAGGATTATGGTTGCCTACAATACATAAGGACACAAAGAAATAATGTTAGAACTATGATTTCTGACATAGGGTGGGGAAACCATCCAGAAGTGATGAAATGAAACTTATGCTCCAATTGACTTTACAAGTAGTTGATAAATGGGTTGTGGATTTCATTGGACCCATTAATCCACCAACAAGGAGATCAAGAGCCAGATACATTATCATTGCGACAGAACATTCAACCAGATGGGTAGAACCAACCCCAGTGAATGACTGCAACACAAAAACTGCATCATGATTTCTCTTTGAGGATGTAGTGGACATATTTGGATGTACTAGAATTTTTTTGTGTGATAAGGGAACTCATTTTATTAATAGTACAATCAGAGCTATGACATAAGAATTCAAGATACATCATCAAAAGAGAACACCTTACCATCCCTAGGAAAATGATACAGTAGAAGATTTTAATAAGATTTTAGAGAATGCATTGACAAAGATTTGCAATGTGAATAGGGATGATTAGGATTTGAAGGTATCATCATTATTATGGGATTACGAGACTACATGCAAGAAGCTTACATGACAGACACCATTCAGACTGGTGTATGGGTGGGAAGTAGTAGCTACATTGGATTATTTAATACCTAGTATGCACATTGCAACAATCACCAACATGACAGAAGAGATTTTGTGTAGGAAATATTGGATCAATTGATGGAGCTGGAAGAAGACATGGTTTTAGCAGGATTTCACCAGGAAATACAGAAAGCAAAGGACAAATATTGGCATGATAGGCACATAAAGAAGAAAATATTTAATGACGAAGATCTAGTTCTCCTGTATGACAACATGTATCTACAACACCCTGGTAAGTTCAAAATGCATTGGTTAGGGCCTTATCAGGTAGATTCCATCACAAATGGAGGTGTTGTGCAACTGAAAGATCTTGCAGGGAAGAGTCTCAGAGGATTAGTGAATGACAGTTGACTGAAACGGTATCAAGACAGTCAACCTAACAACTTGAGGTAAAAATTAAAAGAGGAGGTATGATTGTAGATATTGTATATAGTAGATGTTAGAAGAAAAAGACAAAAATCCATAAAAAGAAGAAAGGTAACAAAAATACAAAAAGATAGGAGAACATTAGAGGTTTTGATGTAATATAATTGTTAGCATTAACAAGTGTGTCATAGAAAAACTAGTGTTGAAAACAATGTGCGTTGAGAAATAATGGACAGATACAAATGTGGAGCACACAGGAAAAAGTGAAAAAGTGAAAACTGTCAGTGTAAAACAACTATAAATTCATCATCCCGCTATAAAGTTGAAAAAGGAGGGAAATGTTGTCATTTGCAATTTTTCACTAAGGAGGAGAATGAAGAAAGAGATATGAGCGCGAGAGGGTGATAAGTGATAACAACAAGTGGAAATTTTTTGTCAGCAGTCGAATTTCAGTAGGATATCACCACCAAGATTCAGAGTGTCGATCAGACCCAGGCAGAACATGAGAAGTAGTGCTCGAGTGACACAAACAACGATGCAAGAGATTCTCACAGTCATATACATGGATGATATTCACACACAGGAGTACGATTCTACTACCACACATGTAGAGGAGGAACAAAACCCAACACAGGAGGCCGAGCAGCCGAAGGAGGATGCAAAGAGAAAATAATCCGACACATTTGGGGGAAAAGGGCCACAAAGGGCGAACATGCCACATATTCAGAGAAGAAGGGCCTAGTTATAGAAGCAGAGCATGAAACAAAGTGTCAGGGCATACCATAGGTCGAGGTGTCATCCCCGCAAAGGAATAATAAGGTGTGATTTGAGAGCAGTGTGCAAGGAATATCACTCACACGGGAGGAATTGGAAATTGTGATGCCAAATATCCTTGAGGGAGTGAAGGTCGAGGATGAGATGGTGGGAGGAGTAGATACCATCAGATATTCTGATCATGACATAGAAAACGTAGTCAAATTCTAATAGTTGGTGCCAAAGAACTGTTTGGAGAGCAGGGGAGAGGGCCCAATAGGTGCGCCACTATTGGAGCCTACGCAGTGGATCCTGGGGCTCTACAACACGGAAAAAATGAATTTATTGGATATATTGCACTTCAAGCGAGGTAAACGCATCAATGGATGTGTTAAGAAACTCCTAGGAAGGGTACATGGAGGAATTATATGGATGGATAGGCCACTGCCTATCAATGTTGATTTGATTGCAACAATCACGGGGCTACCCATAGATGGGGAGAAGCTAGATAAGTACTTAGAGGAAAAAATGAAAGAAAAATCCATCTCTGATGAAATCAAGGAAAAGTATGGCACATAGAGAGGTAACAGGGGAATCAGGATCATTGAAACCAATGATCCTACAATGAGGTTTGAGACAAGTCTGTTAGGTTTCAAATTAATGCGCAAGTGCAAAAAGGAGGAAGTACACGCAAGAGTGGCAGCAACTGCAACGCAGTCTGCAAAGGGGAGCTCGATGAGCTGGGACCCTTATATACTTAACTCATTCTTGGAGGATTGCAAGGACACACATGATTGGGGCTCTGAGTTCCACTACTCATGGTTACTCATCCTCATTGCATTAGTAGGATGGAAAGAACCAACATACAATATGTTCCTACAGAGGACAGGAAAGTGTAGCGCAGCCCGCTACACATCACTTTGAAGCACAACAGACCCAAAGGAAAAGAAAATAAACAACGACATATTCTCTTTTTACTTGAAGGAGATCCATATCCATTTAGCAGATACATGGAGGATTTCCCTAGAGACTGCCCACGAGTTTGGACAAATAGAAAATTTGCAAGCATTGCACCATAGCATGTGGCTACATGAAAAGAGGGATCCATCCAAGGAGTGGCTACAATTGAGCTATTATGCGATGATGCAATAAATCCAAATGGTGGTCAAGGAGTGGCCTAAGGAGTGGAAAGTGCCAATGATCCCAAAAACAGTTCCCATAGTACAAACTCAGACGTAGGGTAGAACAATCCCTGTGCAACAAACAGGAAAGAACGACACCAGTAAGAAGAAAAATGTTTCACAGGGCCAACTGCCCCCATTCAAAATAAAATCACGACCCAGAAGAAATCACAACATGGTTCTACAAGGAACCCATCGTGCCTAGAGAAAGCACCAAGAAGTACGATAGAGGAGGTGCGCGTAGAAGAAATAGGAACATAGACATAGGAGAAACCTGTGGAGGAAGAAATTGGGCAGGATGCAGACATGGATACACAGATGCCAGAGGAATATGAGCCATCAGATGCCCAAAATAAGAGAATAGGGGAGAAAGAAAGTGGCTCCATAAAGAAGGTGAAAGCCCACATAACTCCAATGCAAACATCACTGACAGCAGACGATGTGGAGATGATAGACACCATAGTGAAATATCGACTGTCAGAAGTATGGGAGAATGTTGAGAATCACGGGGCATCGATTCTGGAGCATATACAGTAAGTGAAAATTGCTCTGGAGAAGTTGAATATAAGGGAAAAGAAATAATAAAAAGATAAACCAACACAGACTAGAGAAGGAACACCTGCTGGAGAGACAGTGCAGATCATAGTGCGGGGGAGTGTAAACTTCATAATAACACCTGAGATGATATGTGTTGATGAGGAGACAACACAGAATCCCTTAAAATACATTGAGATATTGGACTTGGCTTTTCCCAAGATTCCAACAAAGGTTTTGTATAAATTATAGGTTAGCGTCGCACCTGAGATTCAGTCCAGGGAAAGGTCTAATGCAATGAACTTAGAGTTGGTGCAGGAAGAAAACACCTCGCTTAAGGAGGAAGTTAGCCAAGAAGGGAAAGAAAATAATATAGCACAACAAAAATTGGACGAGATGCAGAAACAGATAAATGTAGTATTTCAAGACATCTCAGAAAACGTAGAATCATAGGGAGCATCTTCAAAAGACAAGATAAGGAAAATAGCGTAGGCTATTGAGTAGTATAAGGAACATGTCAAGGAGTTGGAGGAGCGCACAATACCTACTACTCCTCTAGAATTTAGAGTGCAAAGGGAGCAGGACGCAACAACATCTGTAGAGAATATCATGCAGAATATCCATAGAATGATAGAGCTATGGGAAAAGAGCACCTAGCTGTGGACACAACTCTTAGAGGATGGGAGCCCACAAGAGTTGCAAGGGAAGGAAGACAAATTGCAGGAAACAATGACAGATGTAAAGTAGTGACATAAGACAATATCATTTCCATAGAAGATCAAGATGACTGTAGAGATGAAGAGCCTATAGGCAAAGGAAAAATTGGTGCAGGCATAGAAGATGGCAAGACAGGCTCAGTTGAAGCCCTTGTAGGATAAGGTGGAGTAGCTGGTCGTACAGATTGACATAGTGAAATTGAGCATAAAGAAGATAGTCTTGGAGGGGGGAGAGATATTAATACCTCTAGTCACTATGCAGGTCGTAGAGGCCATGATAGAGAAGAGTAGCCAAGCTGAGGACAAATGCCATCTGATATCAGAGATGTACGAAGCACTGACACATGCAGTGAAATATGTTGGAGTCTGTGAGTGGATCAAGATGAGTCATGATGTGAGTGTTGGGAAAAATTGAAAAAGTTTTGAAGTAATTAAAGTAGCGCTAGAAAAAAGGGGATTGCATCAGGAATAGAAGAAAAGCGGCGTCGGATAAAGAGGAAAAAACAACACCGAGAAAAGTAGTTACAAAGTGGAGAAACTAATGCGGAGTAGTTGGAAAGTGGACAAGCATTGACTTGGAGAAATGGTTGGATTGAGGACCAACCGATATTAAGTCAAGAATAAAGTGGACAAACCTAATCTGCTTAGGGTTAGGGTTTTTGTAAGGACTTTGTCCCAGTTTTGTATAAGTAGAATGTATTAGGACAATGAGATGGTTGTTGTCCTTTTAGGTAGACATATGTATTGTTGATATGGTATTAGATATTTTTGGGTTGAGAAGAAGGTCTGTTTGAGATATGTGTGTGATCTGTGGAGATCAAATGTAATGGAGGAAGAATTGTACAGTGCACAACACTGGATTTGTAGAGAATATGAATAAAGATCCCAAGCGACAAATATTTGTGGACGTATCCCCAAGGGGGGTGAACCACGGTATATATGTGTTTTATGTGACTGTATGTAGTGCCCATGATTGTATTTTCTTTAATGATTTTTTTTTATGAACATGTTATATGATAAAGGAATGAACATTGCGTAGTAAGAATAAGATAATGAAATTTGCAGGATAACACTAAATAAATGAATGTTATAGCTAGTGTTTAAATCAAAACATTGTGTTTCAGTACATAAATGCTTTTCATTGAACACATGCAGTTATGATGTGTTGGCACAGGGGTAGACCTAGGGTTCAACTCTACTAGCGCACCAAAAAACCCTAACTACTAGCCCTTTCGGCAACACCTGCGAAGAAGATGAAGTCTCACTCAAAGTAGCAATAGGGGGTTGCAAGACATAGGTGTATACAACCAGAGTAAATGCAAAGTGGATCCAGGACACCAACACACAACAATCTAGATATTCCTTACCCTTCCTAAGATTACTTCGCAGGTTATATCTTCGATCTAACATAATAATGCAATAATAATATATCAGATGGATAATAACACAACATCAATCACAAAGAACAACAAGATATATGTGGTTCACCCTCTCCCTAGGGATAAGTCCATAGAACTGTGTTTCTTTATATATTAGATGAAAATATACAGTTCTATCTACACACTTAGTTGCATATCTCTCTCTCTCTCTCTTCCTCTCTTCCCTCCTTGCACACCCAGCTGCAGGGTTGATCTTCACACCCAGCTGAAGATCTTACAATACAGACTCAATATCGTTCTCAACAATAGTAATAGCAGTGAAAAAAAATCCCTTTTTGAGAAACCCCCTCGACTCTCCTAGACATTTATTTATACATAACATGACCATAGTCTAGGTATCAAAACCCTAGATCCAAAACCCTAGGTGCCAAAAACCCTAGGTCCACTTGACCCATTCTTTAAGGGATTTTCCATCCTGTCTTTCCTTCTTTTCAGTGAGATGCTCCAAAGAAATTGTTGATGTCTTCTTCCTCTTGTTGATTTATCCACGATCCATTTTCCTTACTGCTTTATCTTCCTCGATCTTCCCTTCCAACGGCTAGATTTTCCTTTCTTTTCTCCTTGTTTTCTACTTGTTTTCCCACTTCAACCCTTCCTTGGTTTATGTGCCTTCCATGCAGTTCGTGCTTCACCTTTCTTCCTTAATATTTTATTATTTACATAACCAAGGGCCAACAGGCCCCCAACACTCACATGTGACTCGTTCTGAGTTACTACGAGACTGAACCTTCTATTTTACATCGACTGCAAACTACATGAAGTAGCCTGTGCTTTATGCTCGGTCCCTCCCTTTCTTGTGCAGACTGTCTTTACTATGTCTGGTACCCAGTTTCAACTGCACCTGGTACCTAGACCCTTCTTTCTTTTCTTTTACTGAGAGTTGCGAGGTAGTTGGTTGTCATAATACAATTTCAATCGGCTCCCATTTACCAAACCTTATTTCCATTCTCCATTAAGGGTCTTCAACTGCGCAACTAATCCTTTTGTAACATAGGCAACCTAAAATGGCCCTAGCCAATGTGTCCTCAACTTCCTTGGATGCTTCATGAACTTGCTATCATATAACAATAGAAAATCTCCATGCTTAAATGCTTTCCTCCTAATATGTCTGTCATGGTAAGCCTTTTCTCTTTTTTTAAGTATTTGCTGATGAAATCCTGCAATGAACCTGTCTTCTCCCAATTCTAGCAACTGCGCAAGCCTGTCTTGAACAACGCTAGTGTCATCCATACCTGTGAATGCTGCAATTGTTAACCTTGGAACCAATTATTCCATAGGTACCACTTCTTCCAAGATATATACTAACTTAAAGGGAGTCTGTGTTGTCCTCTTCTTGCAAGTAGTTCTATAAGCCCATAATACAGCTGGAATTCTTAAATCCCAATCATCTTTGTTGACACTACAAATCTTAGTCAATGTTGTCTCCAAGATCTTATTGAAAGCTTTGATTGTACCATTCACCTGCGGGTGGTATGAAGTGCTCTTATGATGATGAACTTCAAATTCCTGAGTCAAGGCTTCAATAGTTTTTTGATGAAATGTGTGCCTTGATCACTCATGAGGATCTTTGGGCATCCAAACCTAGTTATAATATCCTCAAAAATGAATTGCGTAATTGTAGCTACACTACAGTCCTTAACTGCTCTTGCTTCTTCCCATCTGGTTAAATACTTTGTCGCAGTGATAATGTATCGAGCTGTTGTGCGCCTTCCTGGTGGGTTAATAGGTCCCACAAAGTCAATGGCCCATTTTTTGAGTACTTGTAATGTTAATTGTGGTGTTAAAGGAATCTCATCCCTTCTAGAAGGCTTTCCTACTTTTTGACATACATCATAGACTCTGTAATATTCCTTAGCATCCTTATGTAAAGTAGGCCACCAAAGGCCAGCTCTGAGAACCTTCTGCGTTGTTTCTTTCCCTGCATAGTGTCCTCCTGCAATGCCTTCATGCACTTCTGGAAGAATCAATGGTCTTTATGCCTCCATAAAACATCTCCTCAAGATCTCATCTGGTCCCATATTATACAAATGTTCAGCTATGAGTTGAAAATATGCATCCCAGACTATCAACTGTTTCTTCTACATAACTGTATGTTCGTGAGGTGCCATTCTCATAGACAGGAACTGAACTATCTCGACGAATTGATCATCGAATTTCCTGATGGATAGCAACTGTGCATCTGGTAATGTGTCCTCCAAACTAGTATGTTCCTCTCCATGTTCCAACCTAGATAAGTGATCAGGTCTTTTATTCATTCTTCCTGGCTTGACCACAATTTCAAAATCACACTCCTAGAATAATAGTAGCCATATGCATATTCTTCCCCCCAACACTGGCTTTTTGACTAATTATTTTAGTGCAGAATGATCAATGAACATCTTAAAATTTCCTCCCAGCAAATAGTGTCTAAATTTCTACAGTGCATAAACCATAGCCAAGCCTTCTCTTTCATTTGTAATGTAGTTCCTCTTAGCTATGGAAAGCTTCCTGCTGGAAAAGGATATAGGGTGGTCAATGTCTCCTGCGCCCGACTGTGCTAAAACTGATCCTAATGTAATGGATGAGGCATCGACATGAACATTGAACTCCTTACTCCAATCTGGAAAAACTAAGATTGTAGCAGTGACCATTTTCTGCTTTAGTGTGTCGAAGATTTGTTAACATTCTTTTGTCCATTGCAAATAACTGTCTTTATTTAATAGCTTCTCCATAGGTGTTGTTATCTGTGCATAGCCCGTAATGAACTTCCTGTAGTATCTAGTGTGCCCCAATGTAGTGCACAATTGTCTAACTAAAGTGGGAGGAGGTGGATCAACAATGATGGCCATCTTGGAAGGATCCACCAACAACCCCTTCTTACACACAATGTTCCCGAGAAACACTCCAAAGGGTGAAAAGAAAATGCATTTTTTCAAATTCAGGGCAATCTGACATTGCCTGCACTTATCTAACATCAATATTAAACATTCCATATGGTTTTTCAATAGGCTAAAGACAGTCCAATCATCAAAATAAGCTTCTAGAAATTTGTGTAAGAAGTCCTTAAATGCTTTGACCACCACCTTGGAAAAGATGGCTGGTGCATTCTTAAACCCAAAGGGCATCATAGTGTACTGGAATGAACCCCATTCTATTTCAAATGTGGTCTTATGTTGATCCTCCTTAGCAATTATGATCTGGTGATAACCTGAGAATCCATCCGTGAATGAGTAGACCTCATGTCCTCCTACATTATCTAGAACTTGATCAATAAAGGGTGTAGGAAAGGGGTCATGTAGGCATGCATCATTCAGTTTCATTAAATCTACAAAAATTCTGATTTCTCCTGACTTCTTATCCTGGACCATCATAGGGCTAATCCATTCATATTCTTCAACAGGTTCCATGATTCCTTCTTCTAGCATTCTATCCAATTCAATTCTAACTTTTTTCTTCTATTTGGGATTTAGTCTGTAAGGTATCTGTTTGATAGGTCTTTCATCTGGTCTCAAAGGGATCTTCATTTATCCCATGGGTCCTTTAATTCCCTTCATATCTGTGAACTTGGTTGGAAACAAGTCTGGGTATTGATGTAAGAGCTCTGTGATCTTTCTGATAGTAGAATAATCCCAATAGTCTCTAACATTTTCTAATTTAGGTGTTTGCTCTGTTCCAATATTAACCTTCTTAATTTTAATGGGATGTCCAACAAAAGGTAGTTCAATCCATGGTCCTTCTATGTCTTTGTGACCTTCAGTTTCTGCAATGTTTACATCTGTAGGATCATCATCCTCATCAACATTAATATTGTAGCAATCTTGTAACTACTGAAGAGGCGCAGTCCATTCATCTCCTTATTCGGTAAAAGGGAGGTTAGGTGCCTCCTAAAAGACCTTTTGTCTCATAGTTTGTAAATCCTGATCTATTGTAGGGTACTGAATATCAAATAAAAACATAGCTATGAAGTTCTGAGTCATTCCATACCAGTCAATAGTGATGAGGCACAGTTATGCTTGAAGATACCAGTTGATAGGCGTAGTATCCAAGGTGCTAATGAACTTATGCACCCACTATTATTTAGAAATGTTTCCCCAAGCCTCCTCACAACTTTGCATGTGGTCCTTAGGACAACTCTGGATCGTGTAGCGAACTTTGCATCCTTTTGCTTGGTCTAAAAAGATCACTATCAATAAGGTGTCACATTGTACCCATTCTGTGATGTTCTTCTTTTGTGCTCCCCACCATCTAGCTGGTGTGGATTTCAAGGCTTCATCCAATGCCAAAATCCTCTGCTGTATAGGTACAATTTTCTCAAATTCAGCTAGAAATGTCTCTAGATGATTCAAACCATCAAATATTGGAAGATTGCTTACTTCTATGCCAATCCAGTGAACTGCTTTGGTCAATCTGGCACATTGACGTGTGGAGACTTCATACATCCTGTTTTGCCAATTTTCTAATGCCTCTTCTGAATCTAATGAACATGCACTTTCACTTCGCCAGCTAAGATTTTCGTCTCTTGTAGGATTAATGTAATCCTGTTGTCTTTCTGTCAGCTTGTAGATGTTCTCTAGCTCATATGCGCAGTCTTCTTCCTTGATAGGTTCTGTGTATCTGCGACCTTCGGCTGGGTATAACGGTGCGATGAATTTAAGGCTATTACCCTCAAATTTGTTAGATAATCCAAAAATACAATTATCATAGTTTATAAATTTAGAATAAATTGATTATTAATTTAAGAATATTAAATTAATAATCTAGAATATTTGATAAATAAATGTAGACCTTTAGAGATACATTATTGTTGTAAAATATATGACTCTAAAGAGGTGTCGTATCTTAGGCTCTAAATTAGGAGTTTTGTTTTAAGTTTGTTAAGATAGCATTTATTGTAAATGGACACTTGTTCATTTAATAAGTGATCCATATCTTGAGTTTGTTAGGACTTTTAGCTTATATATATCTCATTGCAAGAGTATTGAGTTGTTGGGATGTAAACTCTTGCAATGTTTCTTATGTAATTTCTTTTCCTATTAATAAAATTGTGTGTCTGAGGACACTTAGCCATTATTGTGGTATCATAGCTCCAGTAATGCTGCTGAACTGAAGAAGAGATTTGCTGATCTGAGGAAGAGATCCCAATGTTGCAGACCAAGGAAGTTGATGCATATTCTGTCAGTAAATCGGTCAGTTATTGTTCCAATTTTTTTTTAAACAGGGAAAAGAAATTGTTGTTAATTTCAGATTTCAGTCATTAAACTCAACAAAATTCATTTTTGAAAATTGCAAATCCTGCAACTTGATTAATCTGTCCATGGCGAATCAGTTTCTGGCATAGTTTCTGCCATTAATTTCTGTGTAATTTCTGAGTAACTCCTCTGTTGTGTGACCTACGCGATTGTAACCTGTCTCACCATTGCTCTATGATATTGTGTGTGCGCACGAATCACTGTTATATTATAACTGTTATATTCTGTGTACCCACAAATAACTAGAGGTTCTTGGATCAAATTCCAGTGGCTTTTGGTTTATGTGTAAAGATTCACCATATATAAAAAAAATTGGCTCAAAAATCATCCCAAATCTGCAAAGATCTGCATTCTTTAAGTTCGAGGTCAAAACCCTACTGAATCATAAAGCATCACCCATGAAAAATCCTATTACAAAAAACAATTTGGCTACCAAGAAGGTGATCTGCCCATTTATCAAAGCCGCCCAGCGATCTGTCAAAGTCAATAAATTCGATTTGATTCGGAACGAAAACGTGTTTAAAAATCCATGTGAAGCTGCTGTGCAAAATCTGTGGATCATACGTGTGGATCAACTTCTTTTATCTGCTGTAATGTTCCAGATTTCAATCAGAATAAAAAAGAGCACAACCCACACCTTGGCGTTGTGAATCTGCCACATCCCACATCTGTTTAAGTTCCAGTCTTGAGAGCTGTGACAGAAAACGCGTGCAAGATCAGTCTTTGGCATTTAAAAATCCGTGAAAGAACTAGATCCGTGTTGATTCATTTACTGTGCAAGATTTGTGGTCTCCTGCACGTGCACGTTTATCACAAACTGCTCGAAGTCTCTCCAAATTAGCCTCAGAAAAATTGTTTCGCCCATACTCCCAGAGATTTGAACCAGGGTCCTGAATCCCATTCAGAAACACTGCACAGTTCAGTGATTTACAAACAACAATTTACAATCTGGAGATCCGTGTGAAGCTGAAGATCCATGTTCCATGTTTGCTGCAGATAAGAAGAATATTTATTGTTTTATTGTTAATCCGGTGGTCGAGGTAAATTACACATTGGTTGAAGTGTTTTAATTTGCTGGATGTGTTGATTTGTTGAATGTGTAAATTAAAAATTGGTTCAAGTCTGCTGGGCGTGAGCATTTCTTCCTTTTGTAAACGAGACCTCTTCTATATGCGCGAATCACTGTAGTGCGAACAATCATCAAGAAGGTTCCACGCATACACACAAATGTGCCATCTCCGTACACGCAAATGTGCCAGCTCCATACACGCAAATGTACCAGCTACATACTATGCCAATGGACAAATAGACGTTCACCAGCTTGCGATCATTGAAAAATAGATGTGCGGTATTTGCTGCATTATAATTATTGATTTTCAGAACTGCCCGTGTTCATACTCATATACATGTGTGCATCGCCAGCATTGATTTTCTGAATCAGTCATGCAATCATTGGTGCTGCGAACGTTTGCAGGGAAATCGCCCATTAACGCCTCCATCCCATCGATCACTGCCAGCTTCAGCAGAAGGAGTCTCTTTGTTAACTAAAATTGCCATTATCTTATTATCTTATCAAGTGATATTTTGTAACTCAAAGTCTGTTTACTTTAAGGGGGGTCAAGATTGCCAGATATTTTGTAAAAGTGTAAAATTTTGAAGTTTCCTTGGAATTTGACTAGAGCCAAGTACAAATCTCAGTCATTTTTTCTTTTTTTCAACGACTATACGAGGGTCAACGCCAAGCCCGGATAGATCGTCTTTGGTGTGATGCGTTTGGTGTGTTGTTCATCTTCCTTGGTGTGATTCTTTCTGGTGCGTACATTCACTATAGTCCAAATGTCGAAATTAATTAATTTATTCTCCGACTCAGATAAACTTGAAGGCACAAAATCTTATAAAACATGGAAACGACTCATTGAAAGTACTCTCATTTACAATGAACTTTGGTGTGATATCTGTAATGAAGATACTAATCCCACTAAGCCGACATATGCAGCGACATTAGCAAAATGGGAAGTTAAAAATGCCAAAGCATTAGCACTTATTAAAGCTTCAGTTAATGATGAAATGTATGTGCATATTGAAAATATGACTGATGCGTGGTCTGCCTTGAAAGTTTTTAAAGATTTATTTGATACTCAGCCTGAATCCAAGAAAGTTGATCATCAATTAAAGTTGCTTCAACAAAAATTGACTGAAGGTGGTGATGTCCATGAATATATTTCCCGACTTAAAAACATTAAGCAGGAAATATTAAATGCGGGTTTTCAAGCAGTGGATGATAGTTTTATGACTACAATCTTAATAGCTGGATTGCCTTCTTCTTATACACATTTTTTAGAGACTTTACAAGTCACTGGTAAGTTAGACAAACTTACATTTGATGAACTAAGTGAACTATTGTCTCAACACAATAAAACTTTTGGAAAGAAAAAACAAGTTGGCGAAGATGTTTTTCTCTCAGAAGCAAGCACAAGTAAGCCTTCCAGTGACAGTCATAGCAACAGAGGAAGAGGAAATTTTGTACAAAGTCATGGAAGAGGCCAACATAGAGATACCAATTTTCAAGGCAGAGGCAATGGTCAAGGCAGAGGCAATAGTCACGGCAGAGGCAACAGTCAAGGAAGAGGGTATTTTCAAGGTAGAGGAAACAATCAAGGCAGAGGATATTTTCCTGCAAGAGGAAATAGTCAAGGCAGAGGACAAACTCCGTCCAGAAATCAAAGCAGGGGCAGAGGACAAAATTTTGGCAGAGGGAGAGACTTCTGTCAAATTGTTTGTAGAAGGTGTAACAAAGTCGGTCATTATGTAGAAGATTGTTGCACTTCCATTGACAAAATTGCCAAATTTCAACAAAACACAGCACAATTTGCTAATGATCGACAAGATGATGATTCATAATATGTGTTTACCTCATCTTCAACATTACAGATTTCAAATGAATTTCAAAGTGATTATGAAGATGCTTGGATTTTAGATTCAGGGTCATCTCAACACATGACTTTCAGACATGACTTCTTTTGGGATTTTAAAGAATGTCATCTTAATCCTGTTTTTCTTGCAGATAATACTCAACATACTCCTTATGGAAAAGGAGTCGTTAAAGTTTATTTACCTGATATTGGAGAATGACTAATTTCAAATGTATGGTATGTACCCACTTTCAAAAAGAATTT